>JAQFVV010006569.1:342057-524990 GCA_028023455.1 Epiperipatus broadwayi | reverse complement strand
CGCTACCGCTCACTCAATAACGTCACTATTACGAATCTGCTGTGTTCTTGCGTCCGGGGATTACATAATGTTCTGTGAAGATAATTTCAAACACATATACACGTACGCTTTATTTATTTTATACGTAAATTCGGATTGAATCCAAGTAATAGGCACCAGGAGAACTTTTATAAGAGTCTGCCACATATGTGCATAAGCTCCCTCAACTATATCACAAAACATGCCCATGCATCACTCCAGTCGAAAGCAAGAAACGAACACAGCCAATATCACCTTTCAAATTACATCGCATATGAGATCTTTCAATCACGATTTATCATATGAGGGCCCACCCTATATCCCACAGAATAAATTAATCAAACTTAATTTTAATCTCAGAGAGCATAATAAACATAAACATAATCAATTCCCCACACCAAAAATATCAAATGCATTCATTCATATACAAACAAATTTAATCGCTCTAGCACTCATTCCCATTATATAAATTTATGTTGAAATTCCAAGCAATTAATAACAAAAAATACTAGTCAAATAAATGTTTTATTTAATCTGTTTACTAACAATTAATGCAGGTATATGATCGGCAAGCCGAGATAATTTAAATATAGATTTCAAGGTGACTTCGCACATCTTTTAAAGAATGTTAATCTGTAGGCAAACTTATTTGGTTAGGTTCTCGAATCGTTCATTTATGGTCAAGGATAACTTTATCATTTTAGCTTAATGTTTTTTAATAGTTCTGGTTATTAAAGTTATTTTATTTTGGTGCATAAGTGAATACGACAATTTAAAGATAGCTACCTGTGGAACGTAGAAAGACTGTAATGGGATCCTGAGCGATGGTTTCTTCTTTAACGAAGCATTCCGGCAATTTGCAAGGTCTCAAAAGCGTGTGTGGTCCTTATGTGAAGTTTCTCCGGTGTTATGAGCATCCTATTGGCAATCAGCTGAGCTGGATGCGGAGGTCCGGCGGTCAAGCCGCGAATTTTTATGTTCAGCAACGCATCTCCATTAGATTTCTACCTAAAAGTTTAATAATAATCAATAATAGTCTAATCATCATGAAAAGCACTGTCCGGCCTTTTTGATCTCTTCCTTCCCGCCCTCACACCTTGAATTTTTCTCACCCAATCACTCCCATGCACCTGTGAGTTCCTTCATCTTATAAGTCCATCGAGTGTTAACTCAATTCAGTGATTTCTGGGTTCGTTTACACCACTTTGGAATTTAACTCAATTTGACCATTTTTTCAGGTATTGTTTCGCTGGAGACAGAAGTCTGAGTTGTACAATAGCAGTGTACACTTTTTCTCACCTCTGTTTCTAAATTTGGCTTATTTTATCTAGGCGTACCAGCACATATCCTGCCTATTGTTTCAATTTCTCTAATTTTACATTTACTAATTACCCCTATTTAAAATAATTTTAAATCGCTTGGAATTTCAGAACATATTGCAATTTAATTTATTCATTTTCCCCTTTTGTTCAAAATGATTCAAATGATTTAATAAAAGTTAAACTTGCGTTCAATCATTCCTCTCTCTTTACTTAATTAAAAATCAAAAAAAAAACTACACTAATGATTATAGATTTATTCTTAACAAACAAACACAAACTAATAAAAAAAACTCTTTTACTTTTTTATTTCAATAAATTTGACAGGTACTCTTATATAGCTGTGATCGTGCTTTAGAAACGGCTGTTTCTCGTTTATTATTAAAGCAAGACCGCTTTTTTAAAAGTTTTGTTCCTGTCATTCATTTCGTCAATTGATTATAGTTTAATATAACCTCATATGCCTGGGTTCAAATCCCATGTAATGCTATTCCGTTACATATCTCCCCGCCCAGTGTAGAGTAAAATCCGAGGTTCCGGGTTTTAGCTCTGAGAAGGAGCCAAGTTATTCAGCCCTCTTCAGTGCCCTTGCATTGAAAGTCCCCTTAATCATTTTTCCTCATGCCAGTACAATGAATCGACCCAACGTCCTCCTTTCTTTCATGCGATAGGGGTCCCATTATGGCGGCTTTCCCGGCTGTTTGTCTGCGGCTCCGCCTTCCCTTAAAATTTGGATCAGGTGCTCTGTGGTCAGACTTCTTTTTACAACGACTATTAACGGAGAAAAAAACTATCTGGTAATCTAGGGTCTGCCATGATTGATGACAATGGCCAATGGGTTTCGTGCATCCCTGACAGGAGATATGGGGATGGACCTTTCTGAAGTCCCCTATACAGAATACGATCGATCTCTAAGATTTTGGAAAGTCTGATCCGCCCAGCTAAAACGAAGTTTTGGGAAGTGAGCTGGCCAGAACTCTAATGAAATGTGTTGCGTGATTTTCCACACTTAAGTTGGGCCAGCGTCATGTGCCAGCCTTCTCCTGGTTTTGCAGGGTACTCCCAGGTCGATCCACCAACACATTGGCTCTACACACTACAGGCTGCTTTGCGAGCGGTTGACCAGTTTGTTTTATATGTTACACCCAAGGCTTGGTGTTAGTCACCCCCCCCTTCCCCTTTTTTTAAATTCCATTTCCAATATCATATGTCAACTCATGTCACAGGTCATTCCCGGTTCGTGGCATCTATTTCCCATGTGAGTTCCCTTAAATATTTGTCTTTGTGATATCCACGGTCGTCAATTCATTTTCCCTCCGTCCTATGGGTTAGTATCGGTCCGGTGGTACTCGTATTCTGGGATGTTCATTACCATACCTCTCTATCTGCTCTCCTATCCCCTCTTCTTGCTCAAATTTTGCTATCACTTCCCCCATCTCATGGATCCCTTTGCAATCCCTTCCCAGCATCATGTGTCTGAGGGTGGTTGGCATATTGTGCCTTATTATTGAGATGATCTGCATCTCCGCCATATGGTATGCAGGCAACTGTTGAAGGCTTGCCACCTGCCTATAATAAAATTGAGTGGCCGTCTCACTGGGCCTTCCCCCATATTTCTCCCTGGTGATTCTAAAATAAGTCCCTTCTTGACGTGCTGTGTTCCAGAAACACCGCAAAACTTCTTCCTTATATTCCTCATATGACCAGGGTTTAAATTCCAGCATCCTCCACCAGTCTCTCACTGGGCCCTGTAGGTATCCACTTGCAATATTTATTCGGTCAGGTTCTCTCGCCGTTGGTTCTCCAAACAGATTCCTGATGCTTTCGAGGTGGTCCATTGGGTTTTCGTTTTCTCCTGCCCTAAATATTTCTATCTTCATCTGTCTCTCCGCCCATGCACGACTTGTGTCCCGTTGCGACATCTGCCTTTCCCATCTCTTCTCCATCTATTCCCTCCTTCTACCCACATGTCCCTGGTCTGCTTCAATCCTTTGGATTCTCTGCCACCATTCTCCCAGTGCCTCTCGGACTTCGTCCTGATGTTGTCTAATTTCATGACACGCCTCCTCCGTCTGCCTGATAGCTTCCTTCATCACATCTTGATGCCTATTTCCCTTTTCTACATCATCCATTAGTATCTCTACCCTTTCCTTTAGATCATTCAGGTCTGTTTTCATTTTGTCCATATCCATCCTATTCTGGTCTATTTTTTCCTCAACATTGGCTAAACTACTATCTTCCCCTTTGTTCTCTTCTGACTTCACTTCCTTTCCCCTGAGTAATTGCCTTATCTCCTTTTAAACTCTTCCCTATCTCTTCTACGCTCTTCTCTATCTTCCCTCATTTCGGCCATCATTTGCATCATCATCCTTATTAATATTTTAATATCCCCTTCATTCTCTGTATCTTGTTTTTTAAATTGTATTGGACTCTCCCCCATCTGTTCCCACATGCTTTCATCTGTATTTTCTTTCATTGTTTAATATCTGATTTATAATTTATAGTAATCCACGGCTCATCACCTACTACTCCGCGGGTCCCACTGACTGTCTTATCCTATCCTTAGATGCTCCTTGCCCTTCAAAATTCCCACAGCTCCTGTCCCTCCAATTTGGTTTCTATCGCTCATACTATCCCAGGTCCCTCTGTTCCCTCCATTTCTATTCAGCAGCTATCGATTATATGTGCGGCTATATCTATTCTATGGGTATATGCGTCCTTATATATATACGCTATGTTGACCTCTTTCTTTAGCCCCCTTTTCTTTTAAGTAAAACACAAAACTCCTAACAAGATCCCAGTTACAGTACTTCCTTTGTGCAAGAATATAAATACGTCTTTTAACGATGTATATATATATTTTTATTTTAACATAGAAATTAATTTATTAATTTGCTTCCTTTTAATATACGATCTTTCTTCCACGGAATCCTGCTATTCCACAGCCTTCTACAACTATTAAGTATACTCAGATGCTTGATTATTTTAGTGCTAATAAGAGAACTAAATCCCTTTCCCACTCCCTTAAGCAACGTTTAATGATTTTATTTTATGGTGATTCCGAAAATTTCCCCCCGCTTTAATAGATAATTTATTCTGTTATTTCGAGTGCCCTCTCTCCTTTAAATTTGCTTTCGTTGTTAGAAACATCAGCTGTATCCACGTCGGTCCCACCACTTGAAACAATAGTTTTGGGCCACGTTGACGTGCCAAATGTATCTGCCCGGTGTGCGTGAGCGCGCTACCACTCACTCAATAATGTCACTATTACGAATCTGCTGTGTTCTTGCATCCGGGGGATTACATAATGTTCTGTGAAGATAATTTCAAACACATATACACGTACACTTTATTTATTTTATATGTAAATTCGGATTGAATCCAAGTAATAGGCGCCAGGAGAACTTTTATAAGAGTCTGCCATGTATGTGCATAAGCTCCCTCAACTATATCACAAAACATGCCCGTGCATCACTTCAGTCGGAAGCAAGAAACGAACACAGCCAATATCACCTTTCAAATTACATCGCATATGAGATCTTTCAATCACGATTTATCATATGAGGGCCCGCCCTATATCCCACAGAATAAATTAATCAAACTTAATTTTAATCTCAGAGAGCATAATAAACATAAACATAATCAAATCCCCACACCAAAAATATCAAATGCATTCATTCATATACAAACAAATTTAATCGCTCTAGCACTCATTCCCATTATATAAATTTATGTTGAAATTCCAAGCAATTAATAACAAAAAATACTAGTCAAATAAATGTTTTATTTAATCTGTTTACTAACAATTAATGCAGGTATATGATCGGCAAGCCAAGATAATTTAAATATAGATTTCAAGGTGACTTCGCACATCTTTTAAAGAATGTTAATCTGTAGGCAAACTTATTTGGTTAGGTTCTCGAATCGTTCATTTATGGTCAAGGCTAACTTTATCATTTTAGCTTAATGTTTTTTAATAGTTCTGGTTATTAAAGTTATTTTATTTTGGTGCATAAGTGAATACGACAATTTAAAGATAGCTACCTGTGGAACGTAGAAAGACTGTAATGGGATCCTGAGCGATGGTTTCTTCTTTAACGAAGCATTCTGGCAATTTGCAAGGTCTCAAAAGCGTGTGTGGTCCTTATGTGAAGTTTCTCCGGTGTTACGAGCATCCTATTGGCAATCAGCTGAGCTGGATGCGGAGGTCCGGCGGTCAAGCTGTGAATTTTTATGTTCAGCAACGCATCTCCGTTAGATTTCTACCTAAAAGTTTAATAATAATCAATAATAGTCTAATCATCATGAAAAGCGCTGTCCGGCCTTTTTGATCTCTTCCTTCCTGCCCTCACACCTTGAATTTTTCTCACCCAATCACTCCCATGCACCTGTGAGTTCCTTCATCTTATAAGTCCATCGAGTGTTAACTCAATTCAGTGATTTCTGGGATCATTTACACCACTTTGGAATTTAACTCAATTTGACCATTTTTTCAGGTATTGTTTCACTGGAGACAGAAGTCTGAGTTGTACAATAGCAGTGTACACTTTTTCTCACCTCTGTTTCTAAATTTGGCTTATTTTATCGAGGCGTACCAGCACATATCCTGCCTATTGTTTCAATTTCTCTAATTTTACATTTACTAATTACCCCTATTTAAAATAATTTTAGATCGCTTGGAATTTCAGAACATATTGCAAATTAATTTATTCATTTTCCCCTTTTGTTCAAAATGATTCAAATGATTTAATAAAAGTTAAACTTGCGTTCAATCATTCCTCTCTCTTTACTTAATTAAAAATGCAAAAAAAACTACACTAATGATTATAGATTTATTCTTAACAAACAAACACAAACTAATAAAAAAAACTCTTTTACTTTTTTATTTCAATAAATTTGACAGGTACTCTTATATAGCTGCGATCATGCTTTAGAAACGGCTGTTTCTCGTTTATTATTAAAGCAAGACCGCTTTTTTAAAAGTTTTGTTCCTGTCATTCATTTCATCAATTGATTATAGTTTAATATAACCTCATATGCCTGGGTTCAAATCCCATGTAACGCTATTCTGTTACAATATATATATATATTAAAACATAAATAGAATGTTGGCTCGAAAAACAATCTGGCGAGTATATTAATTAATAATGCATTATTTTAAATGGACGTTTATAACTTGCTTCATGAAGATTTACTTAAAAAATGACAAAAAAAGATTTTTATAAATTAAGCTCACCAGTTTGTTTGAAATTAGAAAATTAATAAAAAAGCATATATATATAAAAAATCAAGTAATAAATAACTATAAATAATTGACCGCACCAAAGTTTAAAAAAAAGTTAGAGCATATGAGATAGGATTAGATATAAAGAAATTATTTCAGAGCAAAATTACATTTACAGATATATATATATATATATATATATATATATGTATATATATATATATATATTTTATATATATATATATATATATATATATATAAATAAAAGGCAAAGTTAAAGAATACATGAGAAGAGATCTTGATAGATTATTTAGGCTAGATTTAGTTTGAGGTGACGGCTTGAAAAATTACCTTGCAGTTTTAAGAGTACAATTTAAAATATTGCACATTCTCCTGTGGCAGCAAGCTTCTATTAAATGCACACTGAAGTTCTTAGGTCGGGCTTTTCACTCTTGGGCAGCAGGATGGTATGGCCACGAAAGATGATGATCCCAAAAGGGTTGAGAAGTGATGGATTTACTGCTACACTATTTAAGTTTCAAGCAATGTGTAATACATTTATAATCAGTTCTCTCAATGGCAGCTAATCTCTCTGTGATTCAAAATTCAGTCATTTTATACTTTTTCTTTTATCAGTTGTTTTTGAAAGATGCAATTGTTAGATAACGTCCAAAATAAATTCAAATCTATTTCCAGATTAGAAATAGATTTAACAACATGTTTTTAACAAAAGAAAATCTTTAATCTACTTAATCCCATTTATTTTAAGTAAAACTTTAATTAAAAAATACCTCCCTTAAATTATTTTTGGACAATTAACAACAGTCACATCTTCCATATTGGATTTTATAAAAATATATAGTTTAATAGAAAAACAAGCAATTTAAAAAGAAAAAGTTAAAAATGACATATAAACAATAAATATTTAAAAACATCACTATTTTGTTAGTAAGTTTTGCTCCTATGTATATATTTGAGCCACATCTATAATACTTTAATAAAAAAAACTAATAATTAATAAAAAGAATTAATAATAATTTTAAAACGTGTTATTGAAACATTAAATTTTATAACTTAGGCGCACATCTCAAATAAATACATGAAATATATATACACGACAAATGGAGCAGGATGGGAAATAGGGATTTAAACACAGGTTAGTAGGTAAAAACATGAAGCACAATCTTAAGCTAAGATTGACTGCTTCAATATATATATATATATATATATATATATATATATATATATATAATTATGTAAGAGATTTGAACACAAACTTAGTATTCAATTAAACTTTACAAATTTAGCTTCTATTCTGTTCATCCCTCTTCTATGTATTTAAATGGATATGATCTAATACTTGAAAGATTAGAGTGGCTTAAGGCCAACATGGGCATGGCAATAATATTGGCATCAATGGCAGATTTGGTATTTCATCATCAGGTTATCAATGGAATAAATGACTTAAGAGTTAGAGGATGGACTAGATTGAAGTCTGTCCTTTATATTTTGAATTATTTTCTATCTTTATATAAACTGAGCATTGATTTATATATATATATATATATATATATATATATATATATATATATAGTCGATGATGATCTGGATAAAATGATGAGTGCTGGGTCAGCATGAAATACAAATTGAAATCATTTGTCTTTTACACATGTGTGTAGTCATGTATATTGGCTGTATGAGATAGATTAGATAGATGAAGAAAGCCTGGAAGTCCTTATTTCAATCCCTTATATAATTACATGACTCCTGGCAAATAAATAATACTGGTATTCAATCAAACATTATATATATATATATATATATATATATATATATATGTTTGATTGATATATATATATTAGTATAGACTATATATATAGACTATATATATATATATATAGTCTATACTAAATTTAATGTAATTATAAAGGCCTTGAACTCGGCCTTTCAAACTTCCCATAGCTATCTAATCCATCTTATACAACTGAAAAACATGGCCACATACATGTGAAAAAGATAAATAATCTTCAATATATGCATTTCATGCTGAACTAGGACCATCATCAGTTGGAGATCACTATCTCCAACACATATATACAATCACTGCTCGGTTTATATTAAGATAGCAAATATTAAACTTTAATGGACAAGTTTCTATTCTATTCATCCTCTTCTGTATAATTAAATAGACATATTAAGGTAGTATATATGAGGGTCATATTGACTTAAGGACAACATGGGTATGGCAATGATATTGGTATCATCAAGAGCTTTAAGCATTTCATTCTCAGATTTTCAATGATATGGATAGCTAAAAAGTCAGAAAGTGGAAAAGATTGAAGCTTGCACATTAAAATTTGTAGATTTCATACATTAATATAAAGTGAGCAGTGTTTGAATAAATGTGTTGAAGAAGGTGACCTGGACCAATTGATGATTCCTGGTTCAGCACAAAATATGTATATGGAATATTTATCTTTTCCACATTTGTGTTTCAATTGTATAAGATGGATTAAATAGCTGTGAGAAGTTTGAAAGTCTGAGTTCAAGTCCATTATAATTACATTAAGTTTAGTATAAACAGTATATGTTTATTTAAATATTACATATTTAAACTGTATTCTGCCTATCACTTTTTTGTACAATTAAATGGACATATTAAGGTCCTATGTATGAGGGATCAGATTGACTTATTTTTATTGACTGTGCATTAAAAAGAAATAAAATAATTGTTTCTTCAGCCACAATTGGAATTTATAAACTTAACTTGAAATAAAAACATGGAGGGTGTCAGAAATTAATTTAGTCAATCCCTTGTTATAAAAAATAGGGATTGACTTAATTAATTTCTGGAACTCCATGTTTTTTCAAGTTAAATTTAAAATTCCAATTGTGGTTGAAGAAACAATTATTTTTATTTTTTTAGTGCAAAGTTAATTTAACCATTTAATATAAAAAAATTTAAATCTCTATTTTCATTATATTAATCTAAATTATCCACATACTTCTATTAAATACATTGTATTTAATAAGAATAATTATAATTTTGCTTTAAAAAGTGTTCATAATAGTAATAAGAAAAAATATACTTTTTTATTTTATAGATCATCAATTTATAGAAAAATTAATATAAATAGTCATTTACTGGAGAATACGAGGATTGTTTGAAATAAAAACCATGATTTGAATTCATTACTCAATATTTCTAACAAAAGTATTCCAGGAATAACTTACAAAATTCTATGCAGCTATCTTTAAATGTATATTGATAGGAAAAGATTACCTGTTTCTAAAATAGTTAAAGTTTAATAAAATAGAAAAAAAATGGATACTTTAGGTTAGCTTTGCATATTTATAAACACAATACTGATCTTAAAATATTGTTCAATATTGCATATATATTTTTATTAACCCAATAAATAATAAAAAGTCAAAGTAACTTTTTTGATTAAAATTTTTGGATTTAAGGCCATCAATCTTCTGTCACCTTTCTTTAACATTAAACATGATTGAAATTTGTACTCAATTGTGGGTAATTAGATAATATGTACTTGTATATACTTGAATAACAACTACATAATATGTACTTATATATATGGTTAGGAATAATTTTTAAAAAATATATACTACTATGTTTAGTTTTAGTGCTTATCCTATTTTTGATATGTACACATAATTTAGCAATTTGTATATATGAAGTCCAGTGGAAGAAAATTACACTTGTGAGTGCATATTAATTTAATATTAATCTAAATAGCACATGGTTGAAGAGTAATTTCCTTTCAAAAATTATATATATATATATATATATATATATATATATATATATGTAAAATATTTATTTTTATATATATTATAAAGGATAAAAAAAGACCAAAACTAAATAATTAAATATAAATATGATTAATAATGATGGTTAATTTAAATACGAAATGTATATATTCAATATATAGTTCACCTTAAATATAAAATGTGTTCAATCATATTAACTAATATCTGTGAAGGTGATACATAAATATATAATTAGCACTAAAAGTTACATTAAGTTTATTTATTCCAAATGTATTTTAATTTGTTTTCCTGGATTCAATTTAAAATTAAATCTTAATGCATTAAACTTCCTAAATAGAAAGTATACTTCTGGATAATTTGTTAACACTCAATCATCATTATGGATAAATTATTATTATCCTTGCATATTCCCCAATGAATTGATTTCTCAGGTTTGTGGATATTAATAGCATACGTTTGAAATGAGTTTGAATAGCAGAACAAAATAAATTGAGTTAATAATAAAAATTAAGCTAATAATTTATTTACAATAAATAAAGATTGAAAGTAAAAACTAATAATAATTATGAATATTAAAATGTAAGCCCTTATGATAAATATAATGATAAGATCTTACCAACTGTCTTAAATTTATAAAGTTTTAAACTATGGTTTTCTGCAGATATTCTTTTGTTATACAGACAAATAAGTCTTTAGTATTATATCCAAGACTGTGATTGCTCTCTTTTGGTATTGATGATGATAATTAGAGTATTCATTAGGTCTTTGTAGGTCTTAGAACAGAATCTATTTATTTTCTTATGATATTGTTTTCTTCATTAAAGCAGGGCAATATCACATTCCATACAATATAGTGCTCATTTCTGGATGAGATTGTACAATTCCAGGTATTTTGATTGGCATGGTTTTTGGTTTTACAATCATATATAGTAAATAGTTTTCCACTAGCTGATGTCATCACATTTACTATGGTGAATGGAGTATTGAGAAATACTTTAGAATAATCAGAAAGATATGACTATTCAAACTATTCTGTGGAAAACTGTTCTAACCAACTGTTTCTCTTATCTTCATGAAAACCTCTGCACAGCTTTTTGAGTTAGGTCTTAGAATGATTGTCCTTCTTTTCAAATGTATTTATCCCTCATATAGTTTTTTAATACCTACTATGTTCTCAAAAATTATTTTAACCAAAACATCTTACTAATTATAAGAAACCTGGTTATCCACAGATATTATTTTTTTTATACAAATAAGTCTTTAGTAATCTATCCAGGATGATGTTTGTTCTTTTTGGGTATTGGTAATGATAAAGTATATCATAGGTTTTACAGCAGAGTCTACTTTTTTCTTATGATATGATTTTCTTCCTTAAAGCAGATGATATCACTTGCTTTGAAACTCAATGTTCATCTCTGAACTTGATTGCACAATTCCAGGAATTTTATTAATGTGGTTTTTGGTTTTCTAGCCACCCATAGTAAACAGTTTTTCTTTAACTATATCATCATACTTGCTGCAGTAAATACAGTATTAAAATATTTATAAAACAGTCAGAAAGATACAGATATTCAAACTATTCTGTAAAAAACTATTCTAACCAGTGGTTTCTCTTATCTTCACAGAAACACTGTACTGCTTTTTGAGTTATGGGTTAGACTATACTGTCTTCATTTTTTGTCAATTATTTATACCTCACATATTTTAGTTTTTCACACCTACCATGTACTCAATGATGTTTTCAACAGATATACTTATGAATTTTATCCAAAAATATCTCCCTGATTACAATAATAAATATTCAATTTGCTTTTATGGAATGTTTCTTATATATGTAATATATGTAAATAGAGGGATTTAAACTTAAGATTTTTCACTGCATATCTGTCTTTGACTTAAGATTTTTTTAATTTACATTTGTATTCCACTGAAAATTCCTAAGTTCAAATCCCTCTACTTAAATAATAAATATTTATTTCACAACATATTGTGGAAACAAATACTTTAACATATACTTTTAAATTATATCAATATTTTATAAATGAATAAACAAATAGTTTTTTTTATAGATAGAAAAACATCATTATCAATTTTAAAAATTGGTTTATAACTTTCTTAATTTTAATATTCCATCATTTTCAATAATATATTTAGATCTTTTTAGATCTGCCCTTTAGTTTTCTATAAGAAAGGGTAAATTATTTATTTAAAATCCCCAGAAGGTAAATCAAAAAGGGTCACAAAATACTATACGTTTTGTTAAACTAAACAATTCAAATTAATTTGCACGGCACTAAAACCTAAATTTTCTCTCTTTCTTTATATAATAGAAGTTACAATCTCATACATTTACATTTCATAGTATGATTAAAATGTAGAGACTATTTTTTTTCTTTAAATTTTTTAAACTAGTGTACTTAATTGATGCATATGTTATATCTAATATTGACACATACATTACATTTATCACTCAATTTATAAGTTTTCTATTAGACATTTTTTGACCACGCAGCTTTAATGTAACTAATTTGAGCGTATATCAGATTTGTTCTATTACTATATAACTAAATTTTATTATGGTAACTAAAATAAATAATATATAAAACAGGCATTAAGCTATGATATGATTTTCTTAAGTTTTGTATTTTGTTAAATAAAAAAAGATCTTAGATAATTAAATAATTATTTATATAAAATATATAACAAATTAAAAATGGATTATGAATACGATATCATTTAAAATTTTATTTCTGATAGCATTCACAAATATGTAGAAACACATGACAGTTTCGATAACTTTTACGAAACCACTGCCATGCTAATGTAGGGACTGGTTTGTATCTACTTTTAATATTTGTGGAGAAGTATACAATATTTCCCTGTAATATATATATATATTGTAATTTTTGTTTTATTCAATTGTCTTTTATCATAGTTCAATCCTATACAACCATCGATTAGCCCAGAAATCAGACCAATCTCTCTCAGTATAGTTTCATTTAGAAATATCCACTTCATTTTTTTCAAGTCAGTAAAATATACATAGCACATGTTATAATTTAATTTCATATAGCCATTTTTAAATATACTTAAATTTATATTCATATATATATACATACATTTCTACCGGCTACTAGTGGCCGTTCCAGCCTTCATGGTGGGCGGTAGGGATTTTCTTTGATACTGAAGCACTTTCTTTTTTTAATTACTTTTTAAAAAAAAATTCATAGCATTATTTAAAAACATTTTCTTTAGTTCTTCATAAAATTCCCCGTGACAATTTAAATTTCTGAAAATATACTATTTGCATCTCCCGCGCATAATTTAGTTCACGTTACATAAGTGAAACTAAATGGAGCTATAGGGTGACCCCTAATAAAAGAGCCTTATCCCAGAATAGCTTATGCATCTTCCTCCAAACACAATCCATGATGCGTGAGGAGCATGCACAGATGATGATTTAAAGCGTAAGCTCTTTTATTTGTGGTCACATTGGTCAGTACGCAGTTAGATTTGTGAGAGTGAGCATGTACCTACAACTTCAAACAAAATATTGTGAGGCCATGTTTCAAAAAAAAGAAATACGCTCATGGCTATTTACTAGAGTATCTAAAGATGGGTTTCATAAAATCTGTTGTAAATAAACAACACCCAATTTGTTTATTGTGTCATAAAACTTTATCCAATGAGGCAATGAAGCTAAGTCGATTGCAAGAACATCTTGTTACAAAGCATCTAAATGATAAGGACAGGTCCATTGAATATTTTCAGGAAATATGTAAAAAAATTAAAAATCGTTCAACAATCGTTGCATCATTTAAGAAACAACATGCAGCAAACGAAGATGGATTAAGTGCCTCTTATCGCATTTCACAATTAATTGCAAAGGTAAAAGCTATAATATTGGAGAAACTGTAATAATACCCTCTATAAAACAATTTATTTCAACAGTGATGCATCAAGATATACCTGAAATTTTAAAAACATTGCCCCTAAGCGATAGCACAGTAAAGCGATGAATTGCAAAAATGGCAGTTAATGTTGAAAAGTATTCTCCAAAATGCTTCATTTTCCATATAATTGGACAAGTCTATTATTGAAGATAATAATGCTTTATTGATGGCATATGTACATTATTTTGATGAAAACAATATATTAGGAGAAGAAATGCTATTTGCACTAAATCTCATTACAGATACAAAAAGATTATCTATATTTAATACGGTGAAATGATACTTTACAAAAAGTAATATTTCTTTGAATAATATTATTGCATGTGCTGCTGATGGAGCACCATCAATGGTAGGCCACAATTATGAATTTGTTGCTTATTTGAAGGAAGAAGTGCCAAATTTTTTATGTAGTCATTGTGTGGTGCACAGACAATATCTTGTAGGAAAAAATCCAAGTACAAGTCTCTATTCATCATTAGCTATAATAATTCGAGCCATAAACAAGATCAAATCCAATGCAAAAAATGATAGAATGTTTTGACAGCTTTTCCAGGACTATAATGAAGATTTTAATACGTTACTTTTGCACACAGAAGTTCAGTGCCTATCAAAGGGCACATCTTTGGATCACTTTGTAGTATTATATGATAGTCTCTAACAATTTTTTGAAAGTAATTATGAGACCAATCTGTGTCAACGGTTAAAAACTGTAAACAATGATGCCTTTTATTTGGCAGATATTTTTAAAGGATTTAATGATGTCAATTTGCAGCTTCAAGGAGCTAATAAACTCTTATAGGTTGCCAAAGTATTGTATCATTATTCGTTGACAAACTTGAACTACTTCATTATAATTTATTGAAGAGAGAATTTCATCAGTTTCCTGAATTATCATCTATAAAAGATGATGTAACTCCAGAAGATATTGACAGATTCAGTAGCCACTCAACGAACTTAAATTGGACATGGAAAAATGATTTGGAGATATTTTGAAATTGAAGGTATATGACTGGATGAAAAATCCGTTAACTGCAAATATTGAAGAGGCTGTTACAACTTGCCAAGAAGAACTGTTAGAAATTAGATATGATGAAGAAAGTAATCATAAATTCGATAGTGATGGATATGAAAACCTATGGCAAAAATGCCTCTTTTATATCCAAATATGTGGAAAATGATATTCAGTTTATTGATATTTTTATCTATCTCATATCTTGTGGAATCAGGGTTTAGTGCTGTTATTCATATTATGACCAAAGAAAAAACCACCTGAATATTTCCGAAAGAGAAGACCTTTTTATTCCTTACAATAATTGAGCCACATATCCAGTATTTAGTTTTGCAGCATCAGCCTCAGGGATCTCATTAATAATTTACCTAATTAAATGTAATTTCATCAGACTTCATGCTTCTATGTATACAATGTATACAAAGTAGAAATAAAAAGATAGATTTAACTACAGTAAATTGTTTTATAAAGATTTATTCTGCCAAATTTAAGGAAGGTCCAAAATAAAGTATTTGGTAAGTAATTATTATTATATGCTTTAGCTTGCTGTAACTCTGCTTTATAAATTTTATAAAGTTACTTCCATGCTTTATAAATCACTATTACTGCGGAACCAGTGGTCAGTTAGAAAATTTTACTACTAAAAGAGATATAAAAGTGGATGGTGAGTATGAAAAGGTTGACTACCCCTGATCTAATCCATCATATATGCCTAAAAGCAGAAGACAAAAGACGTATGGAAAAGAGAAATGAATCTCAAGATATGCATTTCACAATGAACCAGAAGCTATTAGTTGACCCAGATGCCAAACTTTCTGTATTCACAACTTTGACACCCACCATTTTATGTAAATATATTAACGATTATTACTAATCATTTATTAAATAATATAATTAAATATGTTAGATATGTTGATGATTATTCTATGGTTTTCAATGGTAATAAAAAATGCAGATAATTTTTTGAATTATATTAATGGTAGAGTTGAAAAAATAAAGTTTACTATAATGTTATTGAATATATGGATGTTAGAATTTAAAAAAAATTGGTAGGAGTGGTAGTGTTATTATAGAAACATCTGTGTTTAGAAAGAAAATATTTTTTGGATTGTCAAATAATTGGTTTTCACATATTGTTAATCATAGTAAAATTAATATTGTTAATAATAAAATTATTAGGGCAATTAAGTTATGTTCAAATAGTAATTTGTTTGAGAATGAGATTGATATTATTAGGAATGAATGTTTAATGAATGATTATCCTAGGGGTATAGTTGAACATTTATTTTCTAATAAAAATATAAATAAAATAAGAAATAGAATGGGGTTAGATAAGGATAGAAATAGAGAAAAAGTTATTTATGTTGGTTTTAATATATCTAGAGATTTATTTATTAAAGTTAAGAAATTAGTTAAAATAATTAATAGGAAATAGAATGTTTCAATTTGTCCAGTTTATAAAAAGAAAGCAAGTTTAAAATTTTTAATTATTAATAATGGGGACTATAATAGGTTAGAGATTATGAATTCAGTTTATTTGATAAAATATTTGGATTGTTTTAGAAAGAATGTAGAAATGACGTATGTTGGGACTAGTAAGCATAAATTGAAAACTAGATTAAAACAGCATTTAGCTGATAAAAATTCTGCTGTTTACATACACATGAATAAATTTAAGCATGGGGATTTTGAAATAAAACTTTTGGAATGTATTAATTCATACAATGAAATGATGATAAAGGAAGTATGTACATTAATTAAATAAAACCAGAATTAAATAGGATGTTAATGGAAAAAGAGAAAAGAAAATAATAGGTTATTAATTGAATGTTTTAAAGAATATATATAGATTTTTTTTTTAAAAAAGGAAATTCTTTGTGTTTAAATTGTGATTGTTTGCAATAGGAAAGGGGAGTGAGATAAGGTAAATTTTTGATTGTGAATATATTTTGTAATTTTTAATTTAATATTTTTTGAAAAATGTGATGTTTATTATATATATGTTTTATAAAATTTTATTTTAGTGTGCCTTGAAAAAGACTATATAAAGTAGTTGAAATGTTGGATTTTTTTATTGATGATTATAGACATATAAAATGATAGTTTTAAAAAGAAAGTTTGTTTGTTTATTTATATATTACATTTATTAAATTAGAGATTACCTTTAGCCCAAATATACATCTAATAAATAATATTTCTATAGTGTTATAAAGGTATCAACATCTGAATTTTCGTTCCCATGTCAACAGTTTAATAACTTTCAATTGCACCATTCTTAACAAAAATAGAGATTGGTTTCTACAAACGTTTATTGTTATATTCGACAAATGATGAGTGATTGTTCAATATGAGTTGTACTTGTTGGAGATCATTTGTCTAGTTTACACGTCTTTGATTATATGTTTCACATATGTGTGATAATTTAAAATTAATCTAAAGTATATATATATATATATATATATATATATTATATATATATATATATATATATATATATATATATATATATATATATATGAAGTTATGAAGTTACATTGAAGTATATCTAAAATGTGTGTAGAAAAGTAAAATTATAATATGCGATCTGACTTGAAAAAATGAAGTGGATGTTTCTAAATGCAATCATAGCTGATCTGATTTTTGGACTGATAGTGATATAATTGAACTAAGGTAAAAACACACTGATAAAACAAAAAATTGAAAAATATATTGATATATGCTAAAAATAAAACTAAGAGATCGATCATTTAAATTACAACAATTCATAAACAAAAATTATCAAGACTTTGGACTTGCTAATGTAGCTAGTGAATGTGACATATATTACAGATTTAGATATTGAAAAGATGAACTTTTGTCAGAAACAGCAGGATTTTTTCTACTAGTTTAGAAAATAATGTAAAATATGCAATTACGGTAAATTTAAGAGATTTAATTTTATTTGTAAATAGATCTTTTATTTTATAATTGTCTTAATATGTTAATGATTTTTTAAAAATCGATTTCAGAATGAATAATGAATATTATCTTTAATGACATAATGAAATTATTTTGTGAAAGAAGAATCTTATTTTGTAACCAGAAACTTCGTAGATTTTTTGTTAAAGCATAAAATATACTTACATTGTTTGCTATCACATGATCGGATACATAGCAATAAAAGTAAATTAAATAGTTTTATAATAATGGCGGTTGAAAATGGACACATATATTATTGTCTTACATTGTATATTATATCAGGTTCTACTTTGATGAAAATTTAGCCTGAGATCAAAACTTTAGTTATCATACTTAAAAGTGGACTTCTTTTTTACTTCCAGTATGGTTTTCATATTTTATGAAGCTAATAATAATTATCTTGTTATTAAATCTCATTATATATCCAGAGACTATTAAATGAAGATTGGGAATGCATTTTCTTTTATGTAAGAATGAATGTCTATTTTTGTCACCTATATTTTAAAGAACATATCTGGTAATTTTCGGATGATGATGATGATGATGATAATAATAATAATAATAATACAAACTCAACCTTTTCAAAAAGTCAGTACTCTCCAGTGCATCTGTATGAGAAAATTTTTAGAATATATTTATTTAAAGTGCTGTGCACAGTGTAACTATTTTCAAAAAATATATTTTCAGCATTGTGACAAATTAAAGATTAGAATATTTTATCTCTTTGCAATGACACTCAAAGATGACATTTTATAATTAAAAAAAAAATCATACTTAAGAAATATAAATGCACATAGAATAATTAAAAATATTATATATTAGTTTTTTTTTTAATAAAATTAACTACTGCCTTTGAAATATAAAAATAAACAAATAATCTCATAATTAAAAGTAGAAATAACTTTCTGCAATTTTAACTTCATTGATAACAGTATTATAGGGATAGTTGAAATTAATAACTATTTTTTAAATGAAATGCTTAATTTAAAAAAATAATCAGATAAAAAAAAACTTTTTAAGTAAATATTTAAGAATTTTATTTTACTGTCTTATAATATTTTTTAATATAATAAACTTACTTTTGACTGAAAAAAGTTTTACTAAAATAATATTTATTTTATGTAAAGTTTTGCTAAAGTTTATGTAAAGTTTTTATAATAATTCTATTACTTTCACGCAGGCTTTTCTGTTTTTCAAAAATTTATTGAATGTCTCTTCTACTTTATTTAAAATGTATAAATAATTGTAATTGTAAGAATTCATTTTATTTTCTTGCTAGAAATATTTATATTGTTATTTATAGAATTCTTCCATGTACTTTGTGACGTAGTTCGACATTTTTTAAGAAATACTATTATTTTCCCTTTATATTGCAAAAAAAAAAAAAAAAAAAAAAGAACTTTTTTCTTTTCAAATCCATGTTTTATATTGATTTTTTTGTCTTTTGAGACTTTTGTATAATTCCATATTTTTTTAAAATAATTATCAGGTTTTTTAGTAAAATTTTATTTAAAATATTTTCATATATCTATTTTCTTTATATCTTTTCTTATATTAGTTGAAAACGTTTTTTTGAAAACTTACTGATAAATAATAAATGTTTATTATGAATTGTACTCGCATTAATCTCAGTTGAAGTTTGAGATACATCTAAATCTGTAAATATTGTTAACAATTTATAAGCACTATCTTAAATTTATTGGAGTATTGCTTAAAATTATGAAAGTTAATAATATTTTTCTTATTATATTTGCATCTCTGTCTAATATCTGATTAATGATAATAACTGCCTCTATTAAATCTATAAATCATGTTATTGTATTGAAATAAATACTTTCTGTTAAAAACGTGTTCAATTTTATTATATTTTTATTTGTAGTCTGTTAATTTATATTTAGGTGAATGTTTTTGGAAAAAGAATTTTGTAAATATATTACCTTTTGCCTTGAAAATTTGTGTCCATTTTCCTATTTTTGTGTCCCTAATCAACTTTACTCTCAATACTTTCTTCTACCAACTATTTTCCAATTATAACATTAAAGCATTCCCAACATAAATATATTGTTTAGTTTAATGACAAGCATTATAAATATTTTTACATATATATTTAAATTTTTCACTCCAATTAAAACTCATTAGGTCATAAACTGGAATAATTTGCTTTTAATATTCTTTATGAAATTGAATAATTAACTTTCATATTATAAATCTCTAAATTGTTATTTTCCTCTATTTAAATTCATTTCTACTTGTAACACATATGATTTTCTAATAAAATACAAATCTGTTTTTTTAAACCAATTTTCTCTTCATTTTTTAACTTTTTGTTCTCTATATATTGTGATAGACATTGGTACCTCTGAATTAATAATAAATATAACGTCAAAATTTTAGTTGTTGTTGTTGTTGTTATTATTATTATTATTATTATTATTATTATTATTATTATTATTATTATTATTATTATTATTATTATTATTATTATTATTATTATTATTATTATTATTATTATATTTCTTTATTTTTGGAAATGAGGATTCAGTTTATATGACTGAAAATATCTTTTTGTTTTATTTTTATCGTTTATTGGTGTCATAGGATTTATTGACTTTTGTATTGGTTTATACAGAAATTTACTATGAAGATTTAATTATATTATATTTACATATGATAACATTTCAAATTATTTTTAATGGACTTAGGAGTTATCTCAAGTTTTTTTTTAACATAGTTTTTCTAATATCTGTGTGTTCATTTGGATTTTTAAAGGAAAAACGAAAACTGTGAATATGAAGAAAGGGAAAAGAAGTTAACAATTTAATATATTTAATAACATGATCGTATAAATGTACAGATACTTGAACATTTTTTCTTCTGAGTTTTTTTTTTTTTTATCATCATTGTCTTATATATGTGTGTGTTCATTTGGATTTTTAAAGGAAAAATGAAAACTGTGAATATTAAGAGAGAGAAAAGAATTTAAACTCTAAATCAATTAACAATTTAATATATTTAATAACATGATGGTATAAATGTACAGATACTATCAACATTTTTTCTTCTGAGTTTTTTTTTTTGGGTCATCATTGTCTTATATATTTTGCTTAATATTTTTGTTTTTATCATGCCTCCCTATTCCTTTCCCTGTCCAATTTATCAATCTGTTATTTATGGAAGGCAAAAATCTTTGAAATGCTTTGGGCCTTGTGGATTGAAATACCACTTTGACTGTTTTAATTCTGTTAATAATAAAGATTGTAGTGAGTCTGTTTTTATGTGTGATTGTTGTAAGATTTCTCTTAATAATGATGCAGCCTTTTCTTCTCAATCATCTTTTTCAAATTCATTAATTTCTGATTCAGATCATTCTTCTGTGAATGCTATAGCTGGTCAGCTTATTCCTGATAAAGATGGTATTCCAGATGTTACCTTTTGTCATGGTTGTTTTTTGATTATTTCTGATATGGCCATGAGGATTAAGTGTTTTGGTCAATGCCAGGAGTATTTTCATTTGTTTTGTACTAAGCTGTCTAAATCTGATGCTATTATTTTTCAAACAATTGGTAACGGATTTTTTAAATGTCAGGCTTGTAATAATATTACTTTAAATATTAAGTTTCCAGATGTTGATAATGAACTTCTTGATGAATTGGTAATATATAATGACTCAGCAGAGTCATTGGCCAATAACATCATGGCTTTAGATTCTGAAGACAATGAGTGTAACTTGATCAAACCTATGGTCTCTGATGGTCATATTACTAAGGAAAATTCAGATTTGATAATAGTGTCTTCTTCTGATAATACTTCAGTTCAGATTATTAAAGAAAATTCTCATGATTCTAATGAATTAAATAATATTTCTAAATCTAATACTAGGTTATCACATGTTGTGGAGGCAGGTGTTAATTCTACTATTGCATCCACAGGAATGTTTGAATCTTTTTCTGTTGATTTAAACTGCATGGACAAATGTCTTAATAATATCATTTCACAACCTGAACATTTTACTTTAGAGGTTTTACAATCTTATTCTATGTCACAAATTCATTCTCTAATTATTAAGATGTCTCAACTTTGTAATAAATCATTGAATTGTTCATCTAATTTTAGCAAAGGTATTCAATGCTCTCTTCCTTCTGTCAAGTCAACTTGTTTTTTCAAAGTGAGTTCACATAAAACCAGAATATTTTACAATAAAAACTTTCATAATACATATCATGAAAAGCATGATACTAGTAATAATATTAGTTTATATGATAGCAAGAGTTACAATAATATAAAAAATGTTGTACACAATAATACTGGTTCAGAGTCTCAATCATTTGTTGAGAAAGATAAAACTTGTTATGAGACTGGAGTGAAAGGTCTAGGTTCTTATATAAATCATAGGGATGTTTTACTTTTCAAGAAACACATTAAAAGAAAAAATGATTTTGGGCAGAATATTTCTAAAGAGAATGAAGAACTTGGGCTTAAAGGTCCAATTTCTTATAAAGGTCCTAATAATTCTAATGTATCTTATAAATGGTGGCCTTCTAATTCTGTTTCATCAATATATTCTTCTTATACCTCTTCTCCTTTTCAGCAATTTTCTAATAGAAAACTATCAGTTAGGCAGCTTGGCAAACAGGATAGTTTACCCCATAATTTTAGACTAAATTCAAATAAAATTTTTAATAAAAAATTTAATAATTATTCTTCTAATTTTGGACAGGATATTTCTAAAGATAGTAAAAAACGTAGGTTTAAAGATCCAATTTCTTATAGAAGTCCTAATAATAGTAACGGTTCATTATTAATTAAGGATAATGATAAATATTATAAATATTTGGTTTCAACTTTGCCAGTAGATGCTAATTCTTTTGATGTACAGAAATTTTTGGAAGACAAACTTCAGGTTAAAGTCATATGTATTAAGATTAATATGTTTAATTCTAATATTAGTAGTTTTTTTATTTCAATTCCCAAACATAAGCATTTGGAGTTTATTTCGAATCATTTATGGCCTTGTGGTACTACATTAAAATTTTTTTTATGGCTCTTTGGCTAGTTCATTAATACTTTCTGATTAATTTCTTTTGCCCATATGTCCTTTATTAATAGTTTTTTCTCTTGATCATTGTTTGTTTATATATATTTTTTGATATTATGTTTGGAGTTTATTGTTTTTATATAAACATTCGTGGGATGAGAACTAAGACTGCAAAAATTAAGCAATTCTTCAGTTCTGAAAATTTTGATATTGTTTTTATTTCAGAAACTTGGCTTACTCAACACATTTCAGATGATATTTTTATGGACAATAGATATAAAGTACTTCAAACAGATAGATCTTCTGATGTTGCTTCCAAAGGTGGAGGCACACTCACTGCTTTTAAATGTAATTTTATACATAAGTATATTCCTATTTCATCATCATATTGTGAAGCTACATGGTGTGAAATATGTTTGAGAAATAGTGTCAAGGTTCTTTTGGGTACTATCTACATAAAGCCAACATTATCCTTTTTAGAGTTTAATGAGTTTCTTTCTATTCTTGAAGATTTTTTAATCAAATATGAATCATATATAGTTATTACTGGTGATTTTAATATTCCTGATTTGTATTCAGGTACTACTATCATAGATTCAGTCTCTTTTTCATCGAAAGCATTGAGAATGATTCGTTTTTGCAATTTGTTAAATTTAAAACAATTTAATCCATACACCAATTTTAATGATCACACATTGGATTATATTCTTAGTAATTTTCCTGCAATTGAATGTTTAACTACTTCTTCTCTTCCTTTTTCCATTGATTTGCATCATCCTACTTTAGAATTTTATATTAATATTAAATTTAATAGACTTTGTCCCTTTAAAATTATGAAAAGAAACTACAAAAAAGAAAATTATTTGGGTCTTTGTTTACAATTATCTAATTTTAACTGGGAAAATTTATATTCTTCATCTGATGTAGATTTCTGTATGAAGTTTTTTGAACAATCATTTAGTGAACTAATTGACAAATACATTCCTAAGGAAAAAATTTTAACTAACCATTTTCCTCTCTGGTTTTCAGTTTCTCTTAAAGAAATTATTAAAAGGAAATCATTTCATCATCGTAAATATTGGAAAACTAAGAACTTAAATTATTATAACAATTTTATTAATTATAGAAGATTGTCAAAAGTTATATATGATAGAGATTTTCAAAAATTTATACAAAACACTGAAAGTCATATTTCTGATAATCCTTTGCAATTTTGGTCTCTGGTTAAGAATTTAGGTATTACAAGAAAAAATTACAGAGTAATAATTCTAATCTAGCCTCAGATGATTTTTCTCAATATTTCTCAGAGCTTTTTAAACAATCTCAGTCTTTTACTAATTTAACTGCAAATAATGATCTAGTTGAAGAAAGGATAACATTTGATTCATTTATTGAATCTGATGTTGTTTTTGCTATTAAGCAGCTTAAATTACATTCTAGTGTGGGCCTTGACAATATTCCGGCTTTCATTTATAAAGGATGTGCGGAATACATTGCTTCTTCTCTTTTGCATATTTTTAATTGCTCTTTAGCAAATGGTACTTTTCCTATATCCCTTAAAATTGCTAAAGTTGTTCCTATTTTTAAGAAAAAATCTAGAGATTTGGTAAGTGACTATAGGCCTATTTCAATTCTACACACTGTTGCTCGAATATTTGAAAGATATTTATATAATAGAATTATTTTAGATGTCTCTAAGGTTTTGGCACCAGAGCAGCATGGATTTTTGCCCAATAGGTCCATTGAAACAAATTTGATAACTATTTTTGATCTCATTTCAAACCCAATTGAGAATAAATCTAGGTTAGATGTTGTTTATTTTGATATGTCCAAGGCTTGTGATAGAGTTAATCATAAAATTCTTCTTCAGAAGCTTTGTAGGTTAGGTTTTTCCAAATTATTAATTAATTGGTTTGACTCTTTTCTTAAGGATAGAATGTCTTGTGTGAGGTTTAATAATAAATTGTCATTACCATATTATTGCTTCACTGGGGTGCCTCAAGGCAGTGTTCTTGCACCTTTATTATTTAATGTATACATTGATGACCTAAAAACATGCATTAAATTTTCACATCTTCTATGTTATGCAGATGATTGCAAAATTTTTAGGCATATTTATTCTATTAATGACTGTTTTTTACTTCAAAGTGATATAGACAATTTCTTGAATTGGTGTGAATGTAATTATATAGATATAAATATGGATAAGTGCTCCATTGGCCCTTACTCTAGAAAATCTGAAATCTTAAGGTTTTCCTACTATATTGGTGATTCTAAAATTATAACAAATGATCATCAAAGAGATCTAGGAATAATATTTTCCAATAATGGGTCTTTTCATAATCACATTAATTTTATGGTGAATAAATCTCTTAAAATTGTAGGAGCTATTTACAGATATGGAAAAACATTTAATAAATTTACAAAGATTAAACTTTTTATATCCTTAGTTCTTCCCAACTTGGAGTATGGATCAATTATATGGAGTCCTCATAACAGGACAGATATCATAAGAATTCAGTCTGTTTTTGACAAATTTGCAAAATTGAATAGTTTAGGTAATGAACACTATATTGATTTACTGCTGAGACATAAAACAAGAGATCTCAAGCTTTTTCATAAATTTATTTCCCAGAATATTTCTGTATCTAATTTGCTTTCTAATGTAGATATTAAGAAACAGAATTATAATACTCATACTCACAATATTTTTGAACTGAAAATTTGTAAATCTGACGTATTAAGATTTTCCCCTTTATTTCATTTACCTAGAACTTATAACAAAGATTTTGGTAATGATGATGTTTTTAATCTGGATTTTAAACAATTCACTAAAGTCCTCATAAAAAAATATTATCCTTAATTTCATTTAATATATTGCCTTTTTATTTATTTGTGCATTTTATTGTTTTTCTATTTTACTGGTATTATTTTTTTATTTTGATTTGTTTTTTTAATGCTTATTTAGATTTGTATATGATAATGAAATTACTGTGCAATCTATAATTGGTTAAATGCTGTTGATGTGTACATTAAATAAAGAATTGAATTGAATTGAATTATTATTATTATTATTATTATTATTATTATTATTATTATTATTAATAATAATAATAATAATAATAATAATAATAATAATAATAATAATAATAATAATAATAATAATAATAATAATAATAATAATAATAATAATAATAATAATAATAATAATAATAATAATAATAATAATAATAATAATAATAATAATAATAATAATAATAATAATAATAATAATAATAATAATAATAATAAAGTAATACATAACATTATAAGCGTTTTGAAATGCTGGAAGCAATTTTAAAAATAGCTGTTTTCTATTTAATTTTAAAAAATATACTCGCGCATAAAGTTAACTTTTAAAAGGACCTAAACAGAGATAACATAATACCATCGACTTGTTAATAAATCAGCTACAATTAAAAGGAATAAAGCAATATTTATATTAGTATACATATAATGATAAAATTATTCATAATATGATATAAACATTTAATGTAATACAAATCTACTTGTAAGAATGTTTGTTTATAAGAACGTTTATATTTGTTTGATATATTTTAAATTTAAAGGAGTACTATCTTAAAAGATTTAAATAAATTTTTTATTCGAATAAAATATCAATTTCTGAGAAAATAGTAAATAAAACAAAATAATTGATTTTAATATTTATAAAATAAATATTTGTTCTAACATTACGATTTGCACATTTAATTTTTATTAAAGTATATAATATTGTATTTAGATATTTGTAATTTTAAAATAATTTCATGTAATTCGCAATGTAGTTTTTTCAAAATTGTAAACATATTTGGTCAGAATATTATCTCTTAGCAATGCTATAGTAAGACTGTTATTTTTACATAAATTGCTAATTGCTAGGAAATTTGCGTGAAAATGACGATAACTGCACAAAAGTCAGTATTTAAGTTTAGCCATCTTGGCAATTATTGATTATGATGATGAAGGAATAGTAAACTTTACAATAATTTTCTCTCGTGGCAAATGTAACTCTCTAAAACTGTTGAAATGAATAATCAAAATATCTGAACATATTCATAATCTTAAAATGTACAAAAACAAAAGGAAACAAAGATTTTGCTGAAATGAAAATTTTTAAAATTATTTTGGAATGCTATCCTTCACTTACTTATCCGTTAATATTTCAAACGTCACCTACGATTCCATTTACTACAGCTGATTTAAAAGTTATTGGATAAACACCTACATATAGGACACTTATTATTAAACCAGATTTAAAACTAATGCCATTATTCTTTGTAAATTATTAAAGAACACTAAGATTAGCAAAATTAATTTCCCAATAAATTACTAATTAGTCAGTCCGCAACTTTAGAAATAAAGAAAAACAAATTGTTATGAATATTTTAAAACTTTTAATGGATTTTGACTCAGAAGCTAAAATTTTGTTATCCTTTATTGTTCCATAAGAATTAAGTTTGCTTCATTCATTATGATTTACAATTAAAAAAACATCTGAAGATTTTGAGATTGTTCCAGAATAAAAGTAATTGAAACTATTAAAAGTTTTAAGTGATATTTAGGTTATAAGGGATAATTTAATAAATAAATAAAGGGATTAAAAAAATAAGATTTTACTTTAAGATTGCATTAAAATTTTTTTCTTTGTAAAAGTAGAGCAAGAAAATATGTCAAAATTGAAAATAAGAATTTAATTAAGAAGACAATTATAGTATAAATTTTGTTTTTTTTTAGAAATATAATTAAGATTAAGTAAAGTTTTGAAAAACAACTGAGATCACAGAACATATATAAAGTCAATGTTTCTTTGGAAGCTCTCTAAGCTGAATACTAGAAGAGCCAACATTAATTTTAACAGCTAAGAAATAGAAAAAAGATAACTATTTTACAAATAATACTTTGGAAGTCATAATTATCGAATTAAATATGCTATTCTAAAGAAGCTATAACTCATAATACAACTGGAAAAATATAATGAAGTAGCAATTATTAATAAACATAAATGTAGGTTAGAAAGAAAGTAAAATTGAATTTTTTCAAGGAAATTTATGTGACATTTTAACTTTGCTTATGCAATTACACGTGCATGTCTGTTGAAGGAATTCCTGCAAAAAACTTGTTTAGCCATAATTCTGCATATGTAAGTTACATAAATTGTTTAATAAAAAAAACTGTTTATAATTCAGCCTTATTTTAAGAAACTTATTTTGCTCTCATCTTCCAAAATAGAGATATTGTTTTATTAAAAAAAAATAACAAGTTTATATAAATAGTTGACATTTGTTTTTGTAAATATTTTTTTAACTTAAAATATAAAATGGCATTAATTTGTAAATAGTTTCTTATTGGAGAGATTACAGATGAATAAACAATTTATATTGGCAATGATAGCAGATTTAATCTACTTTAAATACATAAAATGATTTTTACTGTTTAAAATGATTTTGAAGTCATAATATGTCTGAAACAATTATATGGGTATTAGAAAACATTGTAAATGATTAAGATGATTAAGTACTATCATTGGTATATAATATTGTTTTGTTAACATTTATATCACTGTTTAACAACAGTAAACACAATATGTATAATTTATATAGAAATACATCATATCTTACTTACTATTGTTACACATATCTCCTTTCCACCCAGGTTTGCAACCATTAAGACAAATTCCAGTTATATTATGGCATGAATTATTTATACAGTTAGTGCAGGTATTGTTACATTCAAGTCCATAAAAACCATTAGCACATTCTAGTAATTATATAAAAATACAATATTAATTATCATTATATGCTAAATGATAAAAAGCTAAGTAGGAGGGGTGATAAGTGAGTAGGTTGATAAGTTGGTGATAGAGAGATAGATATGGGCAAATATAAATGTAGACACTTTGGTAGGTAGGCATGCAGTCAGATATGGTTGACAGATAAATAGACATATAAATAATATAAAGGTAAATAGATAAATTCAAAGGTAATAAATAAATATATATATATTGTCAAGAAGACAATAATTGGTAATTTAATAGAAACAGAAAAAGATAGACAGAAATTTAAATAAATAAATAAAAGTATAAATAAATGAATAAATAAAAAGATAAATAAATATATAAATAACTATATAACTAGCCACATAGACAGACATATATATGGACAGATAAATAAATAGTTATATAATTAGTAGATATGTAGTGACTAAGTAAAAGTTATATAATGAAATAGTTTTATAGATAAGTCAATTAATAAAAATTTGATAAATACAAAAAAGATTGATAAATACAGTAGATAAATAATATATAAGTAGGCATAGGCAGGTATTCAAATGATTGAACAGAAAGAAAAAGGTGAGAGGAATAGAGAAAATGATAGACTGAGAAATAAATAAAGGAAAATAATATATGAAAGTAGATATGTAGAACAAATTATATAAATATATAGTTTTGTCTAAATTATAGTAAATAATATCATGTATAACATCTATATAATATATATATATATATATATATATATATATATATATATATATATATATATATATATATATATATATATATATATATATATATATATATATATATATACATAAAAAATTCTTTCTCAGCACATGGTTATACACTTTTTGCAAATGTTAAGCAATTATTTTAACATGAACTAATTATTGTAGATAGAAGACTATCTAATGTTCTATGACAAAAGTAAAATAACACCAGTAACAAAATAAAACATAAATAAAGAGAATAAAATTATGATACAGAGAATCAATAAAATGTCAAACAATTAACTATATAACATAATAATATGCAGAATAAATAAAACATACTCTATATAACTTTATGTATATTATCTTATATATTCTTTTATTCATTTTTAACAGACCAGTTAATAAATTAAATTTATTGATGTTTTACAAATATTCATATAAGTATATATGTTATGCTTAAAATAATAGCTTTTATATCTTTTTCTTCTTTTTGGATCTTTAATATAAATTAAAGTTTTAATTTTTTTTTTAATAGCAGTTAACTAGTGAATATAAAAACTCATTTATCATCTCACCTATAAAATTCATAACTATGTTCCTCAGATATTACCCCTATCTGTTTCCCTGTATGATTATAGTAAAATATATTGTAATGGTCACAATTAATTTTATATACATATTTTTTATTTAATATTTTATATCTTTTCTTAATTAATAGTTATTTATAAATTTTTCTACACTTTAACTATTTCATCTCCAATATTCATATGTTTATCAATATAATTTTGGTTTTTTATTAAAATATTAAAAATTTTAAAATAAATTTTAAAATTTCTTATGTGAATTATTGTTATTATCATCATTATAATCATTTTGTATAGAAATGTTATTATCTAATATACATTTTTTTACAATTAAAAAGCATATGTTAAAATTTATATCCATAGACTCCATATAATTTAGTAAATTGATTCTTTTGTAAATTGGCAATATTTTTATCTGTATTATATCTATCCTTTCTATATTTAAAATTTTTAATGACTGCCATATTTTTTATCCATGCTTGTTGCAAATATATATGAATACTTTTTTAAAATTTGTCTTCTTTATTTCTCTCACAATCCTTCCATTTTGTTTGTTTTCATGTTCAACACTGAATTAAGATTAAACAAGTATTATTTATCAGAAAATAATAAATTGATTTCATTTGTAAATATTTTTGTTTACAATTGAAATAAATTCTAAATATTTACATTTTATATCTAAAAATATTAAAAATATGAGATTGTAATCGAAACAAAAAGCTTCATACTTTATTTATATACTGCATTTACATATTGGACTATTTTCATCACCTAATATCTTTAGAAAAAAATAAATTTTATTTATGTTTTCTAATTACATTCAACTATTAATAATACCACACAGATTAGAATATGAACAAGGTTTTGAGAGGTATTATTTCCCTCTTTTTTTCAAGAATTGCTGACCTGATCAGTGATAGTACTAGCATGGGATTCTAACCTGGATTTTTAGATTCTTAAATATTTAATTTTAAGATACTACTCTAACCAATTTACCATCCTACCAAAAACAAAAGTCAGTAGAAGTTTTATATACTTATCTATGAGCTTACTCCTGATTTCTCCTTTTGGATAAGAGCAAAGTTGAATAGTAATTTCCAAACATTATTTATAGTCACAATAAGTTGATTTATAGGGTTACGTGCTATTGTAATGTAAGCAACTTTTTACAATTTTCTTCTTTGTACTTTTTTTCTATATTCAATATTTTTATATTTACCCAGTTGAACACACATTTATTGGTATATACATGGTCTACTACTTTAGAGGCATTTGTTTTCTTTTTACTAATCACCAGTTTGTGCTTTTGCAACTGGTCTTACCAATATTCATTTCCTACATTTTCATAAATACAGTTTGATGCTTTTTAGCATTTCAAGTTTAGACTTTGTAGGTACTAGAATTCCTCATAGTATGGGTTGGCTCTTTATAGCTGTTCTGATATTATAATGATTGCAGATTTCCCTTAATTTGTCTGCCATTTTTGTTATGTATGGATACACTATAATATCAATAATTCTTTTTTCTTTTGATGGTTAATTTTGTTGTCTATTTAAGGCTTTCTTAATAATATCTGAGGATAACAATTTTTTATGAGTTTGTTCTATGTAAATCTTTTTTTTTAAAAAAATTGCTGGTTTCTGAACATACTTGTATTGCTCTGTTCCAGAGTGATAGTATAACCTCACATTTTGTGTTTCTGGTATGATTGGATGTACACACTAAACATTTCCCAATATGTGTGGCTTTTCTGAAACTGTAGTTTTAATATTGCCATGAGCAGTTTTATCATAAGAACATTTAAAAATGCTGATTTTTGTTCATGTTATGATTTTATTGTGAATTTAATTGAAGGGAATATGTTATTGAAGTGTTTTCAGAAAGTTTGTATTAATGTTCCATAATGTGGTCATACAGCAAATGTATTGCCACCAAAGTGAAGCCAAACTTTAGGTGAAGATGGATTAGTCTTTATGGTTGTGGTTTCAAGTTCTTTCATATAAATATTGATAATCAGGGATGGCAGTAGTGAGCTTATAGCCACTCCTTGATTTTTTTAAAGAATTCTGTGTTGTATTGAAAGTAGGTTGTTGTGTAGAATGCTAATAGTTCCATTATACTATCAGTAGGAATAGTTGTTCTGGTATGTAAGCTATTGTCACCATTTAGTCTTTTGTTTACAATATATAATGCTTCTTCACATGGTTTATTTTTGAATAAACTTTCCACCTCAATATTTACTAGTATGTCATGTTTTTCAATTTTCATCTTCTTGATTAATTCTACAAACTGTCTAGAATCAATGATGAAAGATTGGGTTTTGTAAGACAAATGACTAAGAACTTTGCAAAGAAATCTTGATGAATTTCTAAAACAATAGGTTTTAATGGAACATGATCGTTATGAATTTTAGGTAGACCATAAAGATGAGGAACTTCATTGAAATATGATGTTACTTTACTTTTTTCTGAATCACTAAATTACCAGTCATACGTTTTGAGTAATGCTTATAACTTTGATTTCTATAATCAGTATTGAATTTTTTTGCCACTTTTTGTATTGGCCTGCTGTGAGAAATTCTTGTATTTTATTGTCATAATCAATGGTATCCATTACAATTGCTGTATTGTCATTGTTAGCAGGGAGAATGATTATAGATTTATTTACTTTGTGAGATTTAATTGCTTTCTTGATATGCTGATTTAAATTTTTATTGCTTCTCAAAGGCTGTTTTTGTTTTCCAGCATAATTCTGCTGCTTCTTTAAAAACAATTTTTGAATGACTAGCAGTGTCTGCCATTATATCTAATAAAGGAAATTAGACGGTAAAGTTTAATCCTTTTTGAGAATACAAATTTCAGCATCTATTAGATTTTAAAAAATAAGATTTTTAACAGATGAAGCTGGTCTACTGCTTGATATATTATGACTTTTGACATGCCCACATAAGTTTGTAACTTTTTTCTTTTGGCATTCTTTTATTTTTCATGTAATGTAAAATATGACCTTTTACTGCTTGAGAAACTCTTGTAATGTCTTTATCAATAACTTTATTTTTTAGATAACATTCTACATTATAAATGGAATGCAAGGTTTAGTACTTGTGAAACCTTTCAGCATTTATTCTTTCTCTTAACAGTTCACTTGCTCTGTGAATAATTTTTTCAGTTCTCTGAGAGTGAATTGGATGTTTTAAAAACAACAAAAAACACTGCAGAATAAAACAACACTTGAGAAGGAACAAAAATTGAAGTCAAACATATCTTATGATGAAACAAGAGCAATTATATCTTTCAAAGTAGATAAATGTATAATTATTATTCTTGCAAACAAAGGCAATGCAACACTTGTAATGGATACAACTAATTATGACAACAAAATACAAGAACTTCTCACAGTAAGACAATACAGAACAGGAGCAGAAATTTTGATACCAAATATAGAAACAAAGTTTCCAAACATTACTCAGAAAGCATCACTGGTATTTTAAGATACAGAAAAAGTAAAATAATATCATGTTTCATAAAAAAATCCTTAGTTTTATAGTCTATCTAAAATTCATAAGAATCACATTCCATTAGGACCTATTGTTAGTTCTAGAAATTCACCTTGCCATAATTTCTCAAGATTTCTTCTTAATGTTTTTAATTATTTGGCATACAAAACTCAGTCCTTTGAGAGGGATTGTAGACACTTTTTAGAATTAATCAAAAACATGAAAATTGCAAGAAGTGACATATTAGTAAACTTTGATGTGGAAAGTTTATACACAAATGAAAAAAACATTTCCTATGATAAGAAAAATATTAAATGGTGATAATAGCTTACAAACTGAAACAACTCTTTCTATTGATAGTATAATAGAACTATTGACAGTCTGCCTAACTACAACTTACTTCCAATACAACATAAAATTCTTTTAACAAAATCAAGGAATGGCTATGGGCTTACCATTGCCAACCCTGATTAACAATATTTACAATGAAGAATTTGAACCACAGCCATATAGATTAGTCCAAATCCATCTATGGTTTGGTCTCACTATGATAATGATACATGCCCCATGGTGAAGCACCACTACAAACTTTCTGGAAACACACCAAAAACATATCTTTTTCAATTAAATTCATAATAGAATTAGAACAAGAACAAAAATTAGCATTCTTAGATGTTTTTGATTCAAGACTACCTCATGGCCAAACTAATACTACAGTTTACAAAAAAGCTTGCACATATAGGGAAATACTTAACACTTACATCCCATCACATCAGAAACAACAACATGGGATTATACTACCACTATAAAATAAAGAAAAGAAGTTTTTTCAGAAGCCATAAACTTGAAAAAAGAAAAGATTTTTATAGAATAAACACATGAAAAATGGTTATTTATCAATTGTTATTACGAAAACCATAAATCAATGACAAAAAACCCATAAAACAATTATTGGTACAGTAATATATCCATAGAAGATAAGAAAGTCCTGCAATCAGTATAAAAGATTTACAGAACCATACCACACTACATGAATTCTAACATTTACAAAGCTTAAACTTGAAATGTGGAAAGGCAAAAACTGTATCCAAAATATCATGTGAATGTGGAAGAATGTATATTGGTGAGATCAGTTGCACCACTGAAAAGCAATTGCAAGAGCACAAATAAAAAAAGAGATGTGTCTAAGGTAACAGACCATGTATTTACCAATGAACATATGTTCAATTGTGAAAATACAAAAATTTTGGATAGAAAGGAAAAGGTACAAAGAAGAAAATTCAAAGAACTTCTCACATGACAATGGTGAATAGTCACATAAATTAATCTAGTGCACCTACTACATAATATATGAAAACTACTAATTAACTTTGCTACTAGGAAAACTTGGAGAAGTCATGAAGAACCTCATAGATAAGTATCTGGGCATTCTACTGACTGTTGCTTTTGTCAACATGACTCAGTTCATTAGAGTGCTACCTTAAAATTCAATATTCAAGAATCTAAGAGCCCAGGTTCGATTCCCATGATAACACTGGCACTGATCATAGAAGAGATGAAAATAATATCTTTTGAAACAGTGTGAATATATAACCTATATGCTATTACTAACAGATGAATTTAATTAAAAAATTTAAATAAAGTTTAATTTTTCTAAAGACATTCAATACGTAACATTAGATGATGAAAATATTTTAATATATAAATACTGTTAAAATACCATCATCACAAACCTCCAGAAAAAATACTTATACATCATTATTTCTAGAAAGATTAATTTCATTTTTTAAAATCAATAAAATCTTCATTGTTTGGCATTTGTTTTTAAACTGTAAACAAACAATTATTAATTTCTCTTAAATCTAACAAATTATGCTTTAAAATTTCTAAAATTCAAACTTGCTATTTCTAATTGCATAGATAAAATAATAACTAAGCTTTTAAATACCTTCATATTAAATTTGCACTGTCCAAATATATATCAGAGGGAAAAAGGTTCTGTTTTTAAAAATAAAATATTTCATTCAAAATTAATTATTAATAATTTATATTCTTGTAATAATTATTGTATAATAATTGTAAAAAAAAGAATCTAAAATTGTAATAAATTTGCAAATAGATACGTTTTTGTTATTAGAACTATTTTTTGCAAACAATGTCTAACCGATATATCAGGGAGTAGATAGGACAGATCTGAAGCTTTATTATTTTGACAAATTTTTTAATTTTCTTGCCATAAATTTTACATTGAAATATATATAAAAATATAGTTTTTTTTTTTAAAAAAAAAGCTTGTAAAAATTCTCAATAGGTAGCTAATAAATGTAAAACCTAAGATTTCTTATTAGAACTACTTAAATTTAATTTTATTATTACCTATGTAAATTTCTATATCTAAATATTTAATTTTATCTTCAAATTCTACTTTTGTAAATTGAGTAATATATATTAATAAGTATCTATTCGTGTTATAAATTAAGACATTTTAAAATAGAAAGCATGCACAAAATAAACAATTATTATCAAAAACTAAAAAAAAATAATTTTTTTTGGCATATAGTTTGATGATTATTAGTAATTAATCATAAGAATGCAAATTGGTTCAACTGAATGACAAATATAGAGCAGAGCAAAAAACACGTGAGTAAATTATATATAAAATTGAAATCTTTGAATTTCTTTCTATGGGCCAATAATTTATAATTTCCAATATATATATATATGGTAAATCCGATTCAGATTTGCCATTTCACAGTCTGATCCACCTAATTATTTATTTTACCAACGTTTGCTTTTTATTATTCTAATAAAAAAAAACATTTTGTAAACATTTTTTTAACTATCCTGAATAAATCACTAAAATTTATTTTGGATAGTGTTAATCATATAAATAATTGTACTAACATACTAAGTTATTCCATTTATATTATTAAAAGGAAAAAGATTCAAATAGTAAATTTTGAATTTTTTTTATATATTTTATATATGTATGTTTAAAATGCCTTATTTTTTTTAGTTCAAGAATTCAAGATGGCCTTTTGGAAAGATTTATACCTCGATAAGAAATTGAAACTAAATGTTAAATTAAAGCATCGATAAATTGCAAAAATCCATTCAATTTGAAATCTCTATTGATTAATTAATAGAGATTCTACACTGTTATCTCAAAGTAAAAATGAACATAAAATTATATTAAAATCTATTGATCCTTATCAAGGTACAAACTTTTTAAAAATAGAACAAAAGCATAATTCCTATTGTTTTCAAAAAGGAAAATCACCTCAGGCAGCAGAGAAATCATATACCATTAGAAAGGTATAAATAGTGGTGCTTTTTTTAAAAAAAAGGAGAGAGAGATAGACAAACAGAAACAGACAAAAGAAATAAAGAGTTTAGAAGTCTTCATGCCATGATGATCAAGTAGTAAAAAGGATAGATCACTGCCCATCCTTTCCTGAGACCTGAAAATTTCCATTATGCTGTTGTAAGAACTGGCCTTTGAAGAAGCCATCTGCCACCAACGTTTGCCTGCAGAACTCATCCCAAGGAACTCCAAGGTAAACTGCCGAAAAACTTAAAATTTATAGTTTCATCAAGATGTTAAAAGCTACTATCATTAGAATGTAAATATAATTTCTTAAAATCTAAAAAGAAGAATTTTTAAAGTTATTGTTTATTGAAAATCTTTTAGTTGATTCTTTAACCCTTTTCTTTTAAATTATAATGTTTCATAACTCAAGCTCACCATAATTTTTAATATTTTTGATTAATTGAATATGAATTTATTTGATTTTTTTTTATTATTTTGACAAACTTCACTTGTGGGGGCTCAAAGAGAGTAATTGGCTAAGAGAGCAAATTATGTTTACTAAGGGAAAGGAATTTTAACAAAGAATGATTTAATTTTAAAAATAAAATAAGTTGATCTATTTTTATTTTGCAAGTGAAGTAATGTTGAATATATATATATATATATATATATATATATAAACAAAAAAATAAAGACTTATAAATATATATATATATATATATATATATATAAACAAAAAAATAAAGACTTATAAATCCAATAAATAATATAATATTTCAACCAGAGGACTGGTTTTCATCAGAAAGAAAAAAAAAAAAAACCAGTCCTCTGGTTGAAATATTATATTATTTATTGGATTTATAAGTCTTTATTTTTTTGTTTATATATGTATTTCCTTTGGTTAGTTTGTTATATATTTATATATATATATATATATATATATATATATATATATATACATAAGTAAGTATATAAGTGATATCTTTGAAATATATATATATATATATATATTTCAAAGATAAACTTACTTTACTTTTTAAATAAATTTATTATAGATTTCCCAGAATGGGATTCTATTATTTTATATTTCTGTAATTTAAGACAAAAGTAATATGCTATAGATTTTGACCTTGTAACAGTGCCACTGGATAGCATCAGTTAATTATCATGCCTTTTTTAAGTTAGGAAAGAGGGAAGGGGGGATTTATTCAAGAATTAAATTTCCTTATTTCTATATGTATGATTTTGTAGGTTAAATATTTACATAAAGTAGTTGTTTGCACAGGTTGGTCTCTATGCAGTATTAGATCATTTAAGGCTATTTAATTATAATTCATTCATATTTAATGATTATAATATCTCAGGTTAATAAAGAATGCTTGGAGTATCACAGAAAGACCTAAAATGGTCATTGATTTGGTGATTCAGAGTTAGCTCCCGGTTTCACATACATCTGTGAATCGGATAGCATGGTTGAGATAGAGTGGGTTGACCAGTGTGGTACCCGTACAGGTGGGCACATTGACTCTCCGTAAATCCTATCTCCTATCATTATATGGATGCAAAATGTGGATGTATCAATTTTCTTTTTTATTCTTCATTGGAATAGGCATGTGAGTGTCCGTAATCCAGCACGTATGTACCTACCTATGTTTATTCTCTCCTTTGCATTTGTATATTTATTAACCTGACATTGTTTTGGCTTTTCTTTCGCCTATCTAATAGGTAAGCCATAGGGAAATGATTATACTTAAGGATCTTTGACCTGAGTAATCAACTCTTTTGTTTGTTTTTGTAATTAATTAACATTGTTTGATTTTGGCTAATTCACATTATAGTTCTTATAGGTATGATTTTAGTTGTAAGTCCAACAAAAGTGGCTTGTTTGCTTGATAATTAACTGATCTATTTTTTTTGTTATAACTGCTTACAGTTTTAATCACTGTAAAGTTGGGTATAAGCTATTCCAGCAAGGTCCACTAATGTCATAAACATTAGTTATTTGAAATCTAAATTATTATTTTTATAAAGAGAAATAAAATCAATTTTCTTTTATATGTTAGTGGAATAAGACGTCAAATTATTCTTATTATAACTGTTTACTTAATGTCCGTTTCAATAGAAAATGTTTTGTTTAAATATTGTGTAAAGAAGAAATAAAATATTCATTTTTATATATGTCCATTAGGCAGATGTTTAGACCTGCCACTATCTTATAAACCTGTACTAAATGTGCATGGATAATTTTAAAATCCGTGATCATTTAATTTTAAAATCTTTGTTTGAAATAAATGTAAACCAAATAAATGTGTACAAAACAAATGAAATGTTAACCACTAATATAAATTTGTCATAAACATGTATAATTATAAAAGTTAATTTAAAGATTGTGTTTTTTGTTTTTAAAGAGCTTGAGTTAAATATAAATGTAAAATGCTAACTTCCAGTGTTCCTCAAATCATTTTTTTTACTTTTATTTTAAATAACCTTTGATTTTAAATGTAGATATAAATAAATCACCCAAGTTCTCACTAAAATATATAATTAAAAATGAATCTCATGCTTTAAGACTCAGCTGCTGGCATGGTGAAAGTAAAGGAATTTGATGTTATCATCGAGAAAGGTTATTGATTACATCTTTGACCTGGGGATATAAGTAAATAGGGCAGAATCAATGACATACCTGACATATATCTTGTACATGGTCAGATTTGAGGTACTTTACCTGTATTCTGGGTCTTGTTGGATCAATAGATGTTTTTCGACCAGTACAATATATATTGAACCGCTAATGAATGATAGTGCTCCATGGAAAATTGTGTTCACAATTATAAAAATAAAAATTTTCATAAAAAAAATAAAGTTTAAAATTAATAATGAATAATAAAATCACTGCCAGTAAAAGATTGAAATAAAAAGATCTTGTTAAAGAAATAGTTAAAAGCTTAATAAAAGAAAGTTTAATATAAAAGTTTAAAAATATAAAAAAGAAGCAAATACTGTTGGGGGAAAACTAAACCCTGCATCATTTGTATAAGTTTTAATAGTTTGAAAAATAATAGTAAAAAAAAAAGAAATCAGAAAGTTTAAGAATAATTTGGGGGAGAGAATTTGGCTTAGAAAAAGTTAAAACTATAGCTGTTTAAAAATAAATATTTTACATAAAATTAAAAATATCTCTTTTCATTTAAGTTAAAGAAAAAAGAAGAAATCTTTTCCCATTTATTTAAAATAAATAAGATTGTTTATAATGCATTGATTTTAAAAATAAAAAAAGTATAGTAAAATGTGTGCATTGTAATATAATGAAATATGAAAGTTAAAAGTTAAAAACAGATGAAAGTGTATAATTGGAATTTTCATCAAGGATTGTATGCAAACAGAATTAGCAATGGCTACTAAGTAAAAATCTCAAACAACAGAATTCGCAATGGCTACTAATTAAAAACAGGATTAATTAATTAATCAAAATCTTATCAAAATATAATCAAAAGCAATGGATGAATTTCAACAATGGATATAGCTGGTGGGTATAGAAACTGATTAAAAATATGACAACAGGTCATCACATAAATAGACAGTTTTCCAGTTTACGATCAGTTTTACAATGAGTTTTCAGTCAGTTTATCACATATCTTGAGTTATATCTTGAGTTAGTGTTTTTTCATGACAATGCAGTGTTAACAATCATAGGAAGCATATGGCCATACTCTAGCTTTAGTCCAATAAAACATCAGCAATCTGCCTGATAAAAGTGATGCCTGCTTAATAACTTGAAACCACCAGAGATATCTAACTATCTTGACTAATAGTATCATGAAATAGTAATCATAGGAACCTTCACAAAAACCTCAAATCCAACCAGTTGGAAAAATCCCATGAGGAAGCAAACAGCAAGGAGCTAATGTCCAAAATCCTATATGTAATTCATAACATTTCTTACTCCATTTTTGATATTAATGTAGCCATTGCAATAATCTTGAAGCCTCCATAGTCAGTAAAATCAATGAACACCATAGCATGCATAGAATGAACTACTGATGTGCATGTTTTAAATGTCATGTATTTATTTAATGCTTTATGATATCTTATATTAATTTTATGTATTTATTTAATGCTTTGTGCTATCTTATATTTTATTGTATGAATTAAGAGGGTGTGTGTGGTCATTATATAAAATATCATTGTTAGATTAATTAAGAAGTTATAAAAGTAGTTAAAAATAATAACAGTAATCTTTTAGTTAAAATAAATTATCTTTAAAACTTAATATTTTGTCAGTCAATTCTTTTACCACTACATAAAGTAACAGTATATTATAATATCCTTTTGATTGAGCTAGGTGGGATTTCTGAGATGCTGAAATAGTTGGTTATCATTCAGGGCATGTTAGTTCTTGTAGCTAACTGATGCCTGAGGTTTTACTTCGAAACAAAAAAGTGTCTTGAATGATAGGTGTTGAATTTTTCAGCCAAGAGGATCTGTGCACTTGAAATGTGGTCACAGTTATATGTTTTATATATAGCTCTGGCTGGTCACAGGTGCCCCCTGGGCATTATTCTTCTCTGTATAATGGACCATGGTGGTGCAATAATTAAATTGCATTGGTGTAGATCGAATGTATAAGATTATAATTATATCATATTTTTGTAGAAAAGTAAGTCTTATAATTTTGCTTTCGCAAATTTATATTTTATTAAAGAGTAGTTTCATGATAGATTTTGGTTCCCCAAGAGATCTACAACCCCACCCAGTTCTATCTATCTATCTATCTATCTATCTATCTATCTGTCTGTCTGTCTGTCTGTCTGTCTGTCTGTCTGTCTGTCTGTCTGTCTGTCTGTCTGTCTGTCTGTCTGTCTGTCTGTCTGTCTGTCTGTCTGTCTGTCTGTCTGTCTGTCTGTCTGTCTGTCTGTCTGTCTGTCTGTCTGTCTGTCTGTCTGTCTGTCTGTCTGTCTGTCTGTCTGTCTGTCTGTCTGTCTGTCTATCTATCTATCTATCTATCTATCTATCTATCTATCTATCTATCTATCTATCTATCTATCTATCTATCTATCTATCTATCTATCTATCTATCTATCTATCTATCTATCTATCTATCTATCTATCCATCCATCTATCTATCTATCTATCTATCTATCTATCTATCTATCTATCTATCTATCTATCTATCTATCTATCTATCTATCTATCTATCTATCTATCTATCTATCTATCTATCTATCTATCTATCTATCTATCTATCTATCTATCTATCTATCTATCTATCTATCTATCTATCTATCTATCTATCTATCTATCTATCTATCTATCTATCTATCTATCTATCTATCTATCTATCTATCTATCTATCTATCTATCTATCTATCTATCTATCTATCTATCTATCTATCTATCTATCTATCTATCTATCTATCTATCTATCTATCTATCTATCTATCTATCTATCTATCTATCTATCTATCTATCTATCTATCTATCTATCTATCTATCTATCTATCTATCTATCTATCTACCTGTTGAATTGCATATTTTCATGGAATTTTAAATTGATAAATAATGTAAATTAAAAACAATTATAGATGTAAGCAATGATAACTTTTCTTTTTGATGTTTCTAGGAAATCAGTTACTAAATGTAAATTCTTCTAAGATTAAACTAGTTTTCTGCATTAACTTATAATAGCACTATTCTTTGAATGTGATAAAATAAAAGGGTTTCCTCTTTCATTTCAAATCCAAGTTGTTATAAGAAATTGTATACATAGAAATGTTTGACTTATAAAAGGTCTAATAAATATTAAAAATCTATACTGTAATAAAATATATTGGCAAATAACACGGTATTACTATTGTTATGTTGTCATTAAAATTGTTGCATTTTGAGTTCAGTTATTAACTTATGAATCAAATTAAAAAATAAAAGAAAAAAGTTTCATTTACTAATTATTATACTAAACAAGAATTAAAGATTCATAATCATATCTACGTCAACAAGATTTGAGAAATTTGACTGACAACCAATAAGTAAATCAACTGAAATTTTGTCAATTATTTGCATAAAAGCATGAGCTCAGTGTATTGAGATAATAAATGACTCAATAGCTAAAGATGCCTGGATTGAAGCCTAGTAAAAATATGTTAAAAAATTAAAAAATATGCAAAAAATTAAGCACTATTAGCTAAAAGTAGAAGAAAATAAAACTCTGGTAGAAAATTTGTTTAAAACTTGTTTAAAATTTGCAACTAAACAAACAAGTCAAAAACTGGCTTTACTATTAACTTGTTATAAGGTGATGAGCATTTTGAGATACTACCTCATTAATTCATTTATGCAATCTGTTTTTTTATTTCTATTATATATTTATGGGTTAATGGATAGTTGATCTTCAATATCTTGATCCTGTGGTTCATTTCTTTTAATGAGCTCTGGATATTATTGAAAATGTATCAATATTGATTCAAGATACTTTGAACTTAAATTGTCATATCTCTTGAGCACATTTGTATTCTTATGCTTTTGAAATTATTTATTGCAGCTAAATGATAGCTTCACTGCAGCACATATCTATTAATTTACGTAAACAATGTGCTAAAAATAGACATTTCTCTTCTACATCACTTAAAATTTAAAAAGCAGATTCATTGCTTATCTTAAATTTGAAACAATATTTATTTTGAAATTAATTTTGCTTTTTATTTATTGAGTGATGTTAATTGGAAAAAAATTAATGGCAAACTATCTGTAGATTCAAGGTATATTATTTATTTAGCTTCTCTCAGATACTGCAGATGTTTGACTATTCTATCTTTCCAATTGCTGGTTAGATTTGAGATCTTTCTTCATTTATTTTCCTTCATGCTCTTCATCTCTCTTTATATTATTAAAACCCTAAAGTGAGGAATTGTTTATTAAAGTTTTAAGGTATTTAGAGACTGGCATTACTTTTGCTCCTATTATTGAAGTTGAGCTGCGGCAATACACGGGTAACACATTAATTATCCGAAGGTTGTTTTTATTTAATTTTGGCCCAACTTCTGTTAAGTTCTACTATTTGCATTCTTTTGGCATTCGTGTGGACCTTTTTAAAATTATCTTTTCACAACATGATGGGATTGATTTTTTCATATTCATTTGGTCTGTGCTTTCTTACATTCTCAGCTTTTGTGCCACTTTACATTTAGTTTTCTTTTTCCAAACATAATTTTTTTGATCACTGATTAGAATAATAAGATATCAGGGTTTTTTAAAAATATCAGAAATAATAGGAACTGCTTTAAATAACATTATGCTAAATATAAAACATACAAATATCACTTAACTGCAAAACTATGAGACTGCTCACTGACAAAGGTCACAAGCCAGAAACTAGTCTGGGGATATTGGATGAGTAGGCACTATATAGAGATTTTATGCACAAGCCTGGCTTGCACTGAATGGCATTACATATAGTGAGTTTAGTCTGCTCTAAGAACAGTTAAGAGCAAGCATAAGAAATAGTGATCATGTAATGTCTATTGACTTAAAACAAATCCTGCCTAATAGGATTGTGGTGTCTATGGTTATTAAAAAACTAAAGACACCAAAATGTATAGGTACTGAACTGAAAATGTTATACTGTTTTTAATTTAAGTCTCATAGTTTTGTAGTTAAGTAGAGATAAAAGGTGACTACTGGAGGGTTTCAGTAGATCTTAAGATCTAAGTGCAGTGCTCTCAGATCCAAGACTCCTCACTGATGGAGGCCACAAGCCAGAAAGTAGTCTAGGGATATTGCATGAGTAGGTACTAGATAGGGATTTTATGCATTAGTCTTTCTGGCATCCATTAATTACACTGACTTGCACTGAGTGGCAATACCAATAGAGAGTTTTGCCTGTTTTAAGAATTAATTTTCTGAACTATATAGATTTTATGATAACTACAAGGAATCTTATAAATTGCCACATAAATGGTTTTGCAATCAGTTGACTGCTTTGAACTATTTAATAATTAATTTAAATTCAGTCTGCTTTTCCAAGCCACTTCCATACCACCCCAATAAAAAACTATAAATCAATTTAATAATTGAAAAATTATATAGCAAAAAATTCTATTCTTATTAACAATTAAATTTTTATTATTAACTAATTTATAGATATTTTTATTAAATATAACATTTTCAATAAATTCATGGCTATATTCTAATTCAACATAGTCAGAAGAAAATTGATTCCTCTAAATATAACAATTATTTTCAAAATTATTAATTCTTCTTATAACAAAAATTCAATAAAAAAATTTCTTATGAATAAAATGTTGATAACTTCCTGTTATTATCATATTTTTTAAATTTAATGTTTAATAAAATGATTGCAAAATAAAACATCAACTTTATCAAATCTAAATCGAGAAGTTTTAACTAACCAAATTACTCAATAATAAATTTATTATTAGAATCAAAATCAGTCATTCCATCAAATAATCCATCAATTTATCAGTAGTGATTTAGAGTGTGTTTTTCACCATTTTTAATTCTAAGAATTGCCCAAAACCACCATCCAAGCAATAAATGACATCGAATAATCCACACGTGGTTGTAATATGACCATTTGTTATAAAATCACAGTTTCTATCAATAATTAAAAAATTAAAGTGCAATTTTCATACAAATGTGCTTGATCAAATCATGTGACTAAAATGTATAAAATACAAAAAATGGGAGGACTGGATAAATTTCAAAATACTAAAAGCTTATAATTTCTAAAATGCAAATTTAAAATACTTGAAGATAAAAAGTGAATGAAATAAAATAATGGAGACATATATTAACTAACAAAAGGGAAAGGCATTAAACAGTAAATAAATCATATGTGTGACTTTTGCATTTTTTGTTTGATACAAATTATTGTCCAAAACATCTTTTTTCCTGTAAACGTCAGTGCAAAGCACCTTCATTAACTGACTTTTCTGCCCATAACACCATTTTGAATAAGTGTAAAAATGAGCAAGCCAAGCTTATAATTTCGAAATACTAAAAGCTTATAACTTCTAAAATACAATATAACCACATGTTGAAATAATGTAAATGTTGAATAAACACAGGAACATCTGCTGAAATATATTAATTCTACAATTAATAATAAATCACATTTTATCTTAACATTAGCTGAAAGAACAATTATTTAAAGTAAAAAATATTAATTCCACAATTAATAAAAAATTAATAAATCAGATGTTTTTTTTACCAATATGAGTACTGTTATGTGCTTCATTTCTCACATGTTATTATAAAGAAAAACATGGAGATAATAAAAAGTTAGCATTGTACACATGTAATCACATTATTTGAAAATATGTATAGAAATTATATTTTGATCCAAAATCTTAAAAGGAAAAGTAACTTCACTTATGTAGCCAAATTTCTTCTTAGTAACTTTTTGTAAGAGGCATTTTGTAAGAATAATTAAACAATATTTTACTTTAATATCATTGCTAGAGAGAACCACACTATTAATTTTTTAAGAAAAATTGATCATTTCAATGACAAAGACGTACAAATTTACGCACAAAGTGGGAAAACCACATGGTCAAAATGCAGAGGAAAAACTGCAAGGATGAGTGGGTTTCCACTATGCACTGTTGCACTTTCCAGACTACCTGCTCTATGTATGTAAAAATCTATTTTTCCATTATACAGATGCTAGAAACTGCATTACAACTTGGCTAATCTTATGTAATATACTGGAACTGGTTTTTTTCTTCATAATGGATTTTCCAGTCAAAACAATGGTGAAGATGACAAAAAATTTTTGACAACTGTGGTGTACTGCTTTAAATTTTGTAGGTAAGCCTGTTTTGGAGCTGTAACTGTTTAAATGAGGGGGCAGTTGATGGTAATGGAGCAAGAACTTTTTAAATTAATGAAGCCAAGTTTTCCAGCCAATTAAAGTATAACAGAGAAAGACTGCTCAGTGGCAATCATCCATCTATGAGTACTGATGCCATAGTAGCCCCAAGTAATGAAAAGGACCCTGGGTTGATGAACTTTAGGTTTTTGTATTAAAAAGGGTCACAATTCTTGTTACTTTTCAATGCCACATTGAGATAGAGCTACATTAATTTGCATTATTGAAAGGGAATGAACAGGTGGCTGTGTCATCCATTCATATTAGTGGCAGCTTACATAAACCTCAATGGTAGTGAGTTTAAACATTTCATCATCAATCATTAGTAAAACTACATACATCCCAGTGACAAACCATCGTATGAAGTCTATTGAGAGATCTTGGCTTGAAGTGAATGTTAAAATATTAAAAGAGATAGCTATGTCACTGTATCTAATCTAATCCTACTTGGATTCTATTTTCTGGTAAATGGATAAAAAGTATCCAAATGAGAGATTTATTAATTACTCAAGATGCTAACATTACTTACTGACAGTGAAAAAGTTAGTGTTTATTTTATTTAAAAATAAATACCTGTTTTACATTTGAAATAATTAACAAATTTTTATTTAAATATTTATGTTATTATTCCTTTTATTTTGTAGCATATGTATTTCAAAGTGGCAGCTTCTATACGGATCTACCCTAACAGCCTTTTCCTTGGGTAATTAAAACTACTTGAATATATAGTATTTTGAAATAATAAAATCTTTAAATATTTTAACCATGTTTCTGTGTTTATTTGTTGATGGCAAAACTCACTTCAATGTTAACAGGTATATCATATATAGATTTGTATCAATTTGAAGATTCTGTAAGGATCTCACATGCAATTTGATAGGAGATCAAATATGAACAACACTATTTTTTATCTCCATTATTTTCTAACTATATGCAACGAGGGAAACATGCAACATCAGAGTTTCTCCCCACACATATATAAACTGATGATTGATTTATATTAATCTAGAAATTCCTTACACTTTACTGGACATGCATCAATATTCTCATCTTTCCAACAATTCAACCATCCATTTCGTTGAAAGATCAATGATAGAATGTTCAAAACCCTTGGTGGATTTGATATTGTAGTCATAACCATGTAGACTTTATATCAATCTAACCCTTTATATCATTAGACCATTACAAATCCATTTATATTAACAGGAGAGGGATGCTCTGAACTTATACTATGATATAATCTATTTCCAAGACAATTGGGGATCGTTTTCACATGGTCATGTGTATCGATTGTTGGAGATGGAGTGGAGAATGAATGTAGACTAAAAATCCTAAGTTCAAATCCCTCTATTTATAACTATGTATAATTTATATAAATAAATTTTCTTCCCAAACCATGAGCTCAATACCTATAGGATTATGACATCTTCACTGTACATTAATCTCATTACAACTGAATTTGAATTTTTACATTCAGCACATTGATAATTATCTGATTAATCCAGATTAACTTCAATTTAATCATTAAATCTAAAAATTATTTGTTTATTAATCTCTACCAGATGGCTAGCTACACTAAAAACTGGTGAAATACCTCCACAAAATTTTCAACATTTCTAATTTAAGAAAAAAAGTATTCTAAATTCATCGGCTCTGAATTGAATCTCAGAATATAGATATATTACTTATATACACTTCTATTTTATAGAGAGATTCTTTCGTCAATTATATAAGGAAAATTTATTTACGTGTAAATATAGATTTTAAGTTTATTCCAGATATATAGTTGCTTATTAATAATGTATTATAATGATTTAGTGTGTTATATTCTGATAATAGAAAATTAGATTCATCTAATATAACAATGAGTTTATTTCCGCAACAAGCAATCATATATATGAATGACTTCAAAAAGTATATATTATCTTATGAATGGTAAAAACATTAGTTTAATATATATTACATAACATACTTTTTGAAATCGATGTTCACATATCTGTTATTACAAAAGATATAATCATTCTAACCTGAACAATAAGGCTCATTCCATCCAGTAAAGCAATTAAAGCATTCTCCAGTTACATGGTGACATGACTGTATAGATAAATTACAATTCGATTTATTACAATTATAGCCACAATCCCAGCCGTAGGTACCAAAATCACATTCTTAAAAATATATAAACAAATAAATAATTAGTAATATATACATTTAAAAATTTATTCTTTTAATTATAAGTTATTAAAACAATAAAGATTTTAAATTATATCAGGAGTTGCAGAACCTCTATTAAAAATAACTGTTAGAAATAGTATTAGGTCTTAAAAAAATCAAGCATTGAAAGATAATATCAAGTTTATAAATACTAGTAATAACAACACTTATAAATTAATAAATTAATTACTACTGATACTGTGATGAGACTACTATTATCTATTTGCTGCACTACCTTAATATTATGCTCCAAAGATTTCATTTCCAACGATATTTTGAAATTCTAAATAATATTTTCACAAATAAAATTTAAAAAATAATAAAGCAGCTATAAATGATGGACTCACATAGTAAAATTTTATAGGCTATTTCTAAAAAAAACAAAAAGGAAACGACTATATTCGTCAGGTTAATCAACACTCTATATCAGGTTAATCAACATTCTATGAGTGTAGGTTTTAACATTTCTGCTATGTACATCTACCACAAATGTTACAGTCGTGGTAAAGTTGGTCAGACAGGCAGAAACAAAATTAATTGAATACAAATTTTAATAACTAACATTTGATTTTATTATCACAAGTTACCAATAGTAAAAATTAACTCACATTGCTCAATATACATTACAATTTATATAATTTCAATTCAGTAATAAAATTACTACTTATGAATGCAAGGCCATAAAGGTGTAAATTAAAACATAATAAAACCAGCCTGGCCTATATTCTCACCATGTCACCTTTTGCATCTTAAATGATGGAATTCACTGGGTCACTCTGCATTTCTCCTTATACACGATCATTTTATATCTTCATATAATCATGACCAGCTTCAATGATTCAAGTGTATAGATTAGACCTCAATTCCCCTTGTCTGTATTCTTTTATATCTTTCCTGGGGATGGTGGAATACTATAGAACATAATTAATTATTATTGTTTCTTATCTTTTTGACTAATTATTTTTTAATCCATAAATACTTAACAACATTTGTAACTTTGTAGTACTTTATTTCTTTTAATTTAAGCACATATTTTATTTCTAATTACATTATCTCTTTACATTCTAAATATATATGTAGCAATAAATATCTATATATAGCAGCTCTTTCATTTCAGAAATTACAACTTCTGAAGTCTCACATAGTCTTTGAGATAATTCAGTTCCCTCTTGGTTCTTTGGGATCTATGCAGGGTTGTTTTCTTTTCAATGGTAATGTTTTTACCTAAGTTGTACTGTATTTTATTTCCAGTGTCCAATTCTTTTAGATAATTTAGAATGTCTGGCACTATATTACTTCTGGATTGCTGAATTTCTTCTTTCCAATGTCTGACATAATTTACATGTTTTTGCATGATTTTCTCTGTTTCTGTCTCAATGATTACTATTTGGTTTGACAGATGTTCATTAATTATGCCTTTCACGCAGTACTTTCTGAGAACATCTCTTAACCTGACTTTTTCTCCTTATGCATACTGGCAATTCTGTGCTGTTATTTTCATTACTCAAAAATTTTATTCTGGGTAAATTAGTTATAGCTTTTTGTAGATTTTCCATTAGAATATTGTTTTAGCTGGAGATTTACCTGTGCTATTCATCAGCGTACTGTGCTGGTACAATAAAAGAGAATACAATTTGCAGTATTTTCCTTTTGTAGCATTTGCTTTAGCATTTGTACTGTCTTTTCTGCAATACAATTGGACTCAGGGTACTATGGGGGCATGGCTATATGTCTAATGCTCCATTACTTAAGAAAATCCTCGAATTTAGTGGATGTAAAACTTGTTTCATTGTTGGATATTATTGTTTTGGTAAAACCATAAAAAGTAAAAAATTCTTTAGTTTTCTGATTGTTTCTTCAGTGCTCATATTTTTACAGTTCTATACTCAGTCCAATTTGAGTACAAATTAATCACTACTAAAATGCAGATGTGGAATGGTCCGTCATGATCAATGTGGCTATGTCTCCAAGCTTTTTTGATTACAGGTCAGGTATTATAATTTTTCTTTGGAATATTTTTGTTCATTTGACAATTCTTCTAGGTTTTCATATATTGTTCTATCTCAAAATACATAATTTTGAGCAAGTGCTTTAGCCCATATAATACTATTATGGCCTTGATGAATAAACTGAAGGACCTGATGATGACCACTACTAGGTATTAATACTTTATTGTCCATTAACATGCATCTCTTATTTATAGTCAGTTTTTCTCTTACATCCCATATAGCTTTATGAATTATTGTAAGGCAACTTCTATGACAGCTTTTGCTGATCCACTTGATCAGTAGTTTATAATCATGCTCATCTTTTCTCCAACCCATTACTTTTTTACTATCTATTATTGCATTATTGTCTATGTCATTAATGGTTGGATCAAGTTCCTGTGGAGCTGATTTAATTGGGATTCTTGACAGTATGTCTGCGTGCTTAATGACATTTCCTTTTTTAAAATCTAGCTTAAAATCATAACCCACTAATAAATTTAACCAATGTAACATTTTAGGGTTCAAATGATTTTGTGGAGTTTTATTTTTAGCTAATATTCCTAAGAGAGGTTTATGATCAGTAAATATCTTGAATGGTTGACCATATACATATTGGTAAATTTCTTCACTGCAAATATAACAGACAACACCTCTTTATCTAAATGAATGAATTTTTGCACTGCTTTGGTTAGTGTTCTAGAAGTGAAGCTATTGGTCACTCATCATCAGCTACTATATGACTTAAAACTGCTCCAGCCCTGAAATCTGATGTGCATCAGTTTGAGGCTACTGTCATAGTGTACTAATAAACTACCTGATGTCAGCAATTCCTTTGTAGCTCTACTTGGGCTTGATTTCAATGCCATTTTGGGCCCTTTTCTAACAAATTATACAATGGTCATGCTACATATACTTTAGAAAAGTTTCAAAATAATTAAGGATGGCCAGGACAGCCTGTAGTTTACATACATTTTTGGGTCTTGGAGATTCTTGTATAGTTATGATATTCTGAGTGACACACTTCTGTCTTTTGATTTATATGACATATCTCAAGAACTTTATTTCAGTCATCAACCAGATACATTTTTTAGGTTTACTCTAGCTCCAAAACTAGATAACTTATCACAAACTTTTAAAAGCCATTCACATAATTCCTCTTTTGACTTAACAATTATTAAAATATTTTCAAATTAAGGTGTTATACCATCCATTTGTTGGAGCAACGTCCATTTTGGCTTGGAAGATAATTGGTGCAAAGACAATTCCATGAGGTTGCATATTGTAGTTAAACAATCTCCTGTGAGTAGTGATTATTAACAGTTTAGATGTGCATTTAGAAACTGGAATCTGATGAAACTAAACCTTCAAATCAATTTTAGTGAAATGACTTGTGTTTTCCATATTAGATAATATTTCTGTGATGTTAGACACTGGATACTGACTCTTTGTCAGGATGTTATTTGCCATAGTACAGTAATCTCCACAAATGCAAATTTGTCATTTGATTTAGATACATTACAATGAGAGTCGCACATTCAGATTTTTTGACTGATGTCACTATTCCTTTATTAAGTAAATCATTTAACTCTTGTTCCACTTTAGCTTGTAGTGCAAAAGAAACTTTTCTAGGCTTGCAATCATAGGAGTTGCTCCATCTTGCAACACTGTATTTACTAGTATGACAATTATTTAGCTGTCCACATTCTTAACTAAACCTTTGTATTTATTTCTCTTTTCTTCCTCAACAGTAATCTTGTTAATTATACACATTTCTATTCATAGAGCATCAAACTATTTCTTATTTATAATAGGGTTAATACCACTTTGCACTATGTAGAATGGTAACATGTGGATTTTTTAAATTTCTATACTTATGTCTACTTTTTTAATATCATCACAATGCTACTACTAGCATTTAAACTAGTTCTCATTAATAGGATGAGATTCATATATTTTGTTACTTTATCCCAGTCTTTAACAGCCATCATTGACATACCTGATCTACTGTCAATTTTCATTTTCAAATTTGTATTTAATAATTTTACTGACATTATGAATTGATTGCCTTAAGTAATTAGGGTATTATAAATCTTGCATTTTTCCTTGTTTCCCTTTTAGAAAAGTTGACAAGATGCTATGATCTTTTTCCTCATTAGCCCTACATGTTTCCTCTAAATGACATATTTTGCCATAGATTTTACAATGCTCTTTGTTAAATCTACACTTCCATGACATGTGACTTTTTTGCTCAACAGTAGCAAACAATTTCTTATGTCTTACCCTTAGTAGGCTGATATTTATTTTCAATTATTTATATAAAATAACTACATTAATTATTATTAGTAGGATTTCAAAACACTTTTGATTGGTCCAGCATTATCTCATGGGAAACTCCCATTTCGATTGCTTCCTCATATGTCAAAATACTTGAGGCCAGTAACTATTGTCTAAGTCTATCATAAGACACCCCCAAAGTAATTTTTCAAGTAGAGTATCTTCTAATGCATTACCATAATTACAACTTTTAGCAAGTTCCCTTAATGTTTAATCATAGTCACATGTGTTGTCCTTTATTTTACCACCTATTCCTAAAATGTAGCTATGCTATATGCTTAGAGGGCTTGGGGCCAAAATGATTATTTAGTTTTTCAACTACTACTTTGTACAGCAACTTTTCTGGTTCTTCTTGATTGTATAGTTAATGGGTGATTTATATCACTTGCTACCTGCATAACATAACATCACTGACAGTCCCATTAATAAAAATGATTCTCTTGAAACAAATTGGTCAATCAACAGGACTATTAACATTCAACTCATTTTTTGTCACTTGCAGCCCAGTTGTCATCTTAACTCTTAAATCCAAACTGAATCACTAAAAGTGAAAAAATAATATTTTATTTTTCCTTTCTTATATGATTTCTGACCTACTTCCCAATATTTACTTATTATGCCTACACAATTCTACTATGATACAAAATTATAAGTTGAGTTCAATGTTGTCAATAACTGCACCAATTTTCTGCTGTGTACAGCCACCATGAACGCTATAGTCATGGCAAAGTTGGAATTTCTTTTCTTTGCTTTTAAAAACTCATAACATTTTTCTAAATTTATAAGCTATTTGAAATGTATCAGATCATTTAGTTTATATAAAAAATTACCATGTGCTTCCTTAACTTTCAAATTGACATTTGTAGAAATGCATATTCGAACAGTGTCCATTTTGTAAAATGTTCAAAAATATCAGCTTCAACAGAGTTGGCTTTCCATAGCAAAAGCACAATTTTAAAAAGAAAGAGTCACAATTGCTTTTCTTTTTATGTACAGATGCCATTTTCCATTGCTTGGTGTATGAAGTGTTTGATTTCCCTTTTATTCTCAGTATGTGCATATCGTTATGTTATATAGATATTGCAATTATCGATTCATTTTAAAATAATAATAATAATACATATTACTATTATCCCATTCTTATATTCAGTTTCTTAGTACAATACTTGACCATTTTCCCATTGCTATGACTGTTTCATTTTCGTTTAAATCATTTTTTACATTTATTATAGACGTACAAGACATTCAACACAATACAATTGTTAATATATATATATATATATATATATATATATATATATATATATATATATATATATATATATATATATATATATATATATATATATATATATATATATATATAAGTTTGTATGAATTTTTCTAATGTTTATATTTTACTTGATTAAACACTGGAATTGACTTTACTGAAAATATGTATGCGTGATTTAATGGTAAATGACCTACTATTCCCACTATTTAATATAACATTAGTACATTGTCCTAAATATTTATACATTTATATTTTAAAACAGTAGTAGCAAAACTTATTATTTACTTTATGTTAAAATTTTAGCTAAACGCAATCCAATATTTCAGGTGACTAAGGTTTGTGTGGGTGTGATTTCAAGCTACCATCACAATATATTACAATTTTTATCATTACATTTCAATATTAAAATTACTACTTATGAATGCATAACCATGAAGGTGTAAATTAAAACATAATAAAGACAATGTGACCTATATAGACACTATGTCCACTTTTGCACTTTAAGTGATGGAATTCACTGGGTCACTTGCAGTGCTCCTTACACTTGACCATTCTGTATCTTCAAATAACACAACCAGCTCCAATGATGCTAAGGTATAGATTAGATCTAGATTTCCTTATCTGTATTCTTTTATATCTTTCCTGGTGATAATGAAATGTTATAATTATTATTGTTCTTTATCTTTTTAACTAATCATTTTTAATTTGGATATGCTTATCAACATTCTTAACTTTGTAATGCTTTAATTCTTTTAACTATAGCAAACATTTTATTTCTAATTACATTATCTCTTTACATTCTAAATATATAGCAATGTTCTTTCCTTATTAAGCGTTGTTAGCTGAGAGGTCATCACACCCGCCTTGCAAGCAATTAATTGGTTGCAGACGGGTGTGGGTTCGCACCCCGGCTGATGCTATGACATATGAAAAAAAATAAAACTAATTAAAAACTATTTACTAGTTCATAATTGGTATCTATCTGAATTTATTATAGGCTTGGCTATGTGAAAAAATTCAAAACCTGATTGAAAATTTTGAATTATCTAAAAATGTTCAATAAGCCAATCAATAATTGGAGTCATTTATTCATTAATAAATTGGTTATGCATGTTAAAGCCATGTTGCGTATTCAAAATTTTATATATATATAGTTTCAGAACTTTTGATTTTAGCAAGCGTCACTACAAAAGATTTTAATCAAGCAAACTTATAGCTGTTCTCGAACAAATATTACATATGCTAAATCTTCCTAACAATAAGTATTCTATAAAACATGAGAAAACATTATCGTATAAATCAATGATTAACTGAAATTTACATTTGAAAATACTTGAAATACATATAAAAATATAGTCGCACAAATAATCATTAAATTTAAGACAACTCATCTTAATATTTAAAGTTTAGGGGCATAAATCATTGATAAACTGTAGGTATGGTTCACATTATATCTGTAAGAATAGCACACATAAAATTTTGAAAATATTACTAACTTCATATAACTACCAATTTCTTTTTTCTAGATAAATGCATCTTCGATCCACATATATAGATACATAAATACTAGAATCCATTCGAAAACTTTAATTAACAAGTCAAACCTAATTTAAACAAAAAAAATAAAACAAAAACACATCGCAGCGTTAACTTCAATAGAATGCCAATAAATTTCTTAGTTTTCATTAGTTCTTATAATGTTGGTCTTACCGAACTATTTAAAATCCAATAGTATTCATCGATATCAATTTTGAATAATTCCCATTGACAGATTCATTCAAATTTATTCTCCTTTCAGTTTTATAAGCTTATATTGATTCATCTTAAATGTTTTAAAATGAATAATTAACTGTGGAACTTAGTTGCCACAATTAACTCTCCCGTTTTATACTCTTAAAATTAGCATGATAATGTCATTAAATATAATTTACACAGTAATGCACACACCTTCCAATTTATTCTTTACCCAATTTTATAACATTATCTATCGAAGTAAATAATAATAAGAAAGTGAATAATTTCCACAGGCTAAACTATAGAATTTAATTAAATGTTTAACCCTCGCAACTCATTCTCCATTTCAAACTCCTAGAATTAATATGACAATAATACAGTGACATTTAAATAATTACATATTACGGTTTATTCAAAATAAATAATTAAAAAAATGTTATGTAAAAAATAAATGATGAAGTAAATAATGTGTACTAAAATAAAAAAAAAAGTTCCATTTAAAATTTAAGTAATAACCTGTATATTTATACTTTACGTTTGTCTTCAATATAATAATATTAAATCGTGCTTTCACACTTCCAACGTAAAGCTATAACAACAAATTGAATACTAAATTAAATGGCTGACTGCTTACAAGAAGATGTACTACTCATATCTTATTGAAAGCGCTCAGCCATTTAATTTAGTATTCAATTTGTTGTTATAGCTTTACGTTGGAAGTGTGAAAGCACGATTTAATATTATTATATTTAAAATTTAAATAAAGTTCATAAAATGTTTATAAATCAAAAATGACTTTCCATTAAAGTAGTATTTTCTTCAGCAATCAGGAAAGATAGTAAGAAAATCTATTTATTTACATAGGATTTTTGTATGATCTGTATTTGAAATCCAAAATTTAAAGTAACATTGCAGGATTCTGTATGATTTTGGTTGAATTTAAATATTTTGTCTTTATCAGTTTTCGATTTAAAATATTTATCATTGATACCTATTAGTTGTAGATTTCTATGTAGTTGGTGTATGATTGATTTAATTATGTGCCATTGAAACTATTCCAATAAATCTAGTCCTATACACTTAAAAAGAGTTCCTAGATGCAAATTAACAATGCATTAAAAGCTTCTCATTTGCTAGTTATACATTAATTTGATAGTAAGCATGATGAGTCAGAAAATTAGAAAAAAACCGAAGACAAATTGATTTCAGTTATACAATATTTATATTAAATATTTTTTTCTAATAAAGTGAAATCGCATAATTACATAGGCAAAGTTATTGTAAAAAATTTCTATTTTTAAAACAAAACTAAAAATTTATAACAAAGAAATAATTTAATCAGTGAAGTATAATTACAGATTCTGATAACACATAAAGTATAATACAAATTTCATTTCTTATTCATTTTATGTAAAACCTTAATCTTCTAATATATTCTGCCTATACTTAAATTCAAATCTAGACAGTATTGAAATTGTTTTATTTTACTAAAATATTAAACTCTTATATATAAGGAGAACTTTCTTATTCTTCTTAATTAAAAATAGAAACATTTTATTTAATCTTAAATAGAATTTTTATATCTCCATGTGTGTGTCTACATATACCATACACTTAGCTGACTATTCTATCATATCAATATTCAATTTAATTTATCTCCTTTTGTCAATCACTTGAAATAAACATGAAATAAATATTTACATTTGAGTATGTGATGGAACGGAAATATTAAGTTTATCTTAAATAAAGAAGTGAATAGACTGGATCAAGATATTTTAGATTCCAAGTTGATACTATGTATTATTTGGACCAAGATCAAAAAGGAAATAATGGACTTAATTTGCTATAATTATTTTTCATAAAGTACCAATGATTATAATTATGCAAATAAATGTTTAATATCAATTTGATTTGTATATATACCTTTTAATTTGTGCTGAAAGAGTTTATGCTCTAATAATTCAGATAAATAATGAAAGCATTGAAACATTTTACAATGAAATCCAGATAGAATTTAGGAAGCATTTGTGAGTGGATTGTCAAAATTGTAAATAAAACAAAAATGGAATTGTTATCCAATTATTATGAGTTTGCAGGAAGTAATAAACCTGGAGAGAGTTGAGTAAATTATTGTAAAAATAAAATAAACATCGTAAAATTTATTTAAATATTTAGACCACTGACTTTACATATATTCAAAACAGAATAAAATTTATTACCTGATTGTCATGAAAAAATTAAATTTAATAACAGAAATTAAGAAAAAATGTATTAAATGGATTATGCTGTGTACATGAAGGGGTCAGATTGACTTTAGGTCAACATGGGTGTGACAAGAATCTCAGCCTCAGGGTGATCTTTGAGCTTTCCATCATCAGATTTTCAACTGGATGGATAGTTGAAAAGTTGGAGGATGGAGTAGATTAAAGCCTGTCCATTAAAGTATGAAGATTGGCTATCTTAATATATATCTGAGCACTTCTTGCATATATGTTAGAGATGATAATTTGGACCAACTGATGATTACAGGTTTAGCATGAAATATGAATATTGGTGATTATTTATCTTTTCAAAATATGTGTGTTCAAATTTATCAGTGTTATGAGATAGAATGGGGAGTGGTGAGTCCTGTGAAAGTCTGTGCTCATATACCCTAAATATTACATATATTGATAAAGGTATACAATAAGCATGTATTTCAGTTATTACATAGAAGAGATCATAAATTATTTGTTTTGAAACTTTCAATAAAGCTAAGCCCTGTGCAAATCTTTTAGATATTACCTACAAAGTTTGCACATCACTTTTAGGCATAACATCAGTAATAAATTTTATGTTTACATAAAGCAGGTAGTGAAATGGAAATAATGTGGATACCAGACAAAAATGTAAGATAAAAATGAGTGGAAAAAAATGAGCAAAATCAAATTGATATGTAAAATACAATCTAGTCATAACAAAAAAAAAAAAACAATATTATAACAATATTTGCCAAGGCAATGCAAGTAAGAACTATAATTATTCATATTCTAAGCAAAAAAAACTTTGAGGCATAAGATTTACTTAAAAATGCCAATAACTAGATTATAACTACAATATTCTAATAACAAAAGTAAGCATTAAGGCTCAAGATGTGAGTGGAAATGTACTTACATTACTGGAACAAGTAAAAGTGGTAATTGCATGAGAAAATTATTAATTTATCCCTGTACAGAGTAAAAGGAAAAATTAGTTTTCTAATTGGAAAAGAATAATTCCATGCAAATAATTTAACTGAAACAGGGAATTCAAAACAAATATCCATATTTGATTAGAGAGAAACTAAGAACAATAGAAACTAGTGTGGTAGAGATTGAGTTAGTTTAAAAATGCACATTTGGTTTGTATGTAAACAGCAAAACATTCTATTCATACAAAAAACTGATAGAGGGAAAAAAATCAGGGATTGTTAAATAAGGGCATTTTGACACTAATAGAAATGTCAGATTGGGTCATACCTATAGTTTTTAATAACAAAACCCAATTGTCAAGCTGGATATGTAGAGATTACAGAGTATCAGTAATTTGGAATATCCAGTGCTGAAGTGAGAGAAGTATTGGCTAGTTTTTAAAATGCATCATACTTCACAAAATGGGATCTAAACTCCATCATACACTAATTACTTGTTACAGATAAGTAAGCAGAAATATTAATCTAGCAATACAAGTTGGATTATTTAAATATAATTGGCTACTGTTAGGTATTAAAAACACATCATACATTGTTCAGGCAAAGATTAATGCTTATTTACAGGTATTAAATGGAAAATACCTTAATTTGACCACATACTTATTACAGCATGTTTGGAAGAATTGTTACATCAAATAATGTTTAAGGTATACAGAAAACTAAAAAAATTCAGAGTCAAATTAAATATGCAGAAAAGCATGTAGAATACAAGGGAATTAGTATTTCTAGGACATTCCTAGAACATGTAATCTTAAACAAGGGTAAGTAACTATCACTGGAAAAAGTGTGATACATGAAAAATGCAATCATATCCAGAAATATCAAAGAACTCCAGGTATTTTTAGCTTTAATAAATTATTTTGAATTCTTTTTACAGAATAAAGCTGAAGTACCAAAACCACTTTATGAATTATTAAAGAAAAACTAAAAGTGGCAATAGTTAAAAATTCACAGAGAAGCATTTATAGAACTAATTCTCTGTTGTCCTCAAAGAAATTGCTTCAGAATGGGAAGTGAGAGAAGTTTTATGTCATTCCTGTTACAATGATCAATGATCTATAGAATATGCACTTAGAACCCTTTTAAAGGCTGAAAGGAATTATAGTCAGATTGATAAAGAATCGTTGTCCATGATATTTGAGATAAAGAAGTTTCCCAACTGGCCTTTTCAAATAATAATCAATCACAAACCATTATTGGAAATATTAATGAGTAATAAGCTAGCTTGAATCCATGTATATTGCACTGGAGAAACATACTATCATCTTATAACTATCAGCTGATCACATAGAAAAGAAAAGTTTTCATATGCTGACACTTTATCTAGAAAACCAGATAAGGATGAACTACATGCTAATGAAACAGAAAGTAATTATATACACAGATTAGAATCCTAAATAGTAATATAGTCATAAAGTAGATAAGGACCAATAAAGATTAGCAGCTGTTTATAAACTGGATAAGAAAAGAATGACCAACTAAAAAGTTACAGTGCCTTGTTCTGGCTTTTTTGGGCAAAATTCACAGTAATAAATATATGGAAATAAGATTAATTAAAATGCTTTAATTAAATTGCTTTGTATTAAAAATGCAACCAAATAAATAATTGATATGTTTTCATAAAGGATTGTAATGATGCTATTTTAATTGTATTTATTTGTTAGACTATTTCCATCATGTAATATTAAATATTGAATGATTTTAAGGAAGTTAATTTTATTTAAATTTCCAAATTACAATAAACTATTAGTAATAGCACATGTAATAACGTGTACTATTACTAACAATTGAATGTAATTTAGAAATTTAATAAAGTTAAATTTTTTTAAGGACATGCAATACTTAATATTAGCTGATGGAAATAATCCAACAAATTAATACAATATAACTGATATATATATGATAATCAAAAAAAGTTATAAATTTTGTATCTTGCTTTAAGCTTGCATTTTATGATCACAGATGGAGCTTTACCAATAGCTCCTAACAAGCTTTTGTTTACATAAATGCCAAGAGAGATAGAATTCAAAATCTCCATTGTTGTCACTCACCTCCAGACCAGCTGGTTTCGAGCTTATTGGCTCATGTCAGTGAAGGATTGGGAGACTAGAAACCACATCTAAATACCAACTCTAAAGTCAGCACTTATCAAACACATTTCTACCAGTTTGAAAGCATGAAATTTATCAGACATGTAATGTCTTCAAATCCAGCTTAACAAACTAGATAGCTATATGGGTCTGAAATCAGTTCAGTTTCACCATATAGTAAAAACCTCTGCAATATATATCATTGCAAAAAACCTTCAAAGGTACATTTATGATAATCAAAACAAGTTGTAAATTTCGTAATTTGCTTTAAGCTTGCATTTTATGATCACAGATGGAGCTTTACCAATAGCTCCTAAGAAGCTTTTGTTTACATAAATGCTGAGAGAGAGAGAATTCAAAATCTCTATCGTTGTCACCCACCTCCAGATCAGCTGGTTTCGAGCTTATTAGCTCATGTCAGTAAAGGCTTGGGAGACTAGAAACTAGATCTAAATACCAACTCTAAAATCAGCATTTATCAAACACATTTCTATCAGTTTGAAAGCATGAAATTTATCAGACATGTAATGTCTTTAAATCCAGCTTAACAAACTAGATAACTATATGGGTCTGAAATCAGTTCAGTTTTACCATATAGTAAAAGCCTTTGCAATATATATCATTGCAAAAACCTTCAAAGATACATTTATGATAATCAAAACCAGTTATAAATTTTGTAACTTGCTTTAAGCTTGTATTTTAAGGAGTAGCTACAGTACATCACATCACATCAAGCTTTTTGAATGAACATTATATTGACCAAGTTTTGAAAAGAAATATCATAAGAGAAAAATGAACTAGTAGTTTAAAAATTGAAAAGCATAATTTGATTTATTATACATATATATAATACTTTGATTTAAAAAAACGTGTAGAAACAATTTTTTAAAATGCATCCTCATTCAGATATGGAGTTGACCCATAAGATTATAATTTAAAGTATTTTTCCAAGGAATAAATAAGTTATGTTTAAAAGTTAAACCATTAATAAAGTGAAAATCGAGTAAGGTGATCCCATCCACAAACCTTGGTTTTAAGCCTAGCAGTGAAAGATGTAAATTCATGGATAATAGAGAACACTATATATATTCTTGTGGATAATGCATATGTAATTAGAAAAATTGTTTTTTAAATATATAATTAAAGTATTTTAAAACACACACACAAAATATATATTGCACATATATAAAGAGGAGGGAACAGAATAAACGCCATGCCAAAAATATTTTAATGCTTCTGTAAATTTCTTTAATACAATTTATAAAAAGAAGAGAAACAAAGGTGATTTTTAAACGGGGGAGGGGATCTGTTACTAAAAACATATCTTTATTTGAATATACTTTTCGCATAATTATTATGAAAATTGATAAAACAAATCAGTATATCATTTATTTTTTATACTAATTTTTAATTTTAATATTCACTACTTTAAAAATAGGTAAGTGCTTCAGTAATTGGTGCGTTATGAATGCGGCACCTAATACGAAAAAAAAACTTTTTCTGAATATATATTGTAACGAGCACAGATGTTCGTTACATTGTTTTTTTATTTATTTATTAAACATGAAAGTACATTAAAAAGTTCGCATTTAAAAATTTTCTTTAAGAATTAAAAATTGAAATTAAATATCATCTTAAACTCTTATATAATTAAATTGCTCAGATAATGAAAAATTATTAAAATAAAACTTTATTAAAGAAAAGGTATTTTAAAACTAAATTTTAAAAAGATTTGGAAATAAAATTATATCTTTAAATTTATCTTTAAATATATCTTTGATTTGGAAAACAGGTTAATTAATCAGAAATGGAAATGATAAATTTAATTAGTCAAATGTAAACCAGCCTTGGGCATTTAAATGTAAAAACATCAGTCAGATAGGGGAACAATAGAAACAAATAGCCAATGAAAGAAATCCATCGGGAAATCAGACCTCAGCGAAAGGATCATCACATCGATGACATAATGCCAAGTCAATCCTTTGAATATGTATAAAAAGAAAATTTGAAAATTATTAATCAGCGAGTTATGATTATTACGATGTGACAGATAGATGTTAGTGCGGAGGTGCGGGAGAAGAGATTGAAGGACGCACGTTCAATCCCTTCAGTTGTTATAAAATGGAAAAATGAAACATCGCTTTTCTTATATTCAGAGGACCACAGGATCATCAGGAAATTTAACGCTGAATTTCAAACGGCAAGCAACTGTAAAAGATGAACATTTCTAAAACCGTAAGAACTTTCCAAGATATAACGAACAATATTAATTTGAAAACACTAAGAACTTTAAATTGTAAACTTTCCTAGTATTTAATTGTTACAAATAGAATCCTATCTGACCAAACTAAATTCTTTATTAATAGTGTTATTTGATGTATTTTTTTTCTTATTTATGTAAAATCATTTCCATTTATTTATTTTTTATTCTTTAAGTTTTTATCATGATTTTTTTTGTTTTTCGTTAAATTATATAAATGTTAAACTTAAGTCGGGCGTGAATGGCTGTATAGATTTGTAAAGTTATATTAGGGGAGGGTAATCTTAGGTTATTTGTGTCGTTATTAGATTGGGTCAATGGATTGGATACATTGATGTAGTTAGTAGATGTAGTCGGAGATTCGCTACTGGCAGAATCGCTTCATATGCCGCACTCCCCCGTTTTGCCTAGGGAAGGAATTATAAGACGCAGAGTGCAGTTCCTTTCAATGGAGTTTTTTTTTTTTATTGTTCTTCTCGTTGGATAGAAGTAATATTCCTATCTAATGAAAGTCAATATCTTCTCTTAATCTTTTTGGTGCTGTCGTATTCCATATTACATTGAATACATCGATGTATCAGATGAATTGATGCCAGTTTGACTGCAAATTTTAGCCTAAGGTTAAATAGGGATAGAATATTTTATTTTCAAATGCAAATCTATGTGGTCTATTCATACTTGACCCTAAATAAAAATGCATTAAATTTAAGTTGTTTATAGACACTTGCATGGATTGGTTATCGGTTAAGTATGTTTTGGGTTTTCATATTTGATCAAAATATATAGACATTTGATAAATAATGATACCTTACGGTGAGTATCTAAAATGTATTTATTCGGATGTTTTTTTAAGTTATTGGTGACAATGCAAGTATCTTATGGTGAATACTATTGGGTTACGTATAAAGTTCCCTCCGCAATTGTCAGTAATCAATAATTTTGTATTTTGATCGTTTATGTTTACTTTGAAATGTTTTTGACCGTGAAATCTATGTAACCGATCTATATTCAACATTATAAACAAGCTTTCATAAATTTATCTGTGCGAACTTAATTAAAATGTAAAATTAGAATATAATAGTAATTAAATGTAAATTAAAGTCAAAAATCAAAGTTAAAAATAATGTTAAATGTTAAAATGTAAAACTAATACTAAAATAATTTTAAATCTTATATATATGTGCATAAATAAATTTTTGTATGTTAATTACTGGCAGTGGCTTATTTTATTTATTTTTTAATGTTGAAATCTAATTAGATAAGATATGATATTATTAAATCTCTGCTACTCCCTGAGCTAGTGACATGGGCTAACGACCGGAATCAAAATGTAAAAAAAAAAAAAAAAAATTTTTTTTTTGACTGACGTATCTGCCTACTTTATAAATTTTTCTAGGTTCAAATGCCTAGATGGCGCCCTGTAGTGCAGTTTACGTTAAGTCGTATTCTCCGGATCGTTACAACTGGCTTTCCCAATCTGGGGCCGATCTTTAATAAACCACATATACCCTGAGAAAATTTTATCAAAATGAAATATTTTTATCTGTTTACATATAGTCGTATATTTTAAATCTTATAAAAGCACTGCCAGAAAGAAATTGCGCATATATATTAAACACGAGAAAGTATAAATAATTTTAAAACTAATTTTTGTTAAAAAAAAAAAGTCAAAAGGTTGCGATTGATATTTTTTTTTGTTGATATATATTATGCTTTTAGGTGTATAGGTGCGCACAGCCACATAAGTTTATGATCGAAATGTGGTGCCTTATGATGAGTACCTTTGGGAATTACTTCAGTGTAACCCTATGTATGCATTTCAATCAGTCATAAATAAGTTGGTGGTGTTTATAATTGTGCTGCAAATATACACGTTTAAACCCATTATTTCTTAAAACATATTTATCTCAATGCAACCTTATTTAAATAAATAATTTATAAAATTTGCTTGTCATGCCGTGTGTAAAAATAAAATGGATAAAAAAAAAGTTAGAACTCTGGTCGGGAGGAGGCGTAGACGTAAATGGTCCTTAGGAAAGCGATAGTAAACATGTTTTTTATATATAGTCTTTATACTAACCAAATGTTTGTAAATTTTGTTAGTCGTGTACCGTAATTACTAACCCTAAGTAAAATATTTTTTTTTTTGATCATTTTTTTTTAAGCAACTTTACTGATATGTAACGAGCACAGACGTTCGTTACATTGTTTTTTTATTTATTTATTAAACATGAAAATAAATTAAAAAGTTCACATTTAAAATTTTTTTTTAAGAATTAAAAATTGAAATTAAATATCATCTTAAACTCTTATATAATTAAATCGCACAGATAATGAAAAATTATTAAAATAAAACTTTATTAAAGAAAAAGTATTTTAAAACTAAATTTTAAAAAGATTTGGAAATAAAATTATATCTTTAAATTTATCTTTAAATATATCTTTGATTTGGAAAACAGGTTAATTAATCAGAAATGGAAATGATAAATTTAATTAGTCAAATGTAAACCAGTCTTGGGCATTTAAATGTAAAAACATCGATCAGATAGGGGAACAATAGAAACAAATAGCCAATGAAAGAAATCCATCTGGAAATCGGACCTCAGCGAAAGGATCATCACATCGATGACATAATGCCAAGTCAATCCTTCGAATACGTATAAAAGGAAAATTTGGAAATTATTAATCAGTGAGTTATTATGATTATTACAATGTGACAGATAGATGTTAGTGTGGAGGTGCGGGAGAAGAGATTGAAGGACGCATGTTCAATCCCTTCAGTTGTTATAAAATGGAAAAATGAAACATCGCTTTTCTTATATTCAGAGGACCACAGGATCATCGGGAAATTTAACGCTGGATTTCAAATGGCAAGCAACTGTAAAAGATGAACATTTCTAAAACCGTAAGAACTTTCTAAGATATAACAAACTTTTAGTCTGAATGAATGTTTTGATAAGTTTTAGGTGAAAAAAAATCTATGTAGACTATCTATGCTCATCATGCTAAAGTAAAATATAATTTAAATATCCATCTGTGTGATCTATTTAAAATAGTAATTTAAATTTAAAAAAAAATATTAATGTTAAAATCTAAAATAAAATTTATTCCTCAATTTTAAATGTGCGTTAATAAAAATATATTTGTGTGTTAATTACTGGCAGTGGCTTCTTTTATTTTATTGTTATAAATATTTAATATATACTTGAGAGAAAGAAATCTATTGAAACTTATAAATGTTTAAAATCTCTGCTACTCTATGAGCAGTGACCTTGGGCAAACGATCGAATCCAAAATAAAATTAAAATAAAAAAAAATTTTTTTTAAACTAAAGTACTGCCACTAATAAATTTTCTAGGTTCAAATGCCTAGTGGCGCCCTGTAGTGCAGATTACATGAAGTCTCCTCCCCCAATCGTTAAAATATATATATATCATCAACCATTATTAATCCATTGCAGGATAAAAGTCTTTCAAAGTTCAATCCATCTTTTCCGATCTTTAGATTCTCTTCTACACATTACCCCTGCACACTTTCTTATTTCATCCATCCATCCATCTCACATGTGGTCTTTTTCTGTTTTTTTTTACAATCTCTTGGAATCCAGTTTAGGATTTCAATTGTCTATCTATTATTATCTCTTCTAGAATATGTCCAGCCCAACTCCACTTCAGTCTTTTAATTTTTTCAATATGGTCAGTAACATCTGTTTGTTCTCTTATCCATATATTGTGTTTTCGATCTCTTCTTTTACTCCCAACATGCATCTCTCCATATTTCTTTGAGGTGTCTCAAGTCTCTGTATTGCTCTTCTATTAAGTATACAAGTCTCAGATCCATAAGTAAGAACTGGTAAAACACATTTATTAAAAACCTTTCTTTTCAAACGCATGGGCATATTTCCTTTTAGTATCAAATTATTTCTACCAAAAGCACTCCAACCAAGTTTAATTCTATGATTAATTTCATCCATTATGTTTCCATATCTATTAATAGTCTGACCAAGGTATTTGTAGCTGTTAACTTCTTCTAACTTATCATAATCAATCTTTATTTTTATATTTTGAAAAAATATAAGCTTAAACTATGAAAGATGAATAAAATTGTGAAATATATTAGAAGTCATTCAAGAATTTTTTTAAAAATACTAATTTATGTAAAATATTTTGTATTAGCAATTAGAAAGAATCAGAACATATTAATTTAATAGATGGATAGATAGAGAAAGAAAGAGAGAAATGAAAAAACGAAATAGAAAAAAGGATTAATAACAAATTAAAATGTAAATCAGTCTTAGACAGAATTTATTAAAATAAAATATTCTCTACAGGAAAATAGAACAGAGTGGCAATAACAAAAAGATTATGGCAGTATCTATTAGTAAGCAAATATGATTGTACTGAAAAGATAAAATAACTGACTGGGATAGAAATGACAAATATTATTTCTAAATAGATAATAATAAATTGTTCTGAAATAATATATTAGAATATTAAAAAATTGGATTTCAATGATATATTAATAATAGAAAATTCTGAAGAAGTCCAGAAAACCTGAGTAATAAAAACCTGTGCACTGCTTGAGAGATTCAAAGCCAACTTAAATATTGAGAAATGTATTTGGAATACAAAAGAACATAAGTTCCTAGGACATCTTATCAGTAAGCAAAGGAAGAAGCCTGCACATGAGAACATGAAAGCTGAAAAAGAAGCATTCCTTGGACTACTAAGTTACTTCAAAACTTTCTTAAAAAGCAAGTTGTCCAGCCCTTATATAACCTGCTAAAGGAAAATCATTACTAAATCAGTACAAAGACCACCAGCATCAGAAAAAAAGAAACTCTTTTGTTCATTTCAAAGGCTATGTTAAATAAAATACCATACTTCTGATGTAGAGAAGGAATGCAATGTACAAAATGAAGCATGTATTAATAATTGCATGTAATAAGCATGTAATATCACATATAATTGTGTATAATAAAAATGATTAATAACTTTGTACAGTAATTATGAATAATAATTATGTATAGTAATTATGTGTAATAATTGTATATAATAATTATGAATAATGACTTTGTACAATAATTATGAATAATAATTAGGTATAGTAATTATATGTAATAATTGTGTATAATAATTATCAATAATAATTTAAGAGTAAAACAGAAGCCAAGCAATGTAAGTACAACTGTCATTGAATATATATAATAATAAAACATTATATGAAATGAAAGTCCATACAATAGCCTAAAGCAGAAAATGCAAACCATTGTAATCAGGAATGCTGAACATGTACTGCAGTAGCAAAGTTGTTAAGATGTGATTGTAGGTTGTGGAAATAGCCTGATCACTGTAAAAAAAACCCACAATATATGGTGAAATATGTAAGGACTATAAAAGTGTTAAAGGATATATAAACCCCCAAAACCGGATATTTGTGCATTCTGATGCTAAGTTAATTCAGAGAATTCTACCTCTGTAAATCGAAAACAAGACAATGGTTTATTACGCACAGGTCAACACGATTTTTTTTATTTTTTTTATGCAGCTTAATTAAGTCATTAGTTTGTTGTGTGAATACTTCCCAAATTGTAAATAATAAACCACACATATAAGAGTAAGTTAAACAATGTAATTATCTTTTAAACATATTAATATCAAGAGCACATTGACAGCCTAACACACTTATAGTAACCATCGTTTAGGGCAGTGGGTAGAGTGCCAGATTCTGCAGCATAAGTTCTTCATGTCAATTACAATTTATGAACTCCTAAGCAATAAAACCATTCTACTTATTTATTTATTATAGTAAACAACTATTAAAAAAAACTATTTAATGACTAAAAAGGCAGAGCATGCTTCAGTAAAACACTGTTAAATCTTTGATTTACAACGATATTAGAATTAGCAATATACCTAGCCTCATTTCTTCTTACCCTTTGACTCACTACATTTAATGCTAATTTTCTGAGCATAACAATGATGTCCAGATTTTTTTATAATTGTAGAATATAAAATTGAATTTAAAGTTACATTTTGATTTTTTTATATTGATGAATCTGCTGCCTCAAAAGCAAGATTAGTTTGTCTATGCCTTTGAGCCAAAGCATTTTTCAAAACAAAAAAATGTATATCTAATTTTCAACTTAATTCTAGTTTTTTAAAACAAGAAAATAATTCTGAATCTGATTATTATCGAACAGATTTTATGCACTGCTGATTTTAATAAATCAAAAATTTAGTAACAAAGCACATAATTATTTTTAAAATAGTTTATTTCCGTTATTCTGATATTCTATCAGAAGTCCAGTCGACTATTAGAATTTTTAAATGGTAACTGATCTGTTTAACACATTGACGTACACGTGTTTTATTACACACATATACATACATAAATATATTAGTATTGTAAATAATTTATAAAATTTTAAATTAAAAACCAAATTTGTCAGATTTAATAAATAATACCTGTTTTGCAAAGTGCGCCTTTCCATCCAGATTCACAGCCTAACATACAATGTCCTGAAACAATATCACAGCTTTCATTCCTAAAACAATTTCCACATGTCTCATTGCAATTTTCTCCATAATTTCCGTGACAAGCTAAAATTATTAAACTTATGTTTTAGAATAATATGTTTTTAAAGAAAACTATTTACCTTATTTCTAATTAATATTATATTTTTTAACGTTAGTGACATAAATAATGTAAGACTAACATAAATTTTATAATACTGCAATATATAAATAATTAACAGATCACTTTTATATTTTAACGATACTATTGTAACCATTGAAGAAAAATGATAGGAAAAGTTAAATAAAATCTAAATATTTATAAGAAGAAATAGATGCAAATAAAAATAAAAATATGAATATTAGTATAATATTATAAAATGTATAATTCAGAGCCAAAGGCAATGTAAGAAAATACTCAGATATATAACCAAGAATTTATTAAGATTTTTAATGCCCAAAAAGAAAGGATAATGAATATGAATTAAAGTGGATCAGAACATGGAACAAACTAACTTCGATTAGAAAATACATCCCAGATTAAAAAAAAAAATAACTCAAAGGATGGCTTCTGTTAAACAATAGGTTATTTAAAAAATAAACTAGATAAAAGAAGTTAAAGTTACTTCTAAAATAAACAGGATAGTATTATATTAAATATATTGGTTTAAAATGTTATATTCAGATGATATATATATAAATGACATATTTTGCGGGTTCATCCGTGTTAAAAATTTTTTAAATATTAATATTCAGACGTTTCGACTTGGCACACAAGTCATCTACTGAGTGATAAAAGGTAGAAAAACGGTTGTAGAGGCGCTACAATCACTGATTTGAATAAACGTTCAAGTTTCACCAATAGCAAAAATGTTAAATTTAAGAATGTTTTTTAAAAAAATCTTTTCAAATAGGAGAAAGTTTGCATGTATCATCTCACTTATTAATACAATCTGGCCTTTTAAGTATCTCAATGGCTTCTCTAATTTAGAGATTATCACATCTGGATATGATCCTGGTAATAGAAAAATCAATTTTATGAGATGAAACTATAGTATGGAGTGAGAGTGCTGATGATGATGAGTGTTGTTTAACTGCATTAGCATGCTCATCTCTCCTAACACTGATGTGACGATCACTCATACCTATGTAAGAAGCTTTAGAATTTTTACATGAGATTTGATAAACACCATGAGATTCAAGAGGGATTGAATCTTTAGGTTTGATTATTATATTGCTGATATTTTGATGAGTAGAAAAAGCTGTATCTATATTATAGCATTTCAATATACGTCCAATACTGTCAGTAGTTCCTTTTACATATGGAACACAAAACCTAATAGATGATTTATCATATATATATATATAGGTGAATCAATATATGCACATTGATATATTTATCATATATATATATATAGGTGAATCAAGGTGCACATTGTAAAAAAGAACAAAGGAACACTTATTGTTATTTAAAAGGGTTCAAAATACAAAACAAAAATTTAAAAATAATGATAATTTATCAGCTTCTGTCTTTTATGACCATAATAAATCATGTATATATGGTTTCGATTTTAATTATAACAACATAAAAATATTGGAAACTGAAAGAAATAATAATAAAAGGAAAATTAAAGAGGCGATGTTGATATGTAAATACAAGCAACATTTGGTTAATAGGCAAGCAGCAAACATTAAGATCACAGAATTATGGGAAAGTTGACATCATAGAATCATGGGAAAGCTGACATTTTAAACGTGATAGTTGACCAAACTACAAGTTAGTTGAAAGCGCTCCTAAGTGAAGGTTATACATATATTTTTTATAAGCTTTTAAATACTGTATTTTTAAATATTTATTTATAAATTTGCGTATATTATTTTGAAGAAATACAGACATCGATTTATAATATATATTATACAAATATTCAGTTTTTATATATATATAACTGAATATTTATAAATATTCAGTTTTTATATATATATAACTGAATATTTATAAATACAGTAAATAAATAATTAAAAATTTTATCCACTTTTTGAAAAAAAAAGTAAATCTTTTCATATCATTATTGAGAGAATTTTCTATTTTAAGAATATATTTATTTTAAGAGGTCAAAGCTAATATCAATTGCATAAATGAATTATCAGTATTTTAGACTGGAAGATCATTGATGAATACATCAAATTAGAATATGTGAGAGATTTAAGCTCTCTGGTGAAGCATTTTAAAAAACTTTGTATTTATTACTATTATCATTTAGTGTCTTTTGAATTTTGCTATTGGAATGCATTTTGTCAAATAAAAAGGTGTTTTTCCTGCATTTAAAAATTTTAGAAGCATATAGAAACCACTTTTCCAAACAGAATCATAATCTGAAATTATATCAATAAAGATAGACATCAGTTTTTAATTTAGTTTGAAAGCCTTTTTCAAATTGAGGCAATAAAAATCAAAACTTGTTCAGAATAGCTTCTTTTTGTTGTAAACCAAGCCTTAAGTAATGACAATTTTTTTTCCAAAAGCTTATAGATGACACATAATAATCATGTAAGGCATTATTTTTTGATCATGTCTGGATATATTTGATTTTATGACTGTTATACAGTTGCTTTTATGACAAATTTTGTTGCTTTTGAATAATTTTGGATTTAGGTCCTAATATTTTTAAACCTATGGTAGTATGTGACTGACGGGAGCCTTCCTAGCTTTATTGCAATTCTGAGCAAGGTCAGCAAAACTAGTTTTTATTAGATTGATATTAAAAGAATATTGAAAAAGAAAAGTTACAATTTTGCTTTAATGTTGTTTTTATTATTTCAATCTCAGCTTTAGAGTTCTGATATATAAGATTGAACACGTTATTAACAACAAAAGTAGTAATTTTTTACAGATATTTTTATATCCATCAAGCTTCTGAATAAAAGTGACCAATTTTTATTTTAAATCTTGTAAAGTCTTGCTTTTCTATGGTCTCTCTCCATCCTTCTGGTTAAATCCAGGGTTTTTCAAGTTGGTCAGCAAATTCCGAACCTTTTGCAGTCAAATATTTCATTATAGGAAGCAATGCTGATTTGTGTTAATAGAGAATAAACTGAATATTTGTTAGATACAGATAGGAGTATATTACACTTAACTATTGATAGAGAGAATGTAGATATTCTAATAGTATTTTGTCAAGATATCCACTACATTGACTACAATTAGCTTTTTTTAAATTTCCATCTTGGAACATATAGATTTCAAAAGTGATTAGATGTGTTTTGTGTTGGCCATGGGAAAAATAAGTCAAAATCAATAATTCAACAGCTAATGATATATCATTTTAATAAAAAAAAAACAATAACATAAATAATCTCCATTCCTGCTCTTCTTGAATCGAATATGCCTTTTTGCATCGTTTAAACTCACTCTTTTTAAAAGTTAACTACTTGCCTAATCCTCATTTAAATAATACCCAAAGGTTTCTACAAGAATTTAAATCTTTTATAAATACAATAGAGATAAAAAATCTTAAAGAAAAGGGTTGGCAATTCTTTTGGGAGAATTTGTAAGTAATGCTCATACAAATTTATTTATCTGAATGGTAATTGCAATATCATTTACATTATTTCAATAAAAGATGTTTACTCTACAAAATCATTTGAATATAAGCACTTACATCATGATGAAAGTTCATTTTATTAATAATCACTGTAAATCCAGTAATTTTAGAAAGATAGGCATTATTAGAAGAATGAGAAATCTCCTAAAGTATAATTACATTAGCATTATGCTGATAAATTAATATGCTGAGGATTTTTATTTCTGATTTTGATATATCCTAAATATTCAGTTGGCAGTAATTTTTATTGCATCTCCTAAATGAAGAGATTATTGTTATGTGAAGGCATATGTGGTTCTTGGGATGTTCTGCCAATCCCAGCATAATGTACTTTTTTAATTTTAAGAGTCAATAACCATCGTCTCTATAGGCTTCTACTATTTCCAACATTACTGTCCAGTTCATATTAATAGTTTTATTGATATTTTCATTATTTGCTGTCTTTAGGCAGGAGTTCATCAAGATCAAATCTGTTTTCCATGCGGTGGCAATTTGTTTTACAAGGAAATGCTTATTATTTGCAGACTAGGCTGGGGAATTTGTCATTCATTCATTCCTCAAATATTGAAATATTTTGGGAATACAGAAATTTGATGTTATACCATCTAATCTTTATGATATATTCATAGTTCTAATTTTTAAAAATAATGGAGATGTTTCACTATATGAAAGCTACATTCAAATATTTTTTTTAATAAGGTGTTCACAGTCACAAATAAACAGACTGAATGAGTTTTAAAAAAACCTAATATATATTACAGACTAGATATTTGTTGCCTTGCAAAAGATAGAACAGTGTAAGGAATGATGAGTTCCTGTGCATTCCTTTTACTGAATGATTATGAAGTTAATCCCAACTAATTTAATGGATTTGCGATACTGAATAAAATTAATTGGTTGCCCTGCAAAATTTGTTTTATACAATTTCTTCACAATAGAATGAGAGGTAATGTTATTACTACAGACGGAAATTATGAGGCATTTGAAATAAAAACATGTTTAATATGAATGTGTATTAGCTCATATTTGTATACACCTTTTGAGACTGATTTTTAGAATAGTTTTTAGACAGCCTCCCAAAAATGCATTCAATTTTGATAGTGGAAATGTTAATTATATGGTGCAACCAGACATGGGCCCACAAATCTTATATTGATATTATGATTCAATATTTTCAATGATACAATTGATAAAGTCTAAACATTTTCCGTTACATTTTCTTTTTATCACAAGGTGATGAATTAAACTTATATAATGAAAAACTACTAACGATTAAAATTGATTAAAATAGTATGTAATCAACTGCTTAAAAAAATTAAATAATAAGATATAAAAGTATTAAAGATGAAAAGTCGAGTAAAATAACACCTTAGTTAAAATACAGTTTTTTGCCAAATACAATAAAATATAGTTACTATCATTTCCACAACGTTTCTTAATGTAGTTTTATATACACAAAGTTAATATCTGAAAATAAAAGCTTAGGAAAAATATTAAAAACAAAAAAGTAATGAGTAATATAAACTCAAGGATAAAGTAAATGATCACTAGAAATAAAATAAAAACTATGTAGTCTGAAAATATTAAGGAAGAAAAAGATGAAAATGAAGTAGGAGGTGATTCGAATGGAGATAAAGTAGATATTTCTCTTCTAGAAAATAGAAGAACAAAACATTTGTATACCTGGCAGACTGTAGAGGAAGACATCCAACCACCAGAAACAACAACGATTCCAAAAAACACAAAGAGAACAGGGAACAAACTTAAACGATGTCTTGATTAATCAATTGATAATGCTGATGCATCAAATGTCAGCAAATATAACGACCAATTTATCTGAAAAGATGGACAGTATAAAAACTGAATTAAAGATGGACATCAATATTAATTGCTATAATTGAAGAAAGTTATTGATGAAAAGAAAAACAAATGTGAACAAAGATTTGAGGAATTCGAAAAGAAAATTAAAAGTAAATTAGATTCTAATTTTCATGGAAATGAAAGAAATCTATGATAACTTCAAACTTAAAGTAGAACAAAATGAAAAGGAATACCACATACAGATCAATAAACAAATAGGAAATTTACACAACGAAATACGTCATCACGTCATCGATATAAAAAAGAATAAGACAATAAGTTGGAAATTCATGAAAAAAAGCTTAATTCAGTAGAAAACGATCATAAATGTTTTAACATTATGCAATAATTAATTATAATGAAGATGACACAAGATAAAAATAATATCAAATTAATTGAAAACCAAGATAGTCTTCTAAAGCAAATAGAAATTATAAACATCTATGTAAATCAAACAATCAAAATTCTTAAATGGGAATATTCCATCAAATTAGAAAAATTAAAAGAAAAACAAATTCAAAATTCCAGAAACTTGAAACTTATAGAATGTAAATGTGAAATAACAATGGAAAACCTAAATCTGATTTAAGAAAAAGTTAATAGGGTTGACAATAAACAAAATAAAGCCTAAAATCAATATGAGATCTATACAGAAAGAGAAGATATACCCCAAGGCTCTAGTAAGGTTGAAACTATTTTTAATCAAACTGAAGAAAACCTGAATGATCAAACAATATCACCACCTATTAGTATCCAAAATGGATTAAGTAGTAATAATATCAAGATCCTTCAGACAAATACTATAAACCAATTGGTTAAACTCAAATTATTCAAAAGCCTTACAAATGAAACACAAGTAGAAAATTTGAGAAGCCTAAATCTATACTTTTTGGTCAATACCAATTTAGCTGAAGGCAATAAATTAATAGTGATGTATAGTCATTTGCAAGATGGCACATTATCATGTTGGGAATCATTATTTCAAGTATCAATCACTTTTAACAATTACCAAATATTATTTATTCACCATCAACAATTACCAAAATATTATTGGTTAAAAATTTTCTGGAATAATGATCGATTATTAGGAGGATTTATTGTATGAGATACCACAAGAAAAATATAAGAACACCCCTGGAGAAACAATAACCAAATTTTTCAGGAGGCAAGTAGCAAAATTAAAAACCTTAGACACCTACCACTTCAGCCTGAATCAAATTATAAGGGTGGCTTAAACACAATCTATCTTTAAAGACAGAACAATCTTTACTTTGCATTAACCCCCAAAGTATTGAACAAATATCAGACTTGTTAAACAATATTGATACAAAAAGACTACAACAGGACAAACAAATTTTCTGAAAAAAGAGAAGAGGGAGTGCCAATTAATGTAATAAATTATAATAAAATATTAATAACCATCATCACTGGAAAGAAAAATCAATTAAAAATGGCAGTGTTACCAATACCAGAATGGATAATAAATACCGTGGTGACATAAACCCTATTGGGATGTTCTCAAGCAGTCAACAGAAACAGTTGAAACTTTGATACAATAAACATGCATCCAAAACTATACCTAAAGTAAATTAATAAGGGACTTGAGATGTAGTTCCTCATCTCAAGGTCTCCCATCAAAAAAGCGGAACAAATTTAACATGATAAATAAGGATATCACCAATCTAACTTGTTCATGGAAAGATGAAGCATCAAACCATGCATTGCAAAGTTGCTCCATAATAAAAGTAATGTTTGAGGATTTGCTAGGTAAAGCTTTGCTAGACACTGGTAACAAAATATCAGTAATTTCTGATACATTTAACAAAACAATCTTAGATAAAAGTCTAAATGTTAAACCATAACCTTTAAGTTAGTACAGGTTACCATGGCTAAGAGAAAAAAGCCAAATTAGTGCAAAAACAAATATGGGTCAAATTAATGATCAATCAAACATGTATCTAACATACCTTTTTGTTTTAAATTGCCTTATCCATGAAGTTATCTTAGGTACAGACTTCCTACACATGAACAAATGTACAATTGATTTCCAAAGTAAAATAAGTAAGGATAATTGATGAGGTTGTGGAGATAACATTCCTACCAAATTATAATCTATAATCTACATGAAATTGATTGCATGACTTCAAATATCCCAGAAGTGCTTTTAAATTAAAAAAATTACAGAATCAAATCTAATCATAAGCAGTTGACCATGACAGGATTTTAATATTCTGATATTATAAGTGCCTTTCTCTTCTTTCTTTACATCTACTCAAAAAGCATTTGGACCTGTCTGTTTCATGATTAGACATGGTCTTTCATGTTGCAAGTAGAATTTTTGATACTTGTTTTCCAGGTGTTTACTTGGGTGGTGAGTCTTTATAAGTATTCTATCCCCTATTTGAAATTTATATGGATTTTCTCTCTCATTCTGCCTTTTTAATCAATTGTTCATTGGTTTTATACCTAGTCATTTCTACATCTATTTCAAGATGTTTTGTGCTGGGTATGTATTTGGTAAATAATATTGGTATGGCTTAATTAAAATGTAATTTGATGGGCATGAACCCAGTTGATTTGTTCATGCTCCAATTGATGAAGTTCATCACATGTTCCATTTGCTTCACCCACCCATTTTTTCCTTCTCTAGGTATGTCCTGAACAATTGTCCCAGTTGTTGCATTATGCATTCACAGGGGTCGGACTGTGGGTTCCTAATGGATGTAAGAACATGTTTAATCTGAGACTTTTTCACCCAATTTTTTCATTCTTTGGATAGGAAAGGAGTGCCATGATTTGTTAATATGCTCTTTAGCTTTCCTATCCTAATGAATTGGAGAGTGTCTAATACTTTGATGGTATTTGTAGTATTAGCCTCAGGTATTGGGTAAGAGTAACATACTTGGAGAAAAGATCATATGCTACCAATAGTTATGTTTTCTTCTTAAATGAGTGCAGAGTCCCATAATAATCTATTGCTAGGATCTCATTTGGTCTTTCTGGTATAATTAGTTTAGTCAAATAGGTGTAATTCTGGTTTACTGGCTTGGCACATAAGCACACATGACAATCCCTGAGTGACAGTAAGATGGCTTTATCCACTGTCGTCCAGTAAATCCAGTTTCTAAGAATATGCTCCATCTTATGGGCACCATAGTGACCATATAGACAATGGAAATACATAATGAGTGGGGTGGTTAAAGTCTTAGGTATTACTACTCTTGGAAATACATAAAGAGATGGGTGGTTAAAGACTTAAGGATTACTACTTAGGGATTATTACCTCCACTCTTTGCTATGTAGGTGTGGTTTGTAAAGCAAGACCTTGCACTCTAGCTTATATTATCCAAGGTCCTTTGGCACATTCAGAACTTCTCTATCCTTTAATAAATTCATGATTGGGGTTAAATGGTCTGAACAATTTCTAGATCATTCTCTATATTGTTGTCAATATTTTAGATTGACATTAGTAATATAATAATTATCTACTGATAGATGATTTTGATCAGACTTGTATGGGTTTCAATTGAGCACATCTGCCACTACATTTTCAGATCCTTTACAGTATTATACACTGTAGTTGAATTCCTATAATAGCAGAATCCATCTAACAAAATGACTAGTGGCAAGATAGCTATGATTCAGGAATTCTAGGCTTTTGTGACCAGTGACCACTATCATCTCTGATTCAAGCTGTTGAAACTTCTGGAAAGCCCACACTATTTCTAATACATCATTTTCCATTACTGTGTAATTGATTTCTGGATCTTTCAGAAGCTGGGTAATAAAATAGAGGATGCCACATTGATCATCCTCCTGGATTTGAAATAAAGTTACCCCCAATCCAAAACCACTACTGTCCATTTGGATAATGAACAGTTTGTTAAAATCAGGAAAAGTTAACATGGTTTGCTGTAAAAATCCTGTTTTAATTTCCTCAAACACCTTATCTTGCTTCTCATCCCACTTCCATCTTTCATCTTTCCAGATTAATTTCTGCAATGGTTCCATATAGTCTGAGAACATTTGATAGAAATGATTGTAGAAGTTGCACAATCCTAAAATTGACCTGATTTGTCTTTTATTGTTTGGTTTGAGAAAGTTTTGGATGGTGCTTCATTACAAACTAGTGTGCTTTTCTTAATTGATTTTAATTCCCTTCTTATAAAACTTATCAAAAAACCAAATTTAGATGTTGAAGATGTTCTTTAATGGTGGTTGATGCAATGATGACATCATCCATATAAATGGTTGTGATCTGTTTGCCCTCAGAAGATAGGGTTTGATTCAGGCACTTGATAAGTCTGGCACCACTATTAAGGGAAAACTATTAAATTGATAGGTAAAACCCTCATATCAAATGGTAATGTAATTATGATCATCCGGGTGGAATTTGATCTGCCAATAGCTGGAGGTGAGATCAAAAATAAAGAGTATCTTCTCATTTCCAAACCTTATAAATAAACCATGTATGGGCAATGGAATGTTCCTACCTGGAACAGTAATTTTGTTTAGCTCACTAGCATCCAAACAAAATCTCATTGACCCATCTTTCTTTTTCACAGTTATAACTGGATTACAGTAAGGTGAAGAAAATTTGGAAATAATTCCCCAGTCTTACATTTTGTTTAGCTGTTTTTAGATACCTCTTCCGGATACTGATATGGAATAGAGTATGTTTTGGATTGAAATGGTTAGTTGTTAATTAGTTTTATCTTTTGCTGGAAACTCTGTATTATCCCTGGTATTTCTGAGAAATAGGGTCAAATTTCTTAATAACAGACTGCAGCTTTATTTCACCATCACTTCCAAGTAAATTGGATTCTGCAATCTTACTTTCTATTAATTTCTCAGGATCATGTATATCATACTATCAACTTCTGTTAAGTCATATTTTGTATGCAATTTCATTCCTACAACCTCATCATTAACCCTAACTACTTTTTCTAGGAAATCAATGTTGCAATGGTTCATGTGGAGGACATCTACCACTAAGATGACTTTATGAATCAAGCAGTTACTTAAAATAAAAAAAAACATAATAGAGAGTTATATGACCAATCTTGATTTGGATCCAGATTTGGTTCTGCAACAGTCTGGCTTTTTGTTATTAGCCATAGTAACTTGAGTCAATCTCAGTGGTAAAGTCCTGATGTTAGGATTTCTGATCAGAACATTATGGTGGAATATGTCTGATACCACTGATATCTGGTTACCTGAGTCTAATAATGCAGTAACTAGAAAATCCTAAAATTAACAGCTCTATCATACATCTTTGAAACACATAATTGGGTGCTTTACTTTCCCATGAACTCATCAGGTTCATGATTTCTTTATTAATGATTTGATCTGTGTTCCCCAATGTTTTTATGGCATCTTGAAGTGGAGAAAATGACCTCATTATTCTTTTACTAGTGTCTCCACTGTGTTTTAGGGAAGTGGTTGCTACACCCCTGCTTAGGAGATTTTCTTGGACTGTTTGGTAGGCTTGATCTAATTATATTGTTCTCAGTATCACCTTTCTTTTGTGACCAGCCACATGGGGGGTTTGTTGTATCAATTTTCCCTTCCAATGATTCAGGTCATTATTATTTTTTCATATTTTATAATAAATTGTATTTACACTGGGTTCCTCTTTTCTGTGGTTCAGATGGCTATTGATTAGTTCTGCAACTTGCTCAATGCCCTTGGCATTTGTGATTGTTCTATCCTCAGAGATAGGTTTTTTTATGATCCTAATGATTTGACCTTCACTCCGATGGTAAGTGTTGAGCATCCTGAGATTAGTGACTTGATGACAAAAAAATTTCATCAGAGTCTCACCTGGTGCCTGTTTATATTTCTCCTGGAAGAGTTGTTAGAGTAGTACTTTCTGTTTAACTTTGTTCTAGAAATTTTTTATTAGCATCACCTGGTAATCTTCATATGTAGATGGGATCTGAAACAAAGAGTCCCACTACATCAATGCATCATCTTGCAGGTGACTGTATTACCTTGCAGGTGACTGTAAGCTACAATAATTTTCTCTGGTTCTGTGAGGTTTTGGTTTACAGAGAAGTATAGTTTAAGGCTTTTCAAGTGATCAATAGGGGTTTCACTAGATAACCCTTTTGAAACTTTCAATTTAAAAAATTGGTTGATGGTAACTTATTTGCATTACATGATTGCACAATTTACTGGGCTCATTGGAATCCATCTGGAGTGTCAATGGTTGGGTATCCATATCAATTTGGCATCTGTTTGGAATGGTCTCTTCATACTCGCTATATAGAGTATCATCTATCTCCAGTATGACTTGGTTTAGGGGTTTGAATTCCTGGTAAAAATCACTTATGGGATTGATGTCCTTGGTAACAATTTCCTGGCTTAGTTCTAGCTTTATTTTGTCTTTCATGACCATTTTGGACCCTTTTGTCTACCTCAGTTCTGGGAATTTTAGTGCACTTGTGTTTCAACAAGTATTAACTGATGGGTTATGGTCTCATAGAATCGACTAATTTGATCCCTCATTTTATTCATACTTTCTACAATTTTGTCCAATGAGGTTTTGCCTATAATAGCCTCCACCTCTCTTAATGCTATTTTCTTTTCTATCTGGCCCATATTTTGGATCAGCATTTTTATAATTTTGGTGTTAACTTTAGCTTCATCTTTTTGTTTAATGGCTATTTGGTCAATCCTTTTTTTGAATGACATCTAATTCCTCTTGCACATCATCCCTTTGCTTATTCTGATCACTAAGCACCTCCTCTTAAAAAGTTTTATACTCCTGATATACCTTCTCATATCGAACACAAATGCCTCCAACCTCATTGATACTGAATATCCTTCTCTTCTATTTGCTTCCAAATATATCCTACTCCCTCCTTTAACTCAGTTCTATTTCCTTGAACATTACTCAGACATATATAGTCATCCCATTTTTTGTAACAATTTAGTTTTTATATCTTTAATTTCATTTTTTAGGATCTGCATAATTTTTGCAGTTTCTTTTATCCTTATGTCCATCTTTATTTCCACATTAGAAACATTAGTCTTGGTTGCGATATACCCCATTCCCATTTATATGTCATTCACTTTTCTACTTATTGTCTTGACTTCTTTTTAGTAGCCATATTAGCATTCAAGTGCTTCATGCTTCCTTCTATACTACTCATCGTAGCTTCCATATTACTCTTCATATTACTTATCTTAGCTTCCATAATACGCTCCACTCTACTCATCTTAGCTTCCATGTTACTCTCCATATTACTCATCTTAGTCATCATCATTTGGAGCACTTGCATCATAGCCTTCAGATAATCTGTGGTTTGTGCTATTTGGGTACCACATGGTTTAGCTACTTTAACTTTGGGTGGCTGATTTACATCATCTCCATATGTTCTGTGGATTTGGGGTATCATTTGATCCATATCAGTCACTTGCTAAAAGTCATTGGCTTCACCCAAGTGCCTTCCAGACATCTGTCCAGATAAATGTTCTTCCTTATCACTGAACTCACTCTATCCTACTTCAACATGACTAATTTCTCCCTGGAAATGCTCTGTTTCATACATGATAATTTTTGTCCACACCTCAGTATCATAGATTCCAGCATTCAATCAAAAATTTGAGTGACGTTTTATAATAATATAATAAATGATTGTTGCTGGTTATGTGTAGCCTTAATTTCCATTTCAGTATTTTTATTTTTGTTGTTTTAACTGACTACATTTTAGCCTAAAAATTTTATATCGCCTGACTCACCTATTTTATTTTTATTTTTATCGATTATGGATCTATTTATCCTAGTCTCTGTTTATTAACCTTGCATTCATAGCATTGTATTATTTTTTTTTGGGATATATTTATTTAAAATTTGGTTTAGTTTATCATGTACAAATTTGATAGTTAAATATATTAATTATTTATCAAGAGCACAAGTACAACAGTGGTTTTTATTTAGATAAATTCTTTGTATAAGAAATAAGCTCAGACAAAATGTCAAAAAAATGTTTTTTTTTTTAATTTCAATCCAATGTCTGGACTTCCCTAGAAACTAAAGTATGGGTGATGTATATGTTCCTTCCCAACACGAAGAACACAAGATGTAATGGTCAAGTGAATGATGTGGCAAGAGGTCACATCTAACTATGGTCAGACCTAGGGTCTTTGGGTAGAATTCTGGAGATGATGAGATGAAGTACATAACCTATGATTGTACCCTCTTCCAATAGACCAGCTTAACACTCATTTATTAAATTCAGATGCAATTAGGGTCAGTTCACCTACATTTTAACCCCCCTTTCAGTTCCATTATGCCACAGTGTTTGAATTCAGGGAGAGTTCGCCTTTGACTCTATTAACAGGGTGGACATGCACATACTAACAATCAGATCACCTTATCAAAGCCTCTATTAATAAACTACCTATACCTAAAATCTTTAATAATTCGTTTATGAATATGTGTAAAATAATGCGATGTGTTTATATAAATGTATAAGACTTTGGCTTTGTCGATGAATGCGAGAAATAGATTAATAAACTAAACAGACTATATTAATTTCAACAAATTTTATAACATTTATTTTATAACATAAATAAAAAAATATGAGGACATTAATAAAAAAAATTGGAATAATCCAATGTTTAGTTAATATTTACAAATCTGGATAAAAAAAAATAAATGCCTGTAATTTAAATGCCAATGATGAATATCTATCATTTTTACTACTTAATAATTTATAATTACCTCCCATTATCCCCATGATAGAAATTCACACTAAAGACATTTCTATATACAAAATAATGATAAGCAAAATAAAGTTTAACATGATTATTTTAGTAAACTTGTAATTAACTAACTAAGCTATATTTACACTGATAAATACATCAATTTATAGAGCAGTCTGGTTCCAATGGTTAAAAATTGATTATGTAAAGATCCTCCTCTCCTTTGACAAGTTAAATGTATCTCATTACACAATAGAAAAGTACCTGCATTCAGAGAATTAATCATTTTCACAGAATAAATCTAAGTAACAAGGGTTAATAAACAAACAAGTAAAATTTGTTTTGTCAGAGTGTATGAGAATTAATGTTTTAAAATAAAACTCTTACCTCAAATTTCAAGTAATCTTAACTGTAGTGACAAATGAAAGTCAAATATTAAGAAAGGGGATCCAACCTAGATTTTATTATTAAAGAAAAAATATATAACAATAATTCCATCTAATATTAACCTCCCCTTCCCTTGTTCTCTCATACTCTCCTAAAATGAACTATTCTAAAAATGCTGAATAGGCTGACTTCATATTTTGAATAATAAGAATAAAATAATAAAGAAAAATAGTGTTATATACATAGATATTTTGAAAAACAAAAACAAAATTATAACACATAATGAACATAATTTCATAAATTGATCAGTTGATTATATTAGTTGAATTGACTGGGTTGTCCACAACTCATGACTCATATTTCAGGCAATTTCCTCCATGCAGATATGGATCATTCCTTGTAGCTTCCAAATGGGGCATTCTGAAGGAGTTTTCAATGTTAACTGATGTTTTACCTTGGCCCTTGTGTAGACATTCCATTTTAAACAAAGATAGTCTATTAGGTGATTACAATGTAGGCACTACTGATATTTAGGCTTCCATGGTTTGCAGATTAATGATCCAATCAAATGACAATCAACTTCTTTAACTAGAATACATGTTATTAACTAAAAAAGTGCTAGTTTTAAATTAACTACTGTTCACAGTAAAAAAAAAAACTTCTCTATGTAGTAGAAATGACTTATCCACTAATTTATTATGCTGGCTATATAGCTGCATATACTTCTAAATTCATGCTCGATTAAACTGTTTATTATAATTATACTTTTTAAAAAAAGTATATCCAATTGCTTGAATTAATTTGTCTGTTTTATAGTAAAAGTCATTTTTGCTTTATTAAATCTTGCAATAAATTATATTTATAAAATCAATATATTTTAATTAAAATCTCCATTTTGAATGATGTTTGAATCCTTTGATTCCTATGAAACTAGATTCTCATAGCAAACGTATAATATTAAAGAACAAATGGTTATAATTGTCTTTCTTTTTATACATGATGTTATTTCCATTTTCTAGTGTACAATGTATTTCATATCCTTGTTGTATGAGCCTATTGTTATCCATATACATATTGCGATAATCGATTCAAAAAATTATGCTATACATTATTATTTTACTCTTAAGTACTTGACCTTTGACTGTCACTAAGTTTGCTTATTACAGTCTATGTCATCATTCTATCATTTGTTGTGGTATTTACAACATTTAACACAAGTTAAGTGTTATTATACATTAATTCTTAAAGTATTTAATCTTGCTAATTGTAACAATTGGAAATTTTCTCTGTTACCTTATATATATATATATATATATATATATATATATATATATATATATAGATATATATATATATATATATATATATATATATAAGGTAATGGACAGGGTATGAGCACAGACTTTCACATGACCCACTCTCCACACCATCTCATAACCCTGATACACCTGAACACACATATGTCAAAAAGATAAATAATCATCAATATACATATTTCATGCTAAACCAGCAATCATCAGTTGGTCCATATTACCATCTCTACATATATATGTTACAAGTGCTCAGATATATATTAAGATAGCAAATCCTCCTACTTTAATGGACAGGCTTCAATGCACTCCACACACACACACACACACACACATATATATATATATATATATATATATATATATTGTAATGGTCACCAATTTACCCTTGATCACAGAGGGAGCCATCAGATTACTAAGTATCTGGAAAATTCGTTTACCATGATCAAAAGTGGATGGTGATGATGGTTTTCATGACTAGACCCAGGGAGAAGCAAGAGACATTAAATATTGTTCAGACAATTGAGAAAATAAAAGCACTAAAACAAACATCAGCAATATTAAGTTTAAATTACTATGAAAATTTTATTAAATTCAAGAATATAAAATAAAGAAATCTAGCAAACGAACACAAAGTTTGACCTAGATTTGAATAAGCATATTTATCAGAGAGTGCACATGAGTATAGCAAATATTAAAACATTAAAAGCCTTGGCAGAGGTATTCTGTCATCTACAAATTTAAAAATGGATTGGAAAATATCTTCCTACTGGAAATTTATAAAAGAACAACAATTCTAGGGTCCTTATACATAGACATATAAAACATTACAGTCTTGTAGGAAATCAAGGAAAGGCACAGACAAGTGTTTCTTGCCAGAAATAATGTATTGAGACAAGAACATCATTTTGTCAGCAGCACAGACCTATGATTACAACATTAATACAATTCCTGGCTGATTTACGCATGCAAGACAAAATAAAAATATGATTACAATCTTATGTAATCTAGAAAGAAATCTCCAACTCCAGAAAAACCAGAACAATAAACATGATAAATCACCAGCCAAAAGATTATTAATTTGCAAAAAATGCAAACTAAACATATTTAAAATTAATTATTTGACAATAAAATAGGGACTGGTGATCAAACTAAAATTTACAAAAGACTGCCAAAGCATTTAGCACTAGCTAGTAATAAGACAAGAAGAAATAATAAGCATATAAACTCACAATACATTCTCTGATAAATAAGATTGCAGACAAACTTGAAACCTTAAAATTAAGATTCCAAGACACACTAGAAACATAAAGAAAAGCAAAACATAAAAATAATTAGATTGAATAATTAATAAAACTTTATACATCATACTTATTTAATATTGAGGGAGATTAAATTAAAAGAAGTTCATTTATCCTGGAAAGAATAAGAACATTTTACCTTATGGTAAAGCAGAGTCCACTAAATTTCAAAGAGTGTGCACTCTTATTTTAAGTTCATCTTTCAGGTGTTTTCTCTTTATGATGATGGTAAGTGTAGAGGCAAATTTTGGTTCTTTCCTACTTCACTTTCATGGGATGATGAATGAACAGCTGGGAATAAGAGGTCCATACTTGGTTAAATTAGCAATGCATATTTTTTTTTATTTAAAAAAAATTTAGGTTTATTAATAATAGGTATATACAAATGTTTTCAATGATAGTTATATATGTTTATATTGTTATAGGTTCTCCAAGAGTTTGTGTAGAATGAGATGAGATCCGATTTGTTAGTTTAGTCAGATCGTAGATCAGAGAAAAATTAATGTGTTTTTAGGACATTTTTATGTCCATACATTAATCAGATATTTGCATGTTTTTTTTACCTGTTATATAGTTTATCAATCATTAGGATTGATGTCATTTTGTAGGTAGGGTATTTTAAGCAATTTCCATGTTTCTTCGTGTAGAAACTTTGAGGAGAGCGTTCTGTCTTTCTTTTGTAGTTTTGAAAGGGTAGCAAGGAAAAAAGAGTTTGTGTCTGGCTGGGGAATGCTATACTTTAATTTACATCTTGTCACCCAGATAGAATATGTAACAAATATTGCTATCCTAATGGTGGGGAAGTCTCTTTCCTTAATACACTCTTTGATTGTTAGAATTTTATAGTAATCAATAGTACTATTTTGAGATATTAAGAGTTTAATCCTTCCCAATCTCATGCAAAAAAGCATAATGTGTTCAAATGTTTCTTCATGCATTAAGCAGTTTGAACAAATGGGGTCTATGTTTTTTATACCTCTTTTGTAATGCAGGAATCAATTGGTATGCATTGCATTTAGGTTCACCTTTATTAGATAGTCAAGGAATTTGGGTTCCAATTTCCAGAATTTGAATAAGGTGGTGATTCTGTAAGCAATGCATATTGTAGCTTAAAATACACATAGCAGTAAATTTTGACATCTTGTGAAGGCAAATTTTAAAAAGAACTTAAATGTCCAAACTGCCAACCATATGAATTTCAACAGGTTAATGTGTATTGGAATTATTAGAAACTGAATAAGTCACAGTGAAGCAGAATTAACTTAATCAAGCCAGGAATAATTTCTCTCACTAAAATGTCCAAAATTTTTGGGTGTTATTTATACTCTCTCCAATTTCCCACATAAACTTTTTTGTTTTTCAATTTATAAGCATTAGCTCAGAGCAAATCTTAATCTCTCACTCAACCTAATTAAGAATTCTAACCAGGGATTATTTTATAGAAAAACAACAATAGAAAATTAAATCTCTGCTTTGAAAATAAACTAAAAATGGATTATAATTAAATAACCAAAACAGGAATGCAATTAAAAAGTTGGCTTGCATTTAATCAATTTGATAAAAAGAAAAAAACAAGCAACAAAAGCAAACTATTTTAGAAATCAAAATTTATTGAAAAGAAAAATGACCTATTTTAAAACATAACTGATTATGTGTGTTATTACACATATTCTTCTAAACAACTTTTAATAAATAGCTTTCTTTTTTTAACATTAAAAATTTAATGAAAATAAAAGTAGGTGTGATTTTTCCCCCGTGAAACCATTGAATCAGATCAAGCATCCAGTTCAATATATATATGTAAAAGAGATTTTGCTATACATGATTTATTATTCAATTATTTAGTGCAGTACCGACATATTAAACATATATTGATATGCATTTTACTTCATTCAGATTTTACAAATAATAGATTAGCAAAACTTACTAGTTTAACTGGATATAAACGTTAACCTGACATAACCTAACATTATAGGTTGCTAAAGATTGGTATGGGTACGATTTTAAGTTACCCTCACAATAAATAATAACAAGTTTTAAAATTTCCTTTTTGTATTGATATTGAATGATTACTCTTTGATGGGAAAAAGGGATTGGATTAATAAATATCAACTGAACTGATTGAATAATAGTCATAGATATCTAAATGAAACAATTCCTATTGTTATATTTTTTTGTTGAATAAATTGTAATAAGTAAGAATAAATCTGTTAAACAAATGGTTGCATTTTTTTATTCACTTATCTATTTATCACACACTTGATGCAATAAAGATAGTAATATGAATATTCCATGAAACAGAATGTTATGCATATTCTTCCTAAACTGGAATTCTGGGATAAATGGAATTTAGAGATAGAGAATGAAAATGAGTGTAAATGGAGGTATCTGAGTATGTTCATTTGCAATCACATCATATCCTCAAATTGAAATCAGGGTAGTGATGAGTCTAGAAGTTTAGAAATCTTAGATATGCTTTCTCATCCATTCTGTTGGCCTATAAAGTATATTGCTATGCAAGGCCATAACCTGTCCCATTACAATAAATAAATATTTATATATTATTTTTATGTTTTTAGCCTTTATATATTTTTTGAAATTATTTCAAACATCAGGATAATATTTGAAAGTAAAACTATAATAGTAATTTATTCGGAAAGCATTTTTAAAAAATCAATTTTCAGAATAATAATAAAAAAAAATTTGTACACATTTTAAAAAAGAAAACTTTTATAATCTTGATAATCCAAAGTTCGTTTTATATCAGTTTTTAAAGATTGCTTAAAAAATCTTTAATGCAAGATTTCTTTTTTTTTTTTAAAAAAAAAACACACACACACACATATATATATATATATATATACTGCCTTCTCACATGTATTATTAAAAATATTGTATTTATATCAAGTATTTAAAATTTGATTCTCCAGCCATTCTGTAGTCATGAAACTAGGGAAAATATTTAAAATATTTCTGCTATATTGCATACTAATGATTTATAACACAGATATAAAATTTAAAGAATTCTATATGATATAAATATACTTTAATTCTAGATTTTAAAGTTTTGTTTAAATAAATGAACAAATAGAATTTCTAACTTAAATAAAATAGTTTAAATATAAATAAAGAAATAATAAAACAAAATATTTGAAAATTCAATGCATAAGAAAGATGAAAAAAAAAGAAATAGTTTAAAATATAAGCAAACAATTTGAAACAAAAAAAATCAGTAATGTAGTTAATGATTTGAGTTTGTAGAATTATAGAATATGAATTTAAATAATATATATTTTTTTCAAAATAATTGATTTTGCAATATTCCTTTTTTTTTTAATTTGCAATTTTTATCTCTATATCATAAATTTGGAAACGATAAATGTAATTAATTTCAATGGTTATTTAATTAAAATAATAATAATAATAATAATAATAATAATAATAATAATAATAATAATAATAATAATAATAATAATAATAATAATAATAATAATAATAATAATAATAATAATAATAATAATTTAACAATAAAAGTGACTGTTTTTTTACTCTTAGAAAATGGAGTGATATTTAACTTATTATTATAGATTTTGGATAGTAAATCTTAAATAAAATTGAAATAGGCAACTAAAAATAAACAAAAATATATTTAATGCTTCTAACCAGCCTTTCGTTCTTTTTGGAACTTTATCAAAACATTTTAATAAAAAACGAAATCCTAGTTAGATGCATTAAATAAATTTTTATTCATTTTTAGTTGTCTATTTGTATTTTGTTTAAGATGAATTTTAAATTTTATAAAAAGTCAACATTATGGACAATTTTTTTAAGATTGAAATTTGACCATTTTGAAATATTTTGGATAATAAGTGTGTATAACACATAGTATTTTTTATTTTCTGATTAATTAAAGGAAACTATTTATTCATTTCAATAGAAAAAATGTATGTTATAAAGAAAAATAAATAATACTTCGGCTTATATAATGCTTAAACTTAAATTAATATATACCTGTAGAACATGTTTCTTCTTGCCATCCAGGATTACAGCCATCAAGACAAACACCTGTTTCATGATGACAGTTGTTGTTTTTGCAAGTATAACAGGTTTCACTGCAGTTTGATCCATGAAATCCATGTGGACAACCTAGGATTCACAATTTTAAATACACATTTATATATCCTATACATTTTTATCTTGTTAATCATTTAATATACCAGTTTAGAATTATAAAAATTAATATATGAACATTAGCAGAATTAAAAAAAAACCTGATAATTTTGAAATTATAGAAATGTTTCATTCCATTTGTTAGTATATATATGTAATGCATTATTTACATTTTTATTACATAAATATTGATATTCAAAACTAAAAGATCAAAGCACAACTTTTTTTTAATTTAGTAAATCAATAAAATTAATGTTTTACTTTTCAAAATGAACAAAAAGATGGATTAAAGTTAATCACACTATTGTATTTTTGGTTTAAAATAAAACTAAATTTATTAAAAAATAAATACATATATTATTAGAAGAATATATTTAAATTTATTGTATATTTTCGATGGTGATTTGATAAGTTAGAAACATAATATTACAACAAACTTGAAAATGAACATGCCTCAGATTACAATGAATCGTAAATGTGATACCAAACATAGAAATGATGAATGATCACAGTAATTAAGTTCATATACATAAAAATGTTGTTCACATTACTTCATGAATTTAAAAGAAACATGGAAGAAAGAGACAGTGCTACATTACATATTTTAATTATCGTATTGTTTTACAAGGATCATATCTCACGCAACAATTTAAGTATAGCGATTATAATTTTTAATTAATTATATATTGAATAACTATTATTCCAGTGAAATATATTTTACAATCATGATTTATTTCTATAGATTACTGTAGGTTTTATTATTAAAGAGATATTGGCATGCAGACTAAATTGATCTTAAAGTAGAGATAGAACATTAAAGCTGCATGTTTAGAAGAATTCACAGTTTTAACTATACACTTTATAAAGTTAATTGAAAAATATCCAAATATCTCTAATTCTTGAGAATTTTCTGAACAAAATAAAGCATATTCTTATTAAACATTTTATATAGATAATAGGTAAAGTTTAAATTGAGATAAGTAAAAAATTAAAAAATCTTTAGTTAGAATTATAAATATAAAAGATTAAATAAAAATTTGAGATAGCTGAGATTACATTTTAAAACATACATGGATGACTTCCTAAGTTTAGTACTTTTAAGTATTTTAAATCACAACTACTCTTCACGTTTTAATGAATAAATCGTGTAAATAATGACTTTAAAAACAATGATGAACTAAATTAACAAATGAAAAAGTAATTATGCAGAGTTTAGGGAAAATTACACTTTATTATAAATATATTAGTCATAGTAAATCAAAGCATTCATGATTTATTGATATTTATTAGTTAATAAAAATAGATGAAATAAAAAGTGAATTTATTTAATTTTAAAATATGACTATAATAGGGTTATTTAGACAATGAAAAATAAACAAGGGTACAGAATAAAGCAAGGAGATAGCTTGAAATGTTATACAGATGTATCAACTAGTTGAGGAAGACTGTGAATTAGTAAAGAGAAAAAATCTTTTTCGAGTTCAGACAACAGTTGCTTGACTCAATATAAATTATAAATATATATAATTGATAAAAATAAGAAGTGACAAAAGCTTCTATAGAAATAATTGTTCAAAAAATTATGCATCTTTAAACTTATTTTAATAAAAAGCGCAAGAAACACATACTGAATATAATTTTGCAGTCATAAAAGTTAATCCCAGTTGTCAACATCAAAAGCAGATAAGAGTTCAGGATGAGTAGAATATGGTGGTTTAAAAATTAGAATAAAATATAGTTTTTAGTATATAAATGGAGTGTGGTTCATTTACATGACACATTACTATGATATATATATATATATATATATATATATATATATATATATATATATATATATATGTGTGTGTGTGTGTGTGTGTGTTTTCATATTATTATTATTTTCAGGATATTCAGTGTAGTAAAATAGCTAAATAGCTGACGTTTCAATACAAGAAGGTAGATATTATTATACTGAAACGTCAGCTATATAGCTATTTTACTACACGGAATATCCCCAAAGTAATAATAATATGAAGTCATCATTTATCCGTGAAAATATTAGAATTAACACACACACACATATATATTCATTATTATGATCTTGATTAGTCTTGTAATTTTAGTGATTTGATCAAAGTTGATAAAAATATATAGAAGAATGAAAGAAAATCTAATTTGATTATTTGGATTAATTCTAAAATAAAACATTAAGATCACAATGATGTTACATTAGCCTGGATATAATGTTAAACATTAAAGTGCTTGTTGAGGAAGATAATTTTCATATTATTACTTTATAAATATTCCTATATAAATTATAACTAATAAAATTCACTAATATTATACATGCAAAAGCGTTAAATGATATAGCTATAATTTTAGAAACGAAAGATATTTCTCTGAAAAAAAAAAGCCAAAGTTAATAACAAATTATATTTACATTAAAATCATTTTAGGAAAATTAAAAATTATGAGTAACTTTTTCATAATTCACAAGTTTTGCATATTTTTATAGGATTTTATCAAATGGATGCAGTACGTAATTATATAATAATACTTGGACAATCTAGATTTATTATGAAAAATATGAAAATTCAGACTGAAAGTAAAAATTCTTTGAATGATAAAAATATATCATTAAAAATCAGTCACTGCTTAGACAATTACAATATCAATAACAATCAACAATTTCAAACTGTTGTCAAGGCGAGGTGGAATCCTTACTTTATTAATGGGCTAATATACTTATATAGACACTAAAGATTGCAACTTGACCATAGAAATTAAAATTATTGATACAAAGAAGTTAAACAAACTTCTTTAAATAGGTAAATATAATCTATTCTCAATGTAGACTAATAAATAGTCAATTATAACATTACAAACTGCAATTATAAATTTCAAATTGCACCCAAAGTATTACTTAAATAATAAGTGTAATAATGCTCAAGACCAAATGAATATGTAAGTAATCATTAAAAACCAGTCAACACTTAGACAATCCCAGTATTAATAACAACAAACAATTTCAAACTGTAATAAAGGTAACCTCATTTTAGCAATAAAGGTGGAATTCCAACTTTATATCCACTTTATTAATGGTCTAATATATATATATATATATATATATATATAACACAATTACTTCTCTATAAAACTGCTCTAATATTTCAACCAGCAGACTGTTTTCATCAGAAAGCACAACAAAATGGCTATTTTCAGAATTTAAATGCTAAAATATTACAGACAGTTATGTATCCGATAACAAAACTAATTCCTATAGGCTAAAAATCTTTAAAAAACTTTGTATAAAAAATATTTACAAAACTTTGTATAAAATAACTATAAAAAACTAAAACCATTATTATTAAACTTTGAATAAAATAACTATAAAAAACTAAAACCATTATTATTATTATTATTATTATTATTATTATTATTATTATTATTATTATTATTATTATTATTATTATTATTATTCAAAATATATAAAATGCGCTAACACGCACAAGCACACAAAACTAAAAACAAATAAAGCAAATATATTTGTTTTCAAAATATATAAAATGCGCTAACACGCACAAACACACAAAGCTAAAAACAAATAAAGCAAATATATTTGTTTTTAGCTTTGTGTGCTTGTGCGTGTTAGCGCATTTTATATATTTTGATTCATAATTAGCCACAAAGTGTAAACTATTTGCTTATTATTATTATTATTATATTAAAATATATCAAAAAAGTAATAAAAATATACTATTACATATGTACACACCAAAAACTATATATATATTCTACTATATATATTTTACTATATACATATATATCTTATACAGTACATATATATTTTTTATTTACATTTCACTTCATTCTAGTTCACCTATAAAATAATTATCTAGGAAACAAAAAAATAAATCCCTAAGAAACTAGGTAATTTAAGGATGTGATAGTACATATATTCATATTCATACCATGAGGATGTAATGTCTTAAATTTAAAAATAAAAAAACTCTCCTTCTGTTTTCTTTCTTTCATCGAAAAAAAATATATTCCAATATAACCACTCTTAAATCATCAATCGAATGATCAGGTAAATTGAAATGTTTAGAAACTGATCTATCTTCATTTTTATGTAAAACATCAAACCTATAGTTGGTCATTCTAATATGTAGACTGTTTGCTGACTCACCTATGTAACAACTCATGCATCTATTACATTCTAATAACTATACCAAGTTCATACTTTTACAATTGACATAGTTGCGAATATACCACTTAAAACCATAAATGGTATCTCCCTTAACCATCTTTGTAACAATAATAGGTCTGCATGTAAGACATTTCTTATCCTCACATGAAAAACATCCTTTTCCTGACACAAAATTAGTGCCAAAACTGTGTTTACAAGTCTATCCCTAAGTGTCCTATGATATATAAATTTAGGTGGATAGGGAAAAACAGATCTCAGATAATCTGCGGAATTTAATATATTAAAATGTTTCCATAATATTTGCTTAATATTCGGTAAATCATCATTGAAGGTAAGTAAGTACCAGTGGTATATTTATAAACTGACTTTTTCTTTTCTTAGATAGAAGAAGTTCCTTCCTGTCAACTCCCGAAGATTTTACCATTGCTCTATCTAACAGTCCTTTAGGATATTTCATATTGATAAATTTATTATACAAAATCTTGTTATTTTTCTGAAGAAATCCCTCATCACTGCAAATTCTTTTAATCCTTAAAAATTGACTATAAGGAATATTAGTCTTTAAGTGCTTAGGGTAACTATTATAAAAATGTAGATAACCATGACTATCAGTTGACTTCATATATATATATATATATATATATATTAGTACTAAGAATACCTTCATATATATATATATATATATATATATTAGTACTAAGAATACCATGACTATACGTAATCTCAACATCAAGAAATGGGCCACTGTTTTAAAAAAATTCATTGAAAATTGTATATTCTTATTAAAATTATTTAGATAATCAAAAAATATATGAAGTTCTTCTTCATTGTATGGCCAAATCATAAAGACATCATCTATATATCTCAACCAAATATGAGGTTTAAGGCTAGCCTTCTCAAGTATAGAGCACTCCAATTGAGCCATAAAAATGTTTGCATAATTTGGTGCGCGCACACACACACACACACACATATATATATAAGCAGAAGTGCTGATGCCAAAACATAAACAATAAATCTCAGAATTAATGAAAAAAAATCAAAAGTATCATAATTTTTTTCATAGTTTATATATTATAATATTTTATGATATATTAAAATTTATCCAGGATATATCTATAGTTCGTTTAAATCTGTTTACCATCTATTCGGGCATTCAGAAAGAATATTAGCAAAGTTAAGATTATCTATTTAACTTAAGACGAATCTCCATAAATAGCAATATAAACATTAATATTATAATATATAACTATAAATTAATCATTAATTTGTTCCAGATATTAGTCTATAATTATGCCTCTATTATATATTAGGAGATTTGTTGCATGAAATCTTCCAAGTAAGCCTTAAATTGTTAAAATAAATAAAGAATGAAACAAATCTGAATTTCAACAAACCAAATTATTCACTACAAGTATCAAATAAAAGTATAAATACTAAAGAAATTAATTTAGTCTTGAAAATGATTAACGATAAACGGTTGTGTGGGAATAGATTATCCACACACTCACATCAATAATACAAATATAGTTCATATTAAAATAAGTTTCAGTTTACAAGATGCCTTCATACACAAAGATGATAGCTTTGTTCATGATGACTTAACATCTCCTTCAATCAGTTTTCTCCACTGGTTGACCAATTGTAAGCATGCACACATAACTCACTTAAGTCAATATTTAGTTCTCTTTCCCCTAAGTTTGCAGACTAATTTTTATTTTTGATTGTTTTGCTTAAATGCGACTTTTTAGCAGATCATAGCTTCATTATTCATTCAATATCTTATATAATGAGTATGACAATAGCTATTAACAAGCTTTTCAGAATATCCCTATCCCTAGATCAGTTTCATGCTTTTGGAATTCTTCAGTGAGGTGCTGGGATATTTGAGCATTAGATTTAAAATATCAGGTCAAGTCCAGCACTTTAACTAAGGGTTAATTAACTATTAAGTAGAAAATCTGAAATTTTCAGACATCTGTATGTTTTCAAATCTAGCTACCTAATTTAAATAGACATATGGACTGAACTAAGTTGAGAGATACCATATATTATTAGCTTTAGCAATATATTCTACTGCCTCACTGAGGAATTCCAAAAGCATGAAAACAGTCTAAGATAGGGATATTCTGAAAAGCTTGTTAAGAGCTATTGGCATGGTAATTATATAACATTTGTAATACAAACTTATTAAATTAAGTTACATGATATATGTCTTGATTTCCTTGCAATTCAATATCTTAATACTATATGCTAATTTTTTAAAGGGTATATTAATAGAAAGTCACAATAATAATAATAATAATAATAATAATAATAATAATAATAATAATAATAATAATAATAATAATAATAATAATAATAATAATAATAATAATAATAATATACCATCTGTATACAATTACAAAACTTCAATAACTTTATATATATATATATATATATATATATATCACCATTAGAAACAATCCATAACCACCTAAACATTCACAATAAAGATAGTAATTAATATTTCTCATTGTTGTCAAGGCAACCTTCTCACCTTTTAATAGCAAGAATGGAAATTCACTTACTAATAGTCCATTGAATATATATGGACACTTAAAGATTGCAACTTGACCAGAGAAAATGAAATATTGATAGAATGAAGTTTAAATAAACCTCTTTAAACATGAAATAAACATGTCCCTATAATGCAGACTAATAAATAGTCAATTATAACATTACAAATGCTTAAAGCTAAATGGGATAATTATGTAACCATTAGAAACCAACTAATAACCACATAAACATTCACAATAAAGATAGTAATCAATATTTCTCACTGCTGTCAAAGCAACTTTCTTATCTTTTAATATCAAGAATGGAAATCCACTCTTACTAATGGTCCATTGAATATATATGGACAATTAAAGATTGCAACTTGACCACAGAGAATGAAATATTGATACAATGAGGTTTAAATAAACCTCTTTAAACATGAAATAAACACCTTGACAGCTGTGAGAAATATTGATTTCTTTTTTTATTGTGAATGTTTTGGTGGTTACTGGTTGATTTCTAATGGTTACATTATTATCTTATTTAGCTTTAAGCATTAATTTACTTATTATTTAAATAATACATGAGCAATTTAAAAGTATTGCAGTTTGTAATGTTATAATTGACTATTTATTAGTCTGCATTACATGGACATGTTTATTTCATATTTAAAGAGGTTTATTTAAACTTCATTGTATTAATATTTCACTAGTGGAGCTTACCAATGGCTCTAATCAAGCTTTATTTTATAAGTGCCAAAAGAGAAAAAATTCAAAATCTCTATTGGAAAGTCCCTATCTCCAGAACAATCAGTTTCAAGCTTATGGCTCACCTCAGTGGAGCACTGGTGCTCTAGAAACTAGATCTAATACTAACTCAAAAATCAGCACTTATAAAACACATTACTATCAATTTGAAAGCCTGAACATTTCAGACGCATAAATGTCTTCAAATCCAGCCTTACAAATCAGATAGCTATATGGGTCTGAATTCAGCTCAGTTTCACCATATAGTAATAGCCTCTGAAATATAGCATCACAAAAGCCTTCAAAGGTACACTTATAATAATTAATAAAACAAGTCATAAATTTCATAACTCGCTTTTAAGCTTGCATTTGATGATCACTAGATAGAACTTACCAATAGCTCTAATCAAGCTTTATTTTATAAGTGCTGAAAGAGAAAGAATTCTAAATCTTCATCAGAAAGTGCTTATCTCCAGACTAATCGGTTTTGAGTGTATGGCTCACCTCAATGGAGCACTAGAACTCTAGAAACTAGATCTAAAATACTAACTCAAAAGTCAGCATTTATAAAATATGTTACTATCTATTTGAAAGCCTGAACTGTTCAGACACAAATGTCTTCAAATCCAGCCTTACAAACCAGATAGCTATATGGGTCTGAATTCAGCTCAGTTTCACCATATAGTAATAGCCTCTGCAATATAGCATCGCAAAAGCCTTCAAAGGTACACTTATAATAATTAATAAAACAAGGCATAAATTTTGTAACGTGCTTTTAAGCTTGCATTTAATGATCACTAGATGTAGCTTACCTATATATATATATATATTTATAACTTGCCGATTGTGTATTCACTTCTGGGCAATATAGTATTAAGTAAAATAGGTTAGCTCAGTTAATGATTTAAATGCAAATAATTGATAAATAAAATATTCTGCATTATATTAAAACATTCTATTAGAAAAATAATGACAAGGTTCAGTTTATAAAATAAATAAATAAATATTTATCACATCATGAGACTTGGAAGTGAAATACAGATGACAAGAAAGATTACATTGAGCCAATATCCCACAGGATACTACCTCAATGGCATAAGAACACTATCCCCCTATTACTATCTCATATAAATAAATTTATAGTATTCTTATGACTTTAATAAATTTTATTCATTAAGATTAAACTAATTATTAAATCTTAATCTTTTATTTATGATAATTTAGCTCAATAAAATTTTCAGGTTCATAAAATTATTCTAAGTTAATTAAAAATCACTGTAGTAAAACATGATAAGAGATTTTTATGTCATACTCTACTACACTTAACTAATAATAATAATAACTAAATAATATCAATATTCTTCATTGGATGGACTAATTTTTATGTATCTTTTCTTCACTATAATTTATTACCATAATAAAATAATAAAATACTAGAATATAATCTTTTATCTTCATATAATAACGTAAGAAATATGTGGTAGCATTTTTATAATCTGATAAATATATGTGTGGCAATGGATAGCATATAATTCAATGTACTATTATAATAATCAATTTATGACTATAAGATAATGTAAAATTGTGATTTCTTAAATAAATGAATTCCAAGAAAATATTAGAATTCTTAAAATAATACTTTATTTATTTCTGTGCAAAAATATTATGTTTGATTCTATTATTCTAGGTGTATCATGCATTTTAATGGAAAAGAAAACAGTCTCAACACACAAATTTTGAAAAACAAATTTAACAAAGTTTTATTTATAACAAATAAAATAAAATAATTTATTTACAATATTTACACTTGATATCCTAAATTTGCACCGTTATACATTTCTTATTAATTAGTTATTAAACAATAGAGAAACTATTTAAGTCTTCACTCTGACTTAAAAATAATAATAAAACAATACAATTTTATTTATCTCATTGTGATCAATCTTTATGATAAAACCATATTTCTTTACACTTTATTTTAACATATCATATCTTTGAATATTATTTAACTATGCTTCCTTTTAAAACATCCATTGAAAATGTAGTACGGAAAACACAAAATATAATAATATCGAGTATGGATCTATTACTAAAATAATTTTCATTTTGGAATGCTTAAAAATACTATATAAAATATCTACTGTTAATTTATTACTAGACTATGTGGACATCATTGTTCACTATACTATGATTATTAAATACAATATATTCTATTCAACATTATTCTAATACTGAATAGCTGTAATCACTGATGTATTCCTTATTATTTTAAAATAAATACAAAATTGTACCTATGCTTATTTTATATCGCTTTGTTTTATAATATTATATCTTAAAAATATGCAATAAAAAATGAAATAAAATATTTAAAAGTTATTTAACATTTCAAAGAGCAACTTTGCTTTACTTATTTTATTCCTAAAATTTATTTTTATTTCCAAAATAAATTTAGAACATTTCTATGATTCTTTTCTTTTTGGGTCCATTGGATTTTTAATTCCAACTTGCTCAAACTCTACTCCTTCTTACAAGTAAATGAACTTATCTTATTCAGATAATAGCATATCTTAAACTCTAAATTATTTATTATTTCTTTACCAAAATATTCAATACTGTGTGATCTAGTTACTTTGGAAAGTGAGACAGCAAATAGATGTGTAGGCCTAGGGAAGAAAACTAGAGTCTAACTCATAGTACATATTGAATAAAAATACCATGGCACAGTGTATCTATAAAAAAATGAGGCATGACCTATTCTGTCTAATTCCTCGACTACTATCAATGATGTCAAAGCTATTCCTTCATCTTTATTGAAACATCAATACTTAAAGAAAATAGACACTGACCATAAATAAATATATCAGTTACAGGGCATTGTTAACTGTACTGAATACTTAATAATATTACAAAAATACTATTTCTATTCCCCTAAATACATCCTACCTTAATATCATCTCTTTGGTTTCAAGTTCTCCAGCTTACTCCCAAAGTCACTATCTTATCAACATTTCCTAATAGATTTATTAAATCTTACATCTGCAGAAAGGAGTTTGCTATTAACTGAAAGGAGACCCTTTGATTCATCTTGGAGGCCTTAAAGAAACCGAGCAGGGCAAATTCCTAATGTCCACTCCATACGTTCTTGTCATTGCAGCTGTTATTACTATGTGATTATTCATATAGTATACTAACATGGATGGGCTGCTTACCAACATGCATTAGCCAGCATGGTGAGTTTATTGGCTTTTTACCTCTGAGTTTAAGAACAAGAAACACTGTGGTCTTTCTTCTCAGTGCCTGATAAGGCAGAATGAATGTTTGTGTAAATGATAAATATTTTTCCAATACATATATACAATTATGACAGACAAAAATAAAGCATGGCCCTTATTCCCAGGAGGCTGTAAAGTCACCAACCAAGGCAGCGGTTGGTGGCCGAAGGCAGAGGGTGCTAAGAATCCCCTGATTGCAGACTCAGGCTGCCATTTGATGACAACTTTTTATTTAGCTACTTACAACTGCAGATCACTTTCAAGTGAAGGAAGATTGCAAGAATTAGAAGAAGAACTGTCTTATATTAAATGGGACATTATTGGACTTTGTGAAGTTAAAAGAAAAGGAGAAGAAACAATTGATTTAAAAAGTGGACATATACTCTATTATAAAGGCACACATATTGAAAATACAAGTGGAGTAGGATTCATTATAAATAAAAAGTGGAAGAACAATATTGTGGAGATTGATGGTGTATCAGACAGAGTGGCAAGATTAGTTATACAACTTAATAGCAGATACCAAATGCAGATAATTCAGGTTTATGCCCCAACAAGTTCTCATAGTGATGAAGTAATAGAAGATTTTTATATGGATGTACAAAAGGCTTTTGATCAGAGTAAACAACATTTTAAAATTGTTATGGGAGACTTTAATGCTAGAATTGGTAGACAAATGAAAGATAAAATTGCTGTAGGTAATTTTGGTTATGGTAATAGAAATGAGAGAGGACATAGACTTGTGGAGTTTGCAGAAAAAGAAAAACTTTATATTATGAATTCATTTTTTGAGAAAAATGTTAAAAGGAAATGGACATGGAAGCATCCAAATGAAGGTACAGCAGAATTGGATTATATTTTGACTAACAGAAAGTACATATTTCAAGATTGTAATGTTCTTAATAAATTTAACACAGGAAGTGATCATCGATTAGTAAGGTGTAAGTTACATGTTAATGTAAAACTAGAGAGACAAAAATTATTAAGAAAAACAATATTTACAGTTGATATTCCTAACCTTCAGAAACATTCTAATGAATTTAAATTAGAACTTACAAATAGGTTTCAAGTGTTAGGAGATTTTGAACATGATACAGATTTGAATGAAATTAATATGAAAATAACTGATACACTTTTACAAACTGCAACAAACATAGCTGGTAGAAAAAAGCAGCAATTGACTAATAAAATTTCTAATGAGACTAGAGAATTTATGAAGAAAAGAAGGAATATGAAGATATACAATAATGATATTAAAAAGAATTGAATATCTCGAATTTTGTAAAATGGTACGGAAAAGAGTTAAAAATGATATAAGAAAGTATAACTGTGAAATAGCAAGGAAAGCTGTAGAAGAAAATAAAAGTCTCAAATATGTTAAACAACATTTTGGTATTGGTAGGAAATTTATATCTGCAATAAGAAAAAAAGATGGAATTATTACTAAAAAGAGAGATGACATCATGAAATTGGTAGAAGATTTTTATCACGAATTATATAGTAATAAAGAACAAGTACCTCCTATATCTATTACATCTTCCGAATTGCCCAGAATTTTAAATGAAGAAGTGAGACATGCAATTAAGTGTATGAAGAAAAAAAAGGCTCCAGGAAATGATGGAATTATAATTGATATATTAAAAGAAGCAGGTGAAGAAATAGAAACAATTTTAGCAAAATTATATACCAAATGTCTAAATGATAAAGATGTACTGGAAGATTGGAAGAATGCAGTAATAATATTAATATTTAAAAAAGGTGATAAAGAAGATATTAGAAATTACAGACCTATCAGCCTTTTATCAGTTTTATATAAAATTTTTACCAAGATAATTACAACTCGTCTACAGAGAACTTTGGATTTCCACCAACCAAGAGAACAAGCTGGATTTAACAGTGGTTTTAGTACAATAGATCATATCCAGGTATTGAGAGAAGTCATAGAAAGGACAAATGAATATGAGTTGTCATTATGTTTTGGATTTGTAGATTATGAAAAGGCATTCGATTCTATACACATTTCTTCAGTGATTAAAGCATTGGATCATCAAGGTATAGATCCAGGATATTGTCATATTTTAAAGAATATTTATAAAAATGCAACAGCAACAATTAGATTACATAATGATACTGGAAAAATCAACATTGAGAAAGGTGTAAGACAAGGTGACTCCATATCTCCAAAACTCTTTACAGCAGTGCTGCAAGAAGTATTTTGTGGATTAAAATGGGAAACTAAAGGAGTGAAAGTAAATGGAGAGTATTTAAGTCATTTAAATTTTGCAGATAATGTAGCTGTTTTTGCAAATAATGCTTCAGAGCTGCAGGAAATGTTGCAGGAGTTAGCAAATGAAAGTAGAAAAGTAGGACTAAAAATAAATGTTAAAAAGACTAAAGTAATGTTTAATCAATTTGCTCAAAATATGAAAATAAAGATTGATTATGAAGAATTAGAAGAAGTTAACAGTTACAAATACCTTGGTCAGATTATTAATACAGATGGAAACATAATGGAGGAAATTAATCATAGAATTAAACTTGGTTGGAGTGCTTTTGGTAGAAATAACTTGATACTAAAAGGAAATATGCCTATGTGTTTGAAAAGGATGGTTTTTAACAAATGTGTTTTACCAGTTCTTACTTATAGATCTGAAACTTGGACACTTAATAGAAGAGCAATACAGAGACTTCAGACCACTCAAAGGAGTATGGAGAGATGTATGTTGGGAGTAACAAGAAGAGATCGAAAACGCAAGTATGGGTAAGACAACAAACAGGTGTTACTGACCTTATTGAAAAAATTAAAAGATTGGAATGGAGTTGGGCTGGACATATTGCTAGAAGAGATGATAATAGATGGACAATTGAAATTTTAAACTGGATTTCAAGAGATTGTAAAAGACCCAGAAAGAGACCACATGTGAGATAGATGGATGAAATAAGAAAATGTGCAGGGGTGTTGTGGAGAAGAGAAGCTAAAGATCGGAGAAGATGGATTAAACTTGGAGAGACCTTCATCCTGCAGTGGATTGATAATGGTTGATAATGATGATGATGATATTGACAAATAACTAACTCACATATTCAAAATAACAAACAAAATTCAATTGTAATTAGAAAGATCTCACTAATTTACAAGAAAAGTCTGCTTTACTCTCCTATCTCATATTTTTAAAACATATAAAAATAGTCATACAAATACTTTGAATGTCCAATAATATTAAAGTCTTTAAAAGAGTCATATAACTATTCATCATCATGTTGTGTTATATTACTAATATGAATTAAATTATGCATATTCCCAGAAATAAATCTTAATCTCATAATTTAAAAGTGTTGTACAAATGCGTTTACATATAATTTACCATTCATACTTCCATAAATTATAATTCATTTGGCAATCTGCAAAAAAGAAAACAAAAAATACATCATAAAATATATCCATATTCACAACTATTACCTAAGTGATATCAACTTGTAATCACTTATGATGTCTTCATGTCCATTAATTAACATAAACATTGCATATATGATATTCATACTTCCATACTTAAAAATGTTAACTTATTTAAAATATCAAACTGTTTTACTGTAAGATTATTATATCATTAGTACTAAATTAATATTCATGTTCCTACTCTTCTAATTAAAATACTACACTTTAAAAAGTTAATAAATAAAAAATCAAGACTATAATTATGGATATCTTCAATTGACTCTTCAATTGACGAATGTTCTTTATAAAGTTTAAAACGTTTTTATTTTCTCGAGAGTTTTTTTTTTAAAAATGTTCTCAAGAGCAATTTTAAAACTCCCTCCATTGCTAAGTTTCTCTTTCTTGATGACGAACAACTGAACTTCCCTGAACTTGGCACATGTGTTGTCTGAACTTCCAGCACAATGAACGATGTTGTAAAAATTAAATGATAAAATAAAAACTAATTTATGAAGTCTAGAAATCTTGGAAAATTAATAAAAATAATCATCGATCCGTTCTGGAAAAGTTCATAGATTATTAGTTTATGGTTTCTACTGTCCAGAACGATGATTATTAAAATAATAATAAAATCATAATGTTAAAAAATAAAACTTGAAGCTTCTATTCTAGAATATCCTGTATCGGATTGGTGATGCATTATGTCCCAGTAACTTAACTACAGGCAATCCAGATAACACTTTTGCACAATTTTAAATATTTCCATAAATTCCATATTTCTATTTACTCACATATTTCATTTCTTTATAGGTTTCTCTTTAGGATACTTTTACTATTTATTATCCATTTATAGCTGTTTCATCATTGTTTTAAAATTATCAGTTTTGAAATAATTTTTAGCAAAAAATGCTATAATCCTATATAACTCAGGTTTTATAACAAACACTTTTCCAAAAATACTTTCCATTAATTTTTTACTTATAATAGTTTTTCTTAAAATATTTATAATGTTTTACTTCAAAAAGGATAAAACATTTATCTTCATAGCATTATGTTTCCATAAAATTATTATATAACTTATAATATTACTTGTCGGTCTTAAACATGACTATTTCTCTATTATATAACATTGCATGGTTCATTTCTTAATCTGCAAGTAGCTTTTCTGTTAAGCTTTCTGTACAATGTCTGAAACAATACTTTGCTTATAAGAATAGTTATCTTGGTCAATACCATTGATATTGCATTAACAATTATTATACTTATTTTTAAAATTTTATTGATTAAATATCTATCACTTATTGGCATATCCATATTTTTACTGCGAAGTTATATTAAGCTTTGACAAGTAATCCTGGTAAAGGGAACTTTAAATTAGCAATGCATATTTTTAATAAAGTTATTAAAATATATTTAGTATGCTTTCTTTGCAAATACTTTAAATAAATATCCTATTAGTTTGCAAATAAATTATACAAGAGCACTAAAATTGACTAAAATAAAAATTTTAAAATTACTATTACATCAATCACCAATGACACTGATCACCAACAACATCAATCGTGCAAGAGTATTCATACCCTACAAAATACCTCATCCTATTGGTGGATTCTTACTTTTCATTTGATACCAAATTTGCATATTGCTACAGTCTTACACAATTAAATTTCAAAAAATAAAATATGACGCACTATAATTTCAAAATATTATTTAAAATATTAATTTTAAATCAATTATTATACTTTACTAAAATTAATTAAATATTTAAAATGACTTTTCAAAACAATATTTAATAATTTTATCCCACCTTTAATATTTAATTTATCTATTTTATTTTAAAACAAAATATTTAATTCTTTATAAGCTGTACTCGTCTTATAATACTATTTAAAACATGTTATAATGACTGATTTAATATTTGCTTTTATGATAGGTAAATAAATATATATCCAATTCTATAATGCAATTTTTAAAATATTTTAACTTTACTAATTCAAATACTAGCAAGCATGTGTGCATTACTATATTATGCAGGTCACATGATTTTACAACCTAGACAGATCATATCCAATTTACTGTCTGAAAATTAAATGATAAATTGCAACACTTATTATATTGAATAAATAATACAATTATATAAAATTTGGAATAATAATTTTAAAAAATATAGAATTAAATATAACTTTCACTACCATAAAACTTACTTTTAGAATATATGATATTAATTATAATTATTAAATATAATTTATAAATTTAAATATGACATTTATTTAACTATACGTTTTAAACTATTAAAATTTAACTTTTTAAACATACTTTATACATTTATAGCTACGTGATTTATTATGGCCAGCTTTTCCAATCATATGTAATTAATATGTTTAGCTTTATTTAACTGTTTTAAGGTTATTCATTATAATTTTATGCATTACATAATTTTATTCAGCTTTAAATTGTACTTTTAAGATACTATCAATACAATATAACTATCACCCAAAGAACACATTCCAAAATTTAAAATTTTTAGTAATTTACTGTGATGAGCTGATTCTGACCTATAGAAAAGGCCACTATATATATATATATATATTGTAGCAATCGATCAGCCCAAGATCAAGCTCCACTGGTTTACCACTTAATCCACTGTTTTTTCGTCATATGTATATAAACTATACGTATATTTCTGAGAAGCGTCTATAAAAGTTTATAAATATAAATCTCAAATAAAAATTTTCTTTAATTTTAAACATTGACTTTTATGGATGTGACTCAGATATATACATATATTAAAGGAGCTTTTATATATATATAAAAGCACAAACAAATCTTTTAAATAATTTTGTATTTTTTTTTGCTTAACTATGTGTTATTTATTTTATAAATATTTTCTTCATATAAGTATACAAATATTCAAGATGGAAGATGACTGTCCAAGAATAATTAAAGAGGTGGGAACATTACTTTGTTTCATGATTAAAAAGAAATTTTTAAATTAAAGTAAAATTTAAAACAAAGCTAATTGATTTTAATTAGAGATTAACATTTTTTATCAAATCTATTTCCAATCTGGAAATTGATTTGAAATTATTTTTGGACAGTTATCTAACGATTCCATCTCCACTAACAATAGCTAAAATATTTCTGTTAATTAAAGATAAGAATTTTAATAAAAAAACATTCTTGAAACACCTCAAAGTTTTGTATAAATAGGGCCTAAAAATCTATTGTGCCAAAGAGAAAAAGAGAGAGTTAGGTCGATAGTCTTTAACCAACCTCACGTCTGTGTAATTTTTGAGGGGCTTCAGCCGCTTTCCCTCTGTCTTCAGCTCCACTCTTCACTATGCATGATGTAGCTTCTACCATTCAAGTGTGCCCATGCTGTCAAAGAACCACCGAGGCAGAGACATGTCAAAGAATGCTGTCTACCACAGAAGATTTGTCTGTATTCCATAGAATGTTGAGGTAACCAGCCCAAAGTCATTATAATCATATTACCTAAATTATAACTAGTAAACTCTCTTTAAATTAATGATTTCTGTATATTTAATCTCTTTAACTCGCTCATCGGCAAGTACGTTAAAAGTAATAATTTCTTTTCTTTATATCGATTCTCTATAACATAAATTAATACTACTATAAAACATTTCATTCAACTCAAGCTTCTTACTTTCTTATATAAATTAGTGCGGTTATAATTTATTTTAACTGATATTTTTATATTTTTCACTAAACTTTTATTTTTAAATGCAAATCAAACCCAGTTTTACGGACTTAGAAGGAGTTCTTATTTATTTATTTTTAAATAGTTCGTAAGTCTGAGTTTTTCTTGTAAATTGAATATATGCTTTTTTTTTAATAATATGTATTTTACCTTAAAATTATACAAAAATGTATAAATATTTTTCAATCTGGGTGGATTTTGGTGTCCATTGGTTTTATTAAGTTCTTACTGATCATCATCGCCAAAAGAGCTGGTGAACAAATTGTATTTTGTTGTTCGCACTTTTAAGTGCATGAATTTTAGTTTTTATGTATATTTAAACATAATAGTATTGATTCAAGAAGGGGGAGCAATGCACACTTCATTAATTATAGCGTTAACTTTTAATAAATGATTTTATCTCACATGGCTCATTATTTTAACATGTCATTATGTATTTGTTAAACTATTTAAGGCTTTATATTAGTCTTTAAGCCAATGATTTTATATTATTATAATAGCATTGTTAGCATAGGCCACTCTTCATATTATTAAGCTTTATCTAGAGACGTGCGTCGGAATGCCTGAGTCGTCTCATCTTCGTTTCAGGTCGTAAACAGGGCGATGAATGTCCCTAGACCATATATATATATATACTCGCGTAACGAGAGCAATGCATGGGATAATTCCGACAAAGTTCGGCCCAGTGCATCTCCGTCCGAGGACCTTTTGTCAACCGATTCCACAAAATGTGGGGTGGCAAGTCGGCTAGACTGTTTTTCTTTCATAATATGATAAAGCACCTCAAGGAAATATTGGATCCGCAAATATTCGGCTATTATGCTAACGCCGCAATTTCTTATTGTTCGTTTTTCTTTTAGCCTGTTTGACAAAATAAATCGTAATGATATGTGATAATGAAACATTTTTCTCTTGTAATATTTTCCGTTGGAGTTTAAATCCAACCTCTCATGAAGCTGCCCTCCCCTTTATTGAATAAGCCGTTCCTGTAATTATAGTTTCGCTATATTCTATTTTTAAATGTCAAAAATGTAAAATAAATAAATGTTTTTAAGTATATTTTGATCACAATGTATCCCCATTTACTGTTGTAAATAAAATCTATAAATGAAAATATGTATCCAATGCCAAGAGCATTATATTCAAGTCCTATAACACAGCGAAACTCTTATTATTATATGTTTACAAGTGTTTCTAAATATATAAAGTACACCAACCACCCAAATCTCTTTTTGTAATATTAAACAAAGGTCTATTTTAAATATACGTTCAGTAGTGTAACCGCCACACTAAATTCATATCTATTGAAATAAAATAATTGTAAAAAGATCGTCAAATATTTGTAACAAAAATTAAAGTTGTAAATGCGTGAAGTTGAATACTGCATATATAAAATCTTGAATTTTTGTCAAAATAAATATTTATATATATTAAACTTAATTCATTTGTTCGAATTTCCTTAATAATATTTATATTTATGTATATTTTAAACTTATATCTTGGGTTCACTCGATCTCTCATCATCATCATTAGCTGAGTCTCATGCAAAACGATATAGCACCGGGCCTGGAAATAATTAATTTATGTAGTATCACAGTACAGTGTTGTCCATAGTGTTATAGATTTGGGGAATGGGCAAATAGGTTAGAATTCATGATTGCTCCTGACCTGTGTATCTCGGGCATGATTGGATTCAAGATACTTTTGCTTAGATTCTAAGTCTTGTTGAATGGACAGACATTTTCGACTGGTACAATATATATATATATATATATATATATATATATATTTGCAGATAGTCTACACTTCTCCTCATTAATAATCTATTAATTTCTCAGGCCCTTTACAATTTCTCATATATCTAAATGGAGTCACAGATCTTTCTTTATCAGGTTACTTGATTATATCCACTTGATGTGGTTCTCTTGACAATAAAATTTCTTTCCCTAGTTCTGCTGTATTACCATGTAATTTATTATTTGTTTCACTAGTTTGACTGACAGTGGCCATTTCTATGTTTTGAGCTGCTGTTGAATTTTCTACACACTTATCATTTTCACTAGGTCAAGTTTTGTATTAACAAATAAAAGTTGATTGTTAGCTACATTTGACATTTCAATTTCAATTTGAAGAGACCATAAATGATTGACATGTCTCCTCATAAGTAGTTCATTATCTAATGTGATTCCTTTAGTGAGTTTAGATACTAATTCAATTATGAAATCATGAATCCATTCACTCTTTAACATGTGTTTGACCCAAACTTGTTATTTAAAATTTTTTGGAATCAATTTTGGAATTCTACTTATCCAAAGTGTTTTTTACTAATTACATTACTGACTGGCAATAACTTTGATGTGAGAGTGACATTTTTACTTTAGTAGCATTTCTCCCAGTGTTTTCAAAATTGATGCAGGTGGAGTATTGTAAATGAGAGCTTTGACCAATGCTTCTTTTATATTATTAGATGATAATTTCTTAAGCATCAACTTTAACAGTTGCTCAACCTTCTCAGTCAATCGATTCAAACATGGATGATAAGGTGGAGTCAAATATGGTGAATTTCTTTATAAGGAAAGATTTCTTGAACTCCATAGAGATAAATCTATTTCAGTTATTGACCACCAATGTTTCTGAGTAGCCACTACTAAAAAAAAACATTTTAAAAGACTTTAATTGTACACTCCATGCTAGTGTTTGTTATAAGCTTGCACTCAGCTCATAATGAGTAAGAATCCTGACAATGAGACACAGATATTTATTCATTGAACCAGCATGATCTATGTGACATTCCTGCCATGGATTCTTTGCATTTTTCCAAGATTTAAACATCTTTTAAGCAAGTCTGATATTGACTGGCATTTATTGCAATGTTTTATTATCTGTTAAATTTTGAAAATTCAAATTTAATCCACCAAACGTAAGATTATGCCAAGGCTTTTATGTAGCAATTGAAGCATCATCTTATGACCCTCAGATGGTATGAGTATGATGTCAGAATGCTATAATTGCATGTAAGTAAACATTGAAAAGAATTTCAGATAGGCCTTGCAATGTAATTCAGCCAATCTTTTGGCCATTCCAATGTAAACAAATGATTCAATTCAACAACTTTAGCACTATTAAAAAATTCTGAATTTATTGTATCAATAAAGTTTACTTCAATGAACTTTCACTGTAGTTCACAGGCATGTAATAAATGCAAAATAGATGAACAATCTCTTTGCCTAGGTTATGAACTAGTTTCTAATCATAGGCAGGTAGTAAATTAACCCACCAGATTAGTCTTGGAATGGCATATTCCAGAGTATTTTTATTTGAGACCAAAATTTCAATTAATAGAGGTGATCTGTATATAACAAAAATTTTCAACCATATGCTTATTGATGGATTTTTTTCACTGTAATGACAATAGCCGAGCTTCTTTATTAAGCTATGATTTTTTATCAGCTGATAAGATTTTTGAGATTTGTTTCCAAAACAGAAATGGCAGCTCCAACTATAAATTCTGAAGTGACATTGGTTATAATTACTTCCTAGTCACTACAATAATGTACAAGAAGTTAGTTAGACATTAATAAATCTTTTACTCTGTAAAACTAAATTGTATTTCTCTGTCCATCTCCAATACTGTCCTTTCTGAAATAAATCATATAAACATGTAACAATATATAAGTGCTCTCTAAGAAAACTCTTTAAGAAATTAAGGAATCCTACAAAAAAGCTTGTAAATCCTTTATGTTCCTGGATTTTTGACAAAATCATGGCTCTAATTTTTTGTAGGTTTGGAGTATGGCCCAGATTCTTTATCTCTGGAGTATCACATATACACTTCATAGTATTCAGCTTAATTTCCACTTTGTCCAATTTTGAATACTTTTCCTTGGTGCCTATTTCTAAATCATGCTCAATCTGGGTAATTATAAATATATCATCCAGATATGAAATACCTCTATACCTTAGAAAAAATCCATTTTGGAATTGAAAATGATCAGGCTGACCATGATTCCTTAAGGTAAATTTTTACACTTAAAAACTCTTTCCCAATGGTGAGAAATTCAGCCACTCTCTTCACAACAGGTATTTGGTAGAAGTCATACTTTAATTCAATCTTCATAAAAATGACATTTCTGAAGTAATGCTGGAACTTTGTGCACACATGGCACAGCATATGCATCTTTATCAATGTATTTATGAAGTGTGATGTGTAATTTACACAAAGACAAATAATTAAAACAGGCAAAACTATCTATACATATTGCCACTCAGTGCAAGACAGAATAATCAATGGATGCTGGAAGGCTTGTACATAAAATTCCCATTTAGTGCCATAAGCCAAAAACTAGTCTGGGGATATTGGATGAGTGGGCACTAACTAGATGGGGATTTTATGCACAAGCCTTCTGGCATCCATTGATTACTCTGGCTTGCACTGAGTGGCAATACATATAGAGAGGTTTGCCTGTTTTAATAACAGTTAAGAGCAAGCATAAGAAATGGTGATCATGTGATGTTTAAAGACAAATAATCTCATCTGGCTTCATTATCATTACCAGTGTTGTAGCCCATGACAAATTTTGCAACTTGTCTCAACTTTTGATTTTAAGGTGAGTGGGACATTACAAAGTATAAACACTACAGTCTGGTATCCCTTAATAATTTGATATCTACTAGGTCTGCTTTTAATTTCATTAATACTGACTTAAATAAATGGACAAACTTATTTTTTTAATTGTATTTTCTTAATTATCTTGAGGCATATCCCTATTGGATAAAATCAAGTTTTACCCAGCAAAAGCCTTATATTCCTCTTCTGGATAAATACGAAAGAAATTTAATCCTAGTACTAAATTTTTAGGTACTATCACCTTACTGTATATGTCTATATTGATACTGTTTGCATTCACAGACAGTCTCTGAGTATTCCAATGTCAATTTGTTATTATTTTTTCCACTAATAATATTTCAATGTTTTAATGATAATAATGACAATCCCATGCACTGTCAATTTCCATATTTATTTTCTTTTAATAAAGGCTAAAATCTAACATAACCATAAACAAGAAAATAATAGATAGAGAGATAATGATACAATCTTTTAAACAAACTGATAACAAGTTCATTTGCCAAATCTGAAAACATGGCCTAAAATAAACAATAAAATAAAAATATATAACATTTTTATTTGCTCTGCATAAACACATTCATTCAAATAGATAAATTACTTATGATAGGGGGGATGGACAACATTTTAAAATGATAGAGTATTATAAATATAAAATATTCTGTAAACTTCTGGATATTACAATTGATAAATAATGCATAAAATATATCAGGCATAAGTACATAATATAAATAAATAAAATGCATAGTAAATTACTAAAGCAAAATTATAATTTAAAATTACACTCAGTTTGCTAAAATTTTAATAATTAAATGGCCTTTATCCATGAGGATTTATCATTCATCAGGATACACATCTGCACATATAGAAAATATTCTCCATTTATTGAATATACAGCAAATTGAAAATTAAATGTACATCATTCAACCATATTTTTATGAGCAAAACTTTTTCTGACAACACAAGCACACAATCATATTAATGGCCATTAAGTTTCATGAAAATATTTTTAAATACTGTGCCAACAATTTCTGGTATAACAGAATGTTAACTCTACATTCTTTCATAGTAAAATATAATTTAATAATGATGTCTAGAAGCAAATATTATTTAAAGAAAAAGCAAGTTTCCTTAGAGAATGGGGATTCAAATTCATAACTTCGGCACTAATAATAACAAAGTGTACAGTAAAGCAGATTTATAATTAAAAGTTAATTGTATAATAACTTGAAAAATAATTCATTAAAGCATTTTGTATTTCTTTCATAAGACAGATATGATTGTTTCAATTATTTTGTTCAGACATCATTAAATAATGATTGAAGTGAATTTTTTAAAAATGAGTCCATTACAATATACTATTGCTTTTCAAACATAAGTATTCAAACAATAATTTTCCAATTAAAGTGTAAGCTAATAGTTATCATTTGTATACATTTGGAGATATTTTCCTATCTAGCCTGTATTGAATATAAGTCAAAATATTCATGAAAGAACATGTTTCACTCAGGAACAAAGATAATAAATAAATAATTATGATAAAAAAATAAAATGTCACTTCAAATTTAATACAGAAGTTTTACAATCCAAAATTAAAATAGTTTACTTATTAAAAATAAATTATCCTCAAGAAAACCATTGTTAAAATATGATAATATTGAAATAAATATATTTTAAGGAGATGTTGCTGGAAACTAAACATTTCAAAGTCTGATAAAATTTATTACTCTTTCAGCATTTTTTTAAATTTTAAAACACATTGAAAATATTAATGACTGTTATCAAATATTACATGGACATAAAGTCTTTAATAGTCTTAATATTGTCTCCCAAAGAAAATTAATAATAAAGTTTACTGTATATAAATAAACTGATAATCAATAAAATGTATTATATTAGTGAGATAAGTCATAGAAAATTAATTCCCTGGATGTGTTAATTCTGCATAAAAGTAATTCAATACTTATAGAAAAATAACTATTTAATCTTTCCATCATGTTTTTCTTTTTTAATAAAGTAGACTTTGGTCTTCTCAGTAGACTTAGCTTTTTAGCAACTGGATTTGAACTTTTTAAAGATACATTACTTTAACAAAATAAAATTAATTAAAATAATTAAACTTATAATCATTAGAAATAATTAACTCTGAAATTAATTAGAAAGAAAAATAGGCAAGTTTCTCTCTCCTTTGCATGTAGATGCAAGTTATTTATATCCCTAATCACATGATTAATTTTATTGATTGAAATTGACATTTTTAAACCACTTTCTCTTAACCTCTTATATTAGAGTTTAAAAAATGACTTGATATCTGAGAAACAAAGCCAAAAATAGAAACTTATTTACATATTGTCTAGACTCTGTAATTAAAATATTTAACTCAGACAATTATTTATAAATTTAAAATTATTACAAAATAAAAATAAAATATTATAGAATAAAATTACACTGTTTTTAAAAGAATATTAATTTATATTATTTTTTATAACAATTTTATAACATTAATTAAATGAGAAGTTCTCAGAATATCCTTTATTGTTTTAAATTAAAGATATTTAAGAATACTATTTAAATATTATAAACAAGGAAGTGAAAATAAAATTAAAATGCAAACACCCTCACATATATTTCCTAATGTTTCTTTTAATTGAAACATAATAACTTTTAACAATAATAAATTAATATAGCTTAATTTTATTTTCATGATTTAATGTTTATAATGACTAGCATAAATAAAAACATAATTGTAGTAATAAATAACTTAAATAAAAATGTTTTCTTGTAAACAAGCAAATTAAATAATTATATTTAACATTAAAGAATTAAATTTAACTATAATTACAGTTTAAGTTAAACATTGAATTTTAATATACTAGAAGCTATATAAACATAACATTAGCTTTTAATAGCTTTTAACATTAACTTATTATTGTACAGGAAAATATATTCTTAATTTTAACAATTGGGGGTCACTTATAACTACAGATGGGTTAAACCAATACAATAAAAATATTTAAGATGATTTTTAAAATACTTATAAAAATTCTTAGAATGACTTATAAAATGAATTAGCATTTAACTATAAAGGTCTGATTAAATTAACTTGCAATTAAAATTAGCTTATTAAATTTTTTTATACTTAGATAAATTAGATGGCTGGAAGTTTAGCTTCAGGTTGCAATATATATATATAACCCACAAAATATGTATTTTATATATTTAACCCATGCAAATCTTCATTTTAACATATATATATATTGTAGTTAATATATTTGCTTTCATATATTTTTCTTTTATTATATCTTTAAAGTAATGTAAAGAATTAATATATTTTGATACAATGTATTTTATATCCATATGTTAAATAGTGAATATATGATTGAATCATCATCTTTTCTATTAATCCCATTGTCATGTTAATTTATTTTTTCATTTAATATATATAATAAATCATAATACAATTTTGACAATCAATTTTATACACTACTCCTTTTTAACATTTTATAATTATTTAGGTTTTTTTTCAATGCGACAATCTTTTATTTATATTTTTATCTATATAATTTTTATTAAAACATTATAAATTTTAAGACAGTAAAAAGTTTTCTCCATTTCGTAATAGAATTTTTGTTATTATTAATATTTAGAATAGAAATATTATTATTTAATTTGACTGTTCTATAATTAAAAAGTATATTAAAAATTCATATTTTTGGGTTATTTTTATAGTTTTTGTATAATTCAATAAACTATTTATTTTGTAAATTAATATTTTCCCCTGTATTATTTTTATTATTTATATATTATTTTTTTAATATCATCTTCCTTTTTGTATCTATGGTTGTTGCAATCTACAGAAATTAATAAAAGATGATTTAAAATTTTGAGAAGTTTTAAATTTTAGGAAGAAAAATATTTTTGCTAAGAAACATATGGACTCCTTTAAGAAATATGTAAAGTAATATTGTAAAATTAAGTTAAATCAGAGAATACATAGAAGATTTGAAGCTATGAATAAATTACAGAAGGTTTTTGTGCAGTTTTTATTAAAAGATGGTGGAATAACATTTTTTTTATATTTGAAAAGAGAAAACAAAGGTTGCTAAGATTGTATTATCGTTTATCTACGTGTGTTTAAGAACAATGTGGAAGGTTTTAAAATGATGTGCAGTTAAAATATCATAGGAAGTTAACATTTTTAATGAATAAAACATATTTTATTGAAGAATTATAGTAGTAATATTGTTATTCTTTCAGATTATGGTATTCTTAAATGTGTATTAGAAATTTTATCATGTGGACCAAGATATGTGTGTGATTTTTGGAAGCATGGTCAAGCATAGATTGTACCTGATACAGAAGCATCAAATGATGGTGCTAATAATAAAGAGCATATAATTAGTAAAATAATTACACACACACTAATAGTAAAAAATTGTGGAAATTATGTTTAAGAAAAGCAATAAAGATTGTGGGAGTGATGATAAATCTAATAGATATATCATTATGGATAAGAATACATATGTTACGAAATTACAGCAAAATATTAAGAAGTTAAAGTTTATGCAAGTATATAATTATAATGATAAACTGAGACAGGATAAATTTGTTTCTAATATATTAAGATTACAAGGTAAGACAATTTTTAATACAAAGGGATATTGTGAGGTTTATCCATTGTCAGCAACAAATTTTTTTGCAAATACTAAGACTTATAAAGTGGTGTTTCATTGCTATTAATGTTAATTTTAATGGTCCATATTATCAAAAATTATCTAAATTAATGGCACAGTGGATACAGAATGCAATGGGTTTTGGTTTCTATGCTTTGAATTTCATCTTTTGAGTTGCTGAGTTATTGAATAAGGCAGTTACAATTAAAAAATATAAATTGGAATCATTGGATGTTGCAGAGTTATATGGATCTGCCGTTCAAGCAGTATCTATTATGATACTAAATAATTGGGTGTTTGGTATTATATTGAGCCTAGAAAAAATGCATTTATTATTAATACTTTGGAATAGATAAGTAGTAAAATAATAACAGCATTTGAGAATAAATTGTGTTTTATGAAAGAAAGGTGATTCAATAAGCTTAACTACTAACTATTGGTGGTATAATGTGTAGTCTTTTTTCTTGATAAGATTGGACATTGTATTGGCAACCTATTTATTAAAAAAAATGTTGATGATGTATTGGTACATAGACAAAATTTTGTAATTATACAAATTTTGAATGGTGTATAAAATGCTTATGGATTAATGTGGACTATGGAAAAATAGAGAATTCAATAATTAAATATTAAGATTTAATTGTATCTTATATGGATAAATATTTTATATATAAAATGATAATTAAACTTATAAATGTGAGGGATTTTATTCATCTGATATCACATGCCCCCTGTCATAAAAGATGGTTGGATTGAAGGCATTTTACATAGAAATCATTCTTTGTGTTCTCATAAATCTGATTGGAAAGATAATATTTAAAAATATATTCAGAATTTGATAAATTTTGGATATAGGAATAGTATAATTCATAGAATTATATTAGAACATTATAAAAAGAGGTCTAATTATGTTGAGATAAATAAGGATCATAAAAATAAGCTTCTATGTCCAATATACCGAGTATACAAAATATGTTAATAAAAATTATTAATCAGGATTTTAGAATAGCTTGGCAAACTCTGTTAAGTCCTAATAGGTTATTGAATAATACTAAAGATAAGACAGATGATGCTAATAAGTGTTGTCTTATTTATTCTATTAGCTGCCAAAGTCCAGGGTATAGTGCTGGGTATATTGGAGAAATGAAGAATAATATGAAATATGTTTACAACAGCATAATTACGTGTATAAAAAAGCAATGAAGAATCAAACGATTTATTCAGTGTTTTATTAAAATCAATGTCTACCGGTCATATTTGCATTTCCCAGCAGTTTAATATTTTAATGTATGAGCAGCAAGATAGGAAACGTAAAATTAAGGAATCGTATTTAATTAAAAGATCACAATATGCAATTAATGCTAAACAGACTACTTTTTCGATTAAGTGTTTCTGGTCTTCAGACTAATTTTCTTAAATATTTTATTTAGTATGTTCTTGATAAGGACATGTAAATGACTAAAATGTTTTTTGAAATTATACAGTATTATTTTAAACTGTCTCTGTTAAATAACAATAAACATATTGAATTTAATATGTTTACAATTGGTAACAGAACGAAATTAGTTTATTGTATAATGCAACGTGATTGGATGTTTCAAGAAGCTTTCAGCTAAAGGAAGAAATTATTTTCCCTAATTTATTTTCTTTAATGAAATGTTTAAATATAATTCTATATGTAACACTTTTTTTTAGATTTTGTAAATTTAATATTATATATATAATCTTACAATTATTATAAATATTATTCATAGATTCTTTATTATGAATTATAAAAATATTATCTAATATAATTTTTGCACTAATATATTTATATACTTTTTCTTCTTGGAATACTTGGATACATTTTTTCTATATTCATTGCAAATATACTTTGATTTTTATTCTGATTTATTTTATTTACTATCTTTATGATGTCATCAATATATTTTATACAGAATTCTCCGTATTCTATAGTTTCTTGCTGATTATTTAATATCTTTATGAATTTTAACATAAATAAAAATATATGGGTTTTCATAAGAATAAGGATATAATAACTAATATTGATTTATATTTATAATTTTGTGTTTTTACATTTTATTTAATAATTTTATACTTCTCATTGTTACTATAATAATATAATCTTTTGGTAATTTATTATATTCTTTTTATTACATACTCTATTCTTTCTATTCATTAGAATACATGATAACAAATTTATTGCATTTAGTCTCTTTACAAATTGTTTTCCCCCAATATTACAAATATTCTTGATTTATTTAATGAGGCACTTATATTTATATTCTTTATTATATTTTTTATATAAAGGTTTATTTAATAAACAATTTATTTTTTCCTTCTAATGAAATATTAGCTAATTCTTTGTTGCAAAAATTATATAGAAAAAAATAAACATAAAAATAGAATATTTCTCTGAATGTTTGTAATGATGGCATTTTAGTAGTAATTATATATTGGACTATTTTCATAAACTAATATTAAATGCTAAATTTCTTTAGAAAAATTCAAACTTTATTTATATATTTCAAACACATTCAACTGTAAGTGATAGCATATAATTTAGTATTTAACATAACAGTTTGAGTGGTATTATTCTCCTTTCTTCTTCAGATGTTGCTGGCCTACTTGTATGAGAATTGAACATGGATATAATGTGATGTTCTAATCAATTAGCTTATTCTGTTAAAGACAATAATCAAGACATTTTTTATAAATCTATCTATGAGGGTCCTCCTGATTTCTCCATGTTTTAAAAAAATAATTAGTGACTTTCACACATTATGAATTATTAATCACTCATACATAAAGATTTCTCAATATTAATAAAGCAGTACACTTAGTCAATCAATGAGAGCTATGATTCTGGTGGACTACAGTGAAAGTGCATTCAGCTATATCTAAGAAGAATAATTGTTTATAATATTCATTCACACTAAGACCAACATGCACCAAAAAAAAAAGTGATGATATATACAAACTTCATCCTATTTTAAATAATTTGTTTTTAAAAAACATTAATCTGAATAGTTTCTAACTTTTATTATTTTTATTTTTAGATGTTATATAACTGATTTTCTAGTGGGGAAATTTTAACATTGTTAAGTTGATGGCTGGTGTGATCTAAATAAAACATTAGTATATTTATATATTATTTATATTGATAACCTGTGAAAATCTACCTATCAATATCATCATCATCATCATCATCAACTATTATCAATCCACTGCAGGATGAAGGTCTCTCCAAGTTCAATCCATCTTCTCTGATCTTTAGCTTCTCTTCTCCATGCCACCCCTACACACTTTCTTATTTCATCCATCCATCTCACATGTGGTCTCCTTCTGGGTCTTTTACAATCTCTTGGAATCCAGTTCAAGATTTCAATTGTCCATCTACTATCATCTCTTCTAGCAATATGTCAAGCCCAACTCCACTTTAATCTGTTAATTTTTTCAATGAGGTCAGTAACACCTGTTTGTTCTCTTACCCATATATTGCATTTTCAATCTTGTCTTGTTACCCCCAATATGCACCTGTCTATACTTCTTTGAGTGGTCTGAAGTCTCTATATTGCTCTTCTATTAAGTGCCCAAGTCTCAGATCCATAAGTAAGAACTGGTAAAATACATTTATTAAAAACCTTCCTTTTCAAACACATAGGCATATTTCCTTTTAGTATCTAATTATTTCTACCAAAAGCACTCCAAACAGGTTTAATTCTATGATTAATTTCATCCATTATGTTTTCATCTGTATTAATAATCTGACCAAGGTATTTGTAACTCTAACTCAATAAAATCGATCTTTATTTTTATATTTTGAGAAAATCCATTAAACATTACTTTAGTCTTTTTAACATTTGTCTTTAATCCTACTTTCATCTGATAACTCCTGCAACATTTTCTGCAACTCTAAAGCATTATTTGCAAAAAACAACTACATAATCTGCAAAATCTAAAAGACTCTAAATAATCTCCATTTACTTTCACTCCTTTAGATTCACATTTTAATCCACAAAATATTTCTTTCAGCACTTCTGTAAAAAGTTTTGGAGATATGGAGTCACCCTGTCTTACACCCTTCTCAATGTTGACTTTACCAGTGTCATTATGTAATCTAATTGTTGCTATTGCATTTTTATAAATATTCTTTAAAATATGATAATATCCTGGATCTATACCTTGATGATCCAATGCTTTAATCACTGAAGATGTTTATAGCATCAAATGCCTTTTCATAATCTACAAATCCAAAGCATAATGGCAACTCATGTTTATTTGTCCTTTCTATAACTTCTCTCAATACCTGGATATGATCTACTGTACTAAAACCATTTTTAAATCCAGCTTGTTCTCTTGGTTGGTGAAAATCCAATGTTCTCTGTAGACGAGTTGTAATTAATTATCTTGATAAAAATTTTGTATAAAACTGATAAAAGGCTGATAGGTGTGTAATTTCTAATATTTTCTTTATCACCTTTTAAAAATATTAATATTAATACTACATTCTTCCAATCATCTGATACATATTTATCAATTAGACATTTGGTATATATCTTTGCTAAAAAAATTATATTTTTTCACCTGCTTCTTTTAATATATCAATTATAATTCCATCATTACCTGGAGCCTTTCATTTCTTCATACATTTAATTGCGTATCTCACTTCTTCATTTAAAATTCTCGGCAATTCGGAAGGCTTAATAGATATACGAGGTATTGTTCTTTATTACTATATAATTCTTGATAAAAGACTTCCACCCATTTCATGATGTCATCTCTCTTTTTAGTAATAATTCCAACTTTTTTCTTATTGCAGATATAAATTTCGTACCAATACCAAAATGTTGTTTTATTTACTTCTACAGCTTTTCTTGCTAGTTCACAGTTATACTTTCTTATATCATTTTCAATTCTTTTCCGCACCATTTTATAAAATTCATGATATTCAATCCTTTTTAGTGCATCATTTTTATATATCTTCATATTCCTTCTTTTCTTCATAAATTCTCTAGTCTCAGTAGAAATTTTATTGGTCAATTGCTGCTTTTTTCTACCAGCTCTCTTTGTTGAAGTTTTTAAAAGTGTATCAGTTATTTTCATATTAATTTCATTCAAATCTAAACCATGTTTAAAATGTACTAATACTTGAAACCGATTTGTAAGTTCTAATTTAAATTCATTAGAATGTTTCTGAAGATTAGGAATATCAACTGTAAATATTGTTTTTCTTAATAATTTTTGTCTCTCTAGTTTAGCATTAACACGTATCTTGCATCTTACTAATCGATGATCACTTCCTGTGTTAAATTTATTAAGAACATTACAATCCTGAAATATATATTTTCTGTTAGTCAAAATATAATCCAATTCTGCTGTATATTAATTTGGATGCTTCCATGTCCATTTCCTTTTAACATTTTTCTCAAAAAAAAAATCATAATATAAAGTTTTTTTTTTTCTGAAAACTCCACAATCTATGTCCTCTCTCATTTCTATTACCATAACCAAAATTACATACAGCACTTTCATATTTCATTTATTTACCAATTCTAGCATTAAAATCTCCCATAACAATTTTAAAATGTTGTATACTCTGATCAAAGCCTTTTGTACATCCATATAAACATTTTCTACTACTTCATCCCTATGAGAACTTGTTGGGGCATAAACCTGAATTATCTGCATTGGTGTCTGCTATTAAGTTGTATAACTAATCTTGCCACTTTGTCTGATACACCATCAATCTCCACAATGTTGTTCTTCCACTTTTTATTTATAAGGAATTCTACTCCACTCATTTCCAATATTTGTGCCTTTATAATAGTGTACATGTCCACTTTTAAAATCAATTGTCTCTTCACCTTTTCTTCTAAGTTCACAAAGTCCAATAATGTCCCACTTAATATAAAACAGTTCTTCTTCTAATCCCATCTTCCTTCACTTGAAAATAATCTGCAATTGTAAGTACCCAAATAAAAAGTCATCATCAAATGGCAGCCTGGGTCTGCAATCAGGGGATTCTTAGCACCCTCTGCCTTCGGATACCAACCACTGCCTTGGTTGGTGACTTTACAGCCTCCTGGAAATAAGGGCCATGATTTATTTTTGTCTGTCATAATTGTATATATCTATTGGAAAAATATTTATTATTTACACAAACATTCATTCTGCCTTGTCAGGCAACTGAGAAGAAAGACCATGGTGTTTCTTGATCTTAAACTTAGAGATAAAAAGCCAATAAACTCTCCATACTGGATAATGCATGTTGGTGAGCAGCCCATCCATGTTCATATACTATATGAACAATCATGTAGTAATAACAGCTGCAACGACAAGAACGTATGGAGTGGACATTAGGAATTTGCCCAGCTCGGTTCCTTTAAGATCTCCAAGAGAAATCAAAGGGTCTCCTTTCAGTTAATAGCAAACTCCTATTAAATTCAGGGATATGAATCTTATAAATAGTCAATTAAGTAACATCAGAACTGATGCACATTAAAATAAATTATTGCCTAATAAAAAATAACATTGTAATTTTAATCAAAATGAAACTTTTTTTCCACAAACTATTTATTTATTATAATTTGTATGCAGTTTCCAAGAATGGTTGTCAAAAACAAATAATATCAAATGCCAGGCATTATTAAAACACAAATTAATTTCAAAGTAGCTCTTTCAAACTACACATTTTGTTGGGGATAATATACTATCAATATCTCTAATAAACTATAATAAGTTCAATAAAAAATTATATCTTTCATTGTCAGCGACAGTAATTTATAATTGAAAAAGCATCATAAAAAATCTACCATGCTTTTTGATATAAATGTGAAATACTAAAATATATTTAGTATTTTCATAAGCTTTCTGGGATTCAATTATAACTATTTTGCTTTAAGAACAAACAATGTGATTATGAATGCAGATAGATATTGTTACTGAAACTGAAGTACAGTATTCGAAAGTAATACATTTTTTTAATGAAATCTAGAATATATACAGAAATTAAATCCAGTAATTTTTCTTGCTTTTGTAAATTTATAAAAAAAGTGAATTTTAAATGTTAGTGTCTTATATATTAGCAATGCATACATCAATACTGAAAAATTGAAAAAGCATAAAAAATATTGAATTACAATTCTGTTTTACTTAGAAATCAATGTATACATTAGTAGCATATAATGTAGAATAATTTCAAAATGTTTTCCATAATAATAATAAACTATAAAATACAATATTTTTTTAGTACTAGATTTAAAATTCTTTCATTAACGAAATTTTTTAAAAGTATTTACGTGAGTTTAAGTGATTAAAACTACATAAATATAATAAATTTTTCAATATGATTATATAATAATTGTAGTTTTACCTATATTGCATAGTTCTCCATACCATCCGTTTTTACAGCCATCAGAACACATCCCTGTTACAGCATCACAAAAGTAATTGAATTTGCAATTACCACAAATATTTGTGCAATTAGGCCCGTAAAATCCATAAAGGCAAACTATAAAATTTAGTATCAGTATATTACACACGAATCATCTCTTGTGCATATGTGTATAATTGCATAATTTTCACTATTTTCGTGGGTTATATGATGTAAACAAAGTCTTTTCTGTGTTAATCCATGTAATACACAATACACGGAATAACACACACATTTTTTATATATACATAATATTTAAATACATATATATTTTCTATACTAACCATAATGTAATTATCATGGACTTGAACTCAGACTTTTAAACTTCATCTTATACAATTGATACACATGACCACATACATATGAAAAAATAAATGTGTAATTCATGCTGAAGCAGTACTCATCAGCTGGTCCAGATCACAATCTCTCATACACACATATAATCAGTGCTCAGTTTATATTAAGATAGCAAATGTTCAAAATTTAATGGACAAGCTTCAATTTTCTTCAACTTCCAATTCTTCAGCCATTCATACCAGTGAAAATCTAAAGATGGAATGCTCAAAATGTTTGATGATGTCATAGTTATAACAATAATATTTGCAACATCAAGGGCTTTGAGCATTACATCTACAAATTTTCAATGATATGGATGGCTGAAAAGTTGGAAAGTGGATAAATCTAAAGCTTGTCCAGTAAAATTTAAAAATTTGCTATCTTGATGTAAACTGAGCACTGATTGTATATATGTGTGAGAGATGATGATCTGGATTAACTGATGACTGTTGATTCAGCATCATTTATCTTTTTCACATGTAAGTGGTCATGTGTATTAGTTGTATAAGATGGACTGGATAGCGGTAGAGAGTTTGAAAGTCTGAGTTTAAGTCCATTTTAATTATATATATAATAAACATAATTAGAAGTGTATAAGGCCCGGAGTAATTTAAGTTTCAGTAGTCATTTGATCACAATACTATATAAAAAAACTAAACAATTACTCTGCAAAATATATATTTTTAAGAATGATTTCTCATTATTAACTACTTTAAAGTACTACCAGCAGTCCATATAAATAAAATAACTACTCACCTTATATTAATTATTGTAATAAAATTAACATGTTAAAGCATAATTATTCTTCGTTATAATCTTTCTGTAAAACAGCCATATAAAAATGTATTGTGGTAAGAGGTTTTTCTTAAATTTAATATCATACAGAATGATTCGCAAGTTTTTTACATGGTATTTTGACTCTACAAATAATGTTTCTTGCAATGCAATAACATATGTTCATTAATTAAAAGCTATTATAGTAACAATATACAGTCTTTCAATCCATAGAAGTACTTTCAGTTAATTCCTTAACCCCCCTCCCATCAACTGCCATTAAATTCAAAAAACAACTGAAGCAAATGTCATCAGCTCAAATTTCATGAATCCTGAATTTTAATGTTACCTTATCTATTAATTATATTCATTTTATTTCTATTTATTCAAATTGCCTCCTTAATTTTTCTTTTATTATGGTTTCTCTCTTGATGAAGAATCTTATCAATATCAAACAAATTTATATTTACATGTTCTTTCATGATCCAAAAAAACTGAAGCAGTCATTAAATGATTATTATTTTTACTCTTCACATGCTTGTATAACAGTTCATGCTCCTTTAATCTTTTTTCAACACTACACCTTGATTTATTTATATATGATAACATACATCCACAAAAAAGTTGATACACTACATTACTTTTCTGCTTGACAGATTAAACAAATTAACAATACTTAATGTCAATTGAAAAAAAGTTATATTGATTTAAAAAGTTGAAGATTGATAATAAAAATGGATATATATATATAAGAATGTGCTTAATTTAAAAAGTTGAAGATTGATAATAAAAATGGATATATATATATAAGAATGTGCTTAATGTTTCATTTTGTGTTACAAATAATATTAATAAATTAGTGAATAATTCTAAAAATGTCATACCTGTCAAGCTGAAAAATAATGTTATGTATCAAATTTTTGTCAATGTATGTCATCATATATAGGTAAATCAAGGAGAAATATTGTAAAAAGATTAAAGGAGCATGGATTGTTATACAAGCATTTGAAAAGTAAAAATAATAATTTAATGATTACTTTAGTTTTTTTGGATCATGAAAGGACATGTAAATATAAATTTAAGTTTGATATTGAAAGTGTTAAGATTCTTCATGAAAAGAGAAATCATAACAAAAGAAAAATGAAGAAGGCAATTTTAATAAATAGAAATAAAATAAATATAATTAATAGACAAGCCGCTAATGTTAAAATTTGGGATTCATGGGATTTGAGTTGACGATGTTTGCTTCCATTATATTTTTTGAATTTAACAGCAGTTGAGGAGGTTTAAGGAATTAACCAAATATACTTCTGTGGATTGAAAGATTGTACAATAGGTATATATATATATATATATATATATATATATATTTATGGGCATCACCTTTCTCACGTCTATATCCGATGTTGGTGAACTTAAACCAAATAATATAGATCTCAAGAAATGGACAAGTAAGCTAAACCATAGACTAGAAGGAATTTCTATGGCTGTCTAGTCGCCATAACACCTGTAGGTAATATTTAAATATTACCCACCAAAGAAAATTCTGATATGAATTATTCATACAAGTATTGTTTACTTGACACAAATTTTAAGTGTTGTGTAACTGGGATTTAAGATAAATGAATAAAAGTTTCCGGTAGCCCTTGTATCTTGAACAAGATCTAAATATAAAAAAAATGTCTACGGGAAAATATATTTATGAGCATCAATTTATCAATGACCTCAAGCACCAAACTCACTATTATGGTGAGAATTATATTTCCCGATTAACGAAGTGCCTGACCCAAACTAACTCACTTCCAGGATGGGGAGGAAAACCTATTGGATGAATGGAGATAATAACACAAAAAAAACAAATATATAGGTTTGTAATTAATTTATAATGCACTTTTAGACATATCCATTTACCTCAGACATATGTGAATCATTGGACTTTATTTGGCAAATGAAGTAATTAGAAAACGTAAATGATAATTACTGAATAATTCTAACGCAAAGGTAAATCTTTATTAAATTTTATTATTAATATCTAAACGCTATCTATGCAAATCAATTCTTATCCCCCCATTTAAAATATATAATAAGCTCACAAATCATAAATGAAAAAATAAAACATTTAATTTAGAATAAATACATATTAATTTATATATATAAGAAAAATTTTTTTTACTATACAGTTGTATGCAATAATTTTATGTTATGAAATAATTTAAGAAAGTTTGTTATTTTCGAGGGTATCTATAAGCAATTCTGAGTTATATAAAAACAGAGTTCACTTTACATGATGAAACCCTGGGGTATGGGATTAGAATGTAATGAAGCATATCAAGTGGATTTTCATGATCTAGTAGTATTTGAAGTTGCCTTATGAAAGCGCAATAACTAATTTCTTTCTACAGAGTCCGATATTTAGGTGTCCATAAGTAATGGCGGAGCCGTAGGTAGAGTCTTGTCTAATATAATTTTCAAATCAAATAAATTCATATTTTGGGGATGCACAATTCTTTTCTATTTCATTTTATGTTCAGCAATCCAAAGTATTCACGAGGTTCCTAGGTTCTTCAGCGGCAGGCAGTTTAGAATCAGTTAGCATCGGCTGCAGATGATGAAGCCTTTTACGTATGGTTCTTACCCCATCATGTTAAATATTTTTTTTTCTATATCTTTATGAATCTGTCTCTCTCAGCGGTCACAATCTAACTGAATCCTCTGTCTTTTGCCTTTCTCAAATTCTCATTAATTAATTTTTTTTTCTAATTAATTTTCATTTCTCATACAAAGGAATTTTTATTTATGTTTTTTATTGGATCTCCAATCTAATTCTTTTTCTTTGAATAGGTTGTCCTTTCCAAATTACTTTTACTTCTTTAAATTTATGTTTCCATTGTTTTGGTGGTTCCGTCATTCCTGGTATCTATTCTTTTTGGTCAAACATTCTTTGGCTTTTTCTTGGAATTTTATTTTTGCAGTAATTAGTGATTGTGATTTAAACACAGAATTGCTTGAAGGCACAAACAATATTTCCTTTTCGCTACCCTCGTTAATTTGAAATATAACTGAAACTTAAATCAATATTCTAAACACTATATAACATATTTGCGCACAACTGTAATTTTGTTATTTTGCAATATTTTAAAAGTAAAACATTCCAAAATAAATAATGCTTACTAATCAATCCCTTCCCCACTTATTTTCTAACAAAAAAAAAAAGAATAATAAAGAAAAAGAGTTTAAAATTTACTTCACGCATATATATATATATATATGTATAACTATATATTTTTTTAACCCTTTATCGCCTGCTTGAATATATGCCTGTATTGAGGGTAATGCGTACACACTTTTCACTTTCTTGTAACAGGGTTTGAACCCAGCTACTGTTACAATATATATTGTTGAAAAAACTAATGATTACATATTTGCTGTAGAATTGACATGAGCCCTTCCATTAATAAATGGTTTAAAAGCATAGTTGATCCATCCATACTCAAAGCCTATTCTTTAAATAAATCAATCTCTATTGCTCATGCCTAAATTAGGATCAAAATTGGAAAATTACTTGCACAAACCTAGTTTATATATTACAAGGATGAGAAAATTTGTCATTTTAAACTATATTCACGCTGAATCTTTTTAGATTAAGTGTAATAATTAATGATATAATAATTATATATATATTGTAACGATATATAGATATGTCGTTACATTAATTTAAAAGAAAAACAAAGTTCGCAAATAAAAATAAATGTATTAAAAATCTATAAAAAAACTAGACGCTAAAATTAAAATGTTGTTAAATATATATATTCGCACAGATGCTAAACTTTAAAAATATTTTTTTTATATATATAAATAAAAAAAGGGTATTTGAACGTTTTTTTTTTTTTTTGATAAAAAAATACAAGAGTTAATTATTAAAATATTTAATATAAGTTAAAATAAAAACAGGTATTAATTAATTCCTGTAATCTATAAATGGAAATGATTGTTTATTATTTGAAAAACAAGCTAGCCCTCAAGGCTCTTATGTAATTAAAGGGTCAGATGGAAATTAGATAAGAGAAATTATCTGGACCAATGGAAGCACCAAGCCTTGGCTCGGACCCTAACGAAAGTGATGGATTGGTGACGTTTTGTTGTTTGAATCCGTGTGGATAATATAAAAAGGAGAAATATTGAGTATTGGGCAGTTCCAGCTGTTTGTTTTGAGAGTGATGATAGAGACGCAATATCACACACTCTCTCTCTCTATTTTAAAAAATGAACTGTTTGTGATACCGAAAGGAACCAGCTAATGCTACCTCCGGAACATCTGACCGGGTTTCAAACAAGGACTCCGTGGAAAAACAAGAACCTGGACTCTTCTTCCGTAAGCTGTTAACAATGAACTTAAAAATTTTTTTAAATAATTAAGAACTTTCATGAAAGCAATTTAAATGTTAAAATGGAGTTTCTATTTGACCTTTAAGTTTAAAATCAATTGATGTTTAATTTTATATGTTTGTTATTGGTAAAAAAATCATTTCCATTTATTTTAATTGTATAAATTATTTATTGTTTAAATTTTAAATGTATGAAATTTAAGTTGTTTATGGACGCTTGCATGGATTCGTTTGCGGTTAATTATATTTTGGTTTTCATATTTGATCAAAATATATAGACATTCGATAAATAATGATACCTTACGGTGAGTATCTAAAATGTATTTATTCGGATGTCTTTTAAGTTATTGGTGACAAGGCAAGTATCTTATGGTGAATACTATTGGGTTACTTATAAGTTTCCCTCTGCGATTGTCGGTATCAATAATTTTGTATTTTGATCGTTTATGTTTATTTTGAAATGTTTTTGACCGTGGAATCTATGTAATCGATCTATACCCAACATTTTTAAACAAATCTGTGCGAACGTATATAAATGTTAAAATTAAGTCGGGCGCGAATGGCTATATAGTTTTGTAAAGTTGTATTAAGGGAGGGTAATCTTAGGTTATTCATTTCGTAGTTGAATTGGTTCAATGGATTGGATATATTTGCGTAATTAGTAGATGTAGTATGAGATCCGCTACGGGCAGGATTATAGATATATGCCACACACCCTCTGTTTGCCTATGGATGGGTTTGTAAGTCGGCAGAAGACTGCAGTCCATTCCTATGGAGTTTTTAGTTTATTGATCTACTTGCCCACAGATATCACATTCCTGTTGGTGGAGAGTCAATGTCTTCTCTATTTCTACTTATTGTTCAGATGTACATTCCTGACAATATAGTATTTTGTGTTGTCGTATCATGCTACATTGAATACATGAATGTATCAGATGGATTGGCGCCAGTTGATTGTGAAATTTGTTGCCTAAGGTTAAATCAGGGAAGAATATTTTCCTTTCAAATGCAGACCTATGTAGTCCATTCATACTCGACCCTCTAAATAAAATATTAAACATTATAGCAAGCTATTTTAAATGTAAAATTAAAAATTAAGATAAAAATCTAAATGTTAAACTTATTCCTCGAATTTAGAATGATTTTATATGTGCGTAAATAAATATTTTTCTGTGTTAATTTCTGGCAGTGGCTTTTATTATTTTATTCTTTTATATTTAAGATATAAAATTTATAGATTTTTATCTCGGCATCTCCGCTGAGCTAGTGACAATGGGCTAACGATCTAAATATGTAAATAAAGTGGAATCCTAACAGCGCGTATCTGCCTACTTTATAAATTTTTCTAGGCTCAAATGCCTAGATGGCGCCCTTTGGTAGTGCGGTGCGGTGCGATCTACCACTTCGTTTGGATCGTTATAATATATATATATATATAATCGATGTTTGTATTTCTTCAAAATAATATATATGTAAATTTATAAATAAATATTAGAAAATACAGTACTTAAAAGTTTATAAAAAATATATCTATGAATGTCACTTAGAAGTGCTATCCTTGCAGTTTTTGTCAACTAATACATTTAAAAGGTCAACTTTTGCATAACTCCACGATGTCAACTTTCCCATAGTTCCGTGATCTTCATGTTTGCTGCCTGTCTATTGATTAAATCTTGCTTGCATTTGTATATTAATATCACTTTCTTAATTTTTCTTTGATTATTATTTCTTTCAGTTTCCAATATTTTTATGTTACTATAATTAAAATCAAAACCATATATACATGATTTATTATGGTCATAAAAGACAGAAGCTGATAAATTATCATTGTTTTTATAATTTCGTTTTGTATTTTAAACCCTTTTTAATAATAACATGTGCTCTTTTATTCATTTTTCAATGTGCACCTCGGCTCACCTATATATCCATTGCCAAACCTACACATCCATTTGTAAATGATACAATTTTTATTTGTCAATAAGGTTTTATCTTTTGAATTATTTATTAATTTATTTAATGTAGGTGGTATATATATATATATATATATATATATATATATATACACCACCTACATTATATATATATATATATATATATATATATATATATGTTATATCATTAATTATTACCCTTAAAATATTGAAATTTATTATAATGAATTGTTAAACATTGGATATAGTTATGATTATGTTTATTATATTATTAAAAATTTCAATTTAAATATAAAAATTATATTAATAATAATGTTAATTCTTCCGATAAAAAAATTTGGATATCAATGCCATATATTTCGAATTAACAGGCAAGTTTCATTAAGAACATTTATAAAGATATATGTGATATTGCATTTTATGCATCACCTACATTAAATAAATGAATAAATAATTCAAAAGATAAAACCTTATTGACAAATAAAAATTGTATCATTTACAAATGGAAGTGTAGGTGTGGCAATGGATATATAGGTGAGTTGAGGTGCACATTGGAAAAAAGAACAAAAGAGCACTTGTTATTATTAAAAAGGGTTTAAAATACAAAGCAAAATTATGAAAATAATAATAATTTATCAGCTTCTGTCTTTTAATTACCATAATAAATCATGTATATATGGTTTTGATTTTAATTATAGTAAATAAAAATATTGGAAACTGAAAGAAATAATAATAAAAGAAAAATTACAGAAGCAATATTAATATATAAATACAAGCAAGATGTAAACAATAGGCAGGCAGCAAACGTTAAGATCACAGAACTATGGGAAAGTTGACATCATGGAATTATGGGAAAGTTGAACTTTTAGAAGTATTAGTTGATAAAGACTACAAGAATAATTGAAGTGCTCATATGTGACATTTATAGATATATTTTTTATAAACTTTTAAGTACTGAAAATTTACACACACACACACACACACACACACATATATATATATATATATGGAAGGAAACTAGTCTTCTTCACACATGTGTAATAGAATTAACACACTCTCCCCCATCAATAAATGGTGTATTCAGACCCTAATTTAAATGGCCAATAAGATTGGTTTATTAAAAATATATATATCATTTGAGCTTGTGTAGACCATCTATGCTTTTAAAACATTTATTGATAGGAGAGTGCATATTAATTTTACAGTGCATATGTGAAGTTGAGTTCTTTCCATAATATTACATATGTATATAATCACTACATTACGTATATACATATATATTACACTAGTAATAATCTCATAATAAAGTGAGGCATGTATATAAAATGACAGATTTATAAAATCTATAAATTTTGACACTTCATAAAATTTTTGGAAGCGATTGTTATACAAAGTTGCTGTTATTACTACAGTCATAATAAATTAGGAATTTTAGGCGAATTATTTTTTTAATTTTAAACAAAACTTCCAATTCTAACTAACTCATGATATGTAAACTATTCTTAATGAGATTATTAGAAATCTTAATTTCTATGTATATTTTAAAATAATCTTTGGGTATAAATATTTAATAAATTCTTTATAACTTTATAAATGGCATAAAGTGATGGCCAAACTAATTGAAAGAATTCTAGAAAAAGCTTTTGTGATTGATCCAAAAGTGTTTTTAACTATGCTCTTTTTTCTTGACCAACATTTCTGGATGAATTATGATTTTTCTATATTGTATAATAAACTCCTTCTTGATTTAAAACTGGTTGTCTTCTCAGTTTTTACAACTGACCATATCCATTTTATAAGACTTCGCTCAAGATTTTTCATTCTATTGTTGTTGTTTTTTTAAGTTTTTTTTGAATAAGAAAATTACGTTTTTCAAATTCTTTAATATTGAATTAATCTTTATTTTTTTTATCAGATTAACCTTTTTCACCAAAATTAAACACTTTTAGTTATACAAATAAATTTTAAAAATATAGACTAAGATTTAATTCGTAAAAAAACACACATTACCTTCACAAAAATAAATTCATGATGTCATTTTATTTTCTAAATACTATAAAAATAAAAATAAATAAATGGTGTTTTAATACAGCAGTGTTGTGTCATATACTTTATTTTTCATTAACACCATAATATGGGTCTTAGTATTTCCAGTCTCTCACTTCAAAAAATTATATATATATATAACTGGTGATTGCCGGTTTGGCATGAAATACGTATCTTGGTGATTATTTATCTTTTCGACATATGTGTGTTCAGGTGTATCAGTGTAATGAGATAGTGTGGAGAGTGGTGGGTCATGTGAAAGTCTGTGCTCGTACCCTGTCTATTATATATATATTATATTTTTTGCAAACATGTTATTACAAAATTTTAATTATATGATAGTTTATGTAAAATCAACTTCGACACAAAATATTAACGTTGCTGAATGCGATAAAAGAAGATCAAAGAGGTGTGGTTCATCGCCAATGATTCCCATGCGATTAACAAAAAAGTCTCCAAAAATGGAACATGTAAATTTATAAATTTTCATAACACCTGCATTCATATTATAAATTCATCATGAACTTTGGTCGTGGAGTACGCATTATGAATTTGACCTACTAGGACGAAAACATGCTCAATTATATATTGAAAGTTTAAAACAAAATACACCTTTCTTTACAGCAGGTAAAACATTTATAATAGAATTCCATCACAACTCTTTGAAGTATTTTGTAGAAGCTTCTGAAAATGTTAAAATTGTGATTTGATTCTATGATATCTGCTTTGTCTTTATTTTCAAAATATTCATATCACAAACTATCAATATACTTTTTTAAGAAAGCTTGAGAATTTATCTTCAAATAAAACTGATTAATCTCTCTTATTTCTAGTTGGAAAAAAATAATTCATCATATTCATCCATTCATATGTTGAAATATTTCTGAATGCTTATTTTATATGTGTATGAGTACTAATATTTATTTAAAAAAGAAATTTAAATGAAATATACCATATATCGATGAGTGTTAAAAAGTATTTTCATTTTACAAGTAATTTCAAATCTTAATATTAGAACTAAATGAAAGAAAGAAACATTTTAATTTAAAATGGCAGTTGTGGAATTTACGGTATTTTTTGTTTAAATTAAATCAATTTGGTTAAATTTCAATTTTAAAAGTTAATCTATTATAGAGTTGTAGATACATAGATTCTTTTGAAATTGATTTTGTTTAAATTAGAATATAATATTGGTCCATTATGAATAGAATGATCTCCCCAACTGATAACGAAAATTAGAAACAGAGAATAGATTATGTTTTATTAGAATGTTATACTAAGTGCCTCTTGAAGCTGAGTATAAATAGTAAGTATAAATGAACCTGGATTTACTCTCTCTATTTTTATTACGAACTTCGTATTGTAAATTTTTAGATGCATTGTTAAATTCAACAAAAGTTGCAGTTCTAATTCACAGAACTAATGGCAGACATCAAACGGATTTTCCAATCCTTTGTTAAAATCGTCAATGCAAAATCTAATCAAAACTGCCATTTGCTACTATACATAAATATATAGATCTTCAAAAAATTATTCCAATCTTGACCACGGACATTATTATAAACAAATTAACACCAAATCTATCATTTCTATATCTTCCAGCACTTTACAAAGATTGAGTAAGTAAACCACCAATGAAAGTATCATGGGGATTAGGTGACAAAATAAGAATAATTTGTAAATATAAATTCTAATTTTTAAATATAAAAACGAATTTTTTTTGATAAAGACTATTTCTATAAAGTCTATTGATATATTTTTATATTTTTGTTATAATTCTTATTAACTAGAAAATTAAATTTGCTTTATTTTATAAGTTTGAAATAGAGAAAGTATTGATTTACTTTTATTAAACATTTTAAAACATTTTAATATCGTCCTCCATCATGAGCTAAAGTAACAAGATTAAAATTATATAAATGGTTGCACAATTTAACTATATCAATATATGAATTGAGTGATATTCAATAACCAAGGAATTAAATCGGTTTCACTTGCGAGCAGGGGCTGATATTTTACACGCATTGACAGTTTAGGAAATAATGAAAAGTTAACAAAAGATTTAATTAGCTGTATTATTATTTATTCTTAGCATAACCTTCAGTAAAACTTAATATAGTTTATTAATTTGCTATTTTGCTATATTGTGTGTACGCTAGGGAGTTTTTATTTATGACATATCCTAATAATAAAGAATTCTTTGCCTGTGAAGTATAAGAAGTGAAATGATAGAATAAGTCTTTAACGTCGTCGCTATCTTAATTAATTTATATTAGTTATTACTTTCTTGTATCTTTTTATGATTTATATAGGCCCACCACATCTATTCTTAAGTGTTCATTGCTATGATTATTACATCCATATCAATTTTATGAGATATAGCTGGATTAATGTGCTTCCTATTTATGAGAAAATTTGTCAAGGCATGTGGATATTTGTCATCTCTCATTATATGAATCAATGAATATCAAAAGTCATAAATAAAAATATTGTCATTCTTGAACAGTAATAAAAATAATTTTAATTTACCTAACACACTTATTGGTATTGTATGTTATTTACAAATATTTAATAAATCAATGAAGACAAGCCACGGGAATATGTAAGTCATATATCAATAATTATTCATATGTAATTTCATTGTCTTGTTTTATAAATTATTTTGGAATATAATATATTTTAGTTTATAATACACATGTATCATTACCAGTATTAAGTAATGTATAATATCATATTACATTTATATAATGGGTATGCTGCCCATCCTATATTGATATTCAATAGAGTTTATTTCCACCTGTGCAGACTATTAAAAAGAAAATGACTATGATTAGTGGAATTAGGTGTTAATGTTGCATTGCTAGTAAATTTAATTTTCATCAATATGGGTATTTTTTTTTATTAACATGGGATAGTTCAATACAACCTAAAATAAAATAAGGAGAAAGATTAGGCTAATTTTCCATATGGTGCCCTTTGGAAGTATGACTGCAACCTAATCTCATTCATGTATCAATTATAATATGTATATATGGAAGCGATATATATGTGCTTTACGTATATAATTTACAGAATTCGTTAGAAATTTTTAAATTAAAGATTTCTAGATGGAAAATGTATATGTAAATATGTACAAGGATAAATAGTATTAAGCATCATTAAATTTAAATCGATTTCAGTAATTTAAAACAAAATATTTTATTAATAACAATTGTAAAGTTATTATATAATTAGGTGACTGGAAATGACATTATTTTTTATTAAAAGTAATTAAATTCTAGATAAACAGATCGGCTAATTGGGAGAGATAAATATGTATGTTGTTTAATCAAAACATCTTTTATTTTGTTAAAATCCTTTTTCAAAGCTAATTTTGTATAGGCTGTAATGGGTCAGTACACCATGTATCACAACAAAATGTAGGACTAATCTGCAACGAATGAATGGGAATTTGAAATTGAACCATAATGAAAACTGATAAGGCAGCTCAGTGATTATAAATAGGGTCTTTCAAAAGATTGAATTATTATGGTTATGATTGTGCTTTGATTCTTTATTATTCGTTCATTTATCTTTGTCAAAATGTGCTAAAATATAATGACAGAGTAAAGAAGTCAACTATCTGCTCCACTCTAGCCAAGCCAACAGAGTGCAAGTTTAGATCTATCACGAAGTAGAAAAGTTGCTGTAATGTACTGAACAACCATTGCATTGATCATTGTGTCCAGATTATATGTGAACTGTATGTCACCTAACTTCAAAAGTGTCTACAGATTTGGGGAAGAAACCATCCATCATTTAGTAAGGGGGAACATCATCAGATATTGCGCATAGAATAAAATAGAATCACTTATTAATAAGACCATTGCACTCATCAATAGAAATATCATTAAAGATTTGTAGCAGGCAAGATATAGCCATATTATATTAGCTGCTTCACAAAAAGTCTACAAGTACGGTATCTGAACTTAGAATATGAACTATTAAAGATGAAAAGAATAACTTTTATGAACTTTAATTATATACTATTGTGACATTATTTCACTAATATTATATATTTATTTTTCTATATCTGTATATTTCATTTCCACTGAAAGTTTTGTTACGATTTATATATATATATATATATATATATATATATATATATATATATATATATATATATATATATATATATATATATATATATATATTGTGTGGGGGGGGGGGTGTTTAAAAATCAGAATGGTGATGGCTTGTCTAATTTTTATTAGAAGGGCCACAGTTCAAATGAGCATCACATAAAAAGGAAAAAATATGACAAAGCAAATAGCTAATTATTGCAACCCTGACAATTTACTAATGGTTTCTTTAGTATTATTTTAATTAATTATTTTAAAATAAAAGTTAACAATGATCATTTCCACTAGCATTTAATGTATTAAAAATTAGAATAATTAAATTATTAATGCAAATAATGAGGATTAATGATTTCTGAATAGAGTAAAAGGCTGGATAGACAGATTCAACAAATTAATAAAGATTATTTTTTTATAGTTATAAAAGTTTATAGTTTTAAGCAAAAAAAACTTCACAGGTTTGGAATAGGTAGGCATGGGAAAGAATAAATTTGTGTGCATTAAATTTTCTTTCTTCTTGAGGTAATGTACTATTATTTTAGACAGTTATATATGTAAAAGACATATTTTGCGGGTTCATCCGTGTTAAAAAAGTTTTAAATATTAATATAGCAATGTTTCGACTTGATCACACAAGTCATCCACTGGGTGATAAAAGGTAGAAAGATGGTTGTAGAGGAGCTACAACCACTGATTTGAAAAAAAAAACGTTAAAGTTCCACCAATAACAAAAATGTTAAATTAAGAATGTTTTTTTTTTTTAAAAAAACCTTTCCAAATAGGAGGAAGTTTGCATGTATCATCTCACTTATTGATATAATCTGGCCTTTTAAGTATCTCAATGGCTTTTCTAATTTTGCACTGGTAGAGATTATCACATCTAGATATGATCCTGGAACTAGAAAAATCAATTTTATGACTTGAATCTATAGTGTGGAGTGAGAGTGCTGTTGATGATGAGTGATGTTTAACTGCATTAACATACTCATCTCTCCTAACACTGATGTGATGATTACTCATACCTATGTAAAAAACTTTACAATTTCACATGAAATTTGATAAACATCACAAGATTCAAGAGGGACTGAATCCTTAGGCTTGGTTATTATATTGCTGATCTGTTGATGAATATAAAATCCTGTATCGATATTATATCATTTTAATACAGTCCAATACTGTCTTTAGTTCCTTTTACATATGGAGCACAAATCCTAATAGCTGATTTATCATCTTTTTGTTTCCTATTTTGTCCATTTTGGGCTTGAAATTAGGCTTTTTTTTTTTATAAATTTATAATTATAACTATTTGCTAATAAAACACTATTAATATGATTTATTTCTTTTTTCAGATGTGACTTATCTGAAAGGTTAATTGCTCTATTTAAAAGAGTTTTGGCTACAGAAACAATCTAAGTTGGATGATGATGAGAATGGAAATGGAAATATCTATCCGTGTGTGTATTTTTTTTGTAAATCGAAAAAGATAAACTATTTGGTGTTCTGGTGACTAGAACATCAAGAAAAGAGAGTTTTCCATCAGACTCTGTCTCCATTGTAAATTTAATATGAGAATGCATATTATTTAAATGTAAGAAAAAATCATCTAACTTATTTTTTTCATGTTGCCATATGACAAAATTGTCATCTATGTATCTGAGCCAAATGAGAGGTTTTAAAGATGATGATTCTAAAGCACGAGTTTTTATATTTTCCATGAATAAATCAGCTATTACTCCTGAGATAGGTGATCCCATAGAAGTACCAAAAACTTGTCTGTAATGCTGTCCATTGTATACAAAATATGTGTTCAAGAGACAATGTTTAATCAAAGCAATAATATGGTCTGGTAAATTGCAACGTTGTGAAATTATATTTAAAGCTTCATCAATTGGAATGTTTGTAAACAAAGACACAACATCAAAACTGACCAGAATGTCATTAGCATTAATTTTTAAATTTTATAAAACAGAAATAAAATGAAAAGAGTTTTTAATGCATGATTTAATAGATAGGATTGTAGGTTTAATGAAATCCGATAAATATCTAGCTAAAATATGAGTTGGAGATTCTATTGTGCATAAAATGAAAATAATAGAAAAGTTCCATCTGTAAATTATATTAAAATCAATGAACTAAGTTTAAATACCAAAAAATTAAAAAAATAGATTGTTATTCTATCTTTACATAGTTAATTATTCACATAGCTCAGTGAGAAGTTCAGTTATTTCCATTTCAATAATACATTATAATAATTAAATATTAAATAGTAAACATTAAACAAGATAACTTTTTTAAAGACCAAAAATGTGTGTGTGTGTGTGTGTATATATATATACATGTGTGTGTATATATATATATTAAATTTTATTTGACAGCAATTGGGAAATACTTTTAACATTTTACAGTTATAAAGAAACTTTATTAAAGTTTCTTTATATATATAAATATAAAAAACTAACCAAAGGAAATACATATAAAAAATAAAAAAAAAGACTTATAAATCCAAGAAATAATATAATATTTCAACCAGAGGACTGGTTTTCATCAGAAAGAAAAAAATATATACACAGTAAAATGGCGATATTAAAGAATTACAGGTTTGATAAAAGACTACAAATTTAACCCCCCCCCCCGATTGGTCACAAAATATAACACAGGATATCTAACCAACCAATGACAAAATTATTCCAATGCATACTTAAAACAAACAAAAAAAACAACAAAAAAAACTACATTTTTCCCTAATCAAGTTTAAATTCTATTTAAATTGAAATAATAAATAAATAAAAAATCCAAAATTATATATATATGCATACATACAAAAAATAGACTGTGCTCATATTAATATTCATTAAAAATTAAAATACTTATACATATTAATCAAAAATTATAGTTAGTGCAAAGTACAATAATTATTTATAATAATTAATAATTTATATTTTACCCATATACCAATTAAACACAGATATTAAACATCCATATAACCAACCCTTACATAAAAAATCTCATATAAGAAAATTTTTCACATATAAAAAAACTCCCTTACATAACAAAATCTTTTAGGAGACCAGGTAACCTAAAGATGTAAATAGTCCCAATGTTTAAATTCAATCCATTTGGGTGTAAGGTCTTGAATTTAAAAATAAAAATAAATAAAATAATTCTTTTTTTGTTTCATCTCTCTTGTAGAAGAAAAACCCTCCTGTAGAATTACTACTACTCTTAAATCATTAATTTAATGATTTGGTAAATTAAAGTGTTTTGAAACCCATCTATATTTTTATGCAAAACGTCAAATCTATGATTAGTCATTCTGATATGTAAACTATTTGCTGACTCACCTATATACTGGCCCAAACATCAACTAACTCTGTCAGGTATATCAAATTTACACTTTTACATGTAACATAATTAGGAATGTACCATTGTAAATTATGATTCCTAGTACTTAGGACGACTTTTGCCAAAACAATATGCTTACATGTAAAACATCTTTTATCATCACATGGATAACATTCTTTTTCCTGTACAGAACTTCAAATAAAATTTGTTTTGCCAAGTATATCTCTAAGTGACCTATACTTTCGATATACAACCTTACGTGGATCGGAAAAAAATAGATTTTAAATAATCTGTAGAGTGCAATATGTTGAAATGTTTCACCAATATCCGGTTAATATTGGGTAAATCTCTATTGAAAGTAAGAACCAATGGTGGAACATCTAATTGTTTTTTACTCTTTTTAGATAAAAGAAGTTTCTTTCTATCAATTAAAGAAGATCTTCTTACTGTATTATCCAACAATGTCTTAGGATACCTCATATTGACCTATCTATTATATAAAATATTATTTTGTTGAAGACATTTCTCATTATATATATATATATATATATATATATATTAATTTTGGATTTTTTTATTTATTTATTATTTCAATTTACATAGAATTTAAACTTGATTAGGGGAAAATGTGTTATTTTTTTTTTGTTTTAAGTATGCATTGGAATAATTTTGTCATTGGTTGGTTAGATATCCTGTGTTAGATTTTGTGACCAATTGGGGGAGAGGGGTTGTCAAATTTGTAGTCTTTTATGAAATCTGTAATTTTTGAATATCGCCATTTTACTGTGTGTATATATATATTTCTTTTTTCTTCTCAGTGATGAAAGTTTATTCATAAAAAAAAAAGGTACAAATACAGTTAAATAAGAGGTTTACAAAGAATGGTAAAAATGAAATTCAGGAGCAACATGGTAAAAGGGGAAGGATACATATGAAAAGGGAAAGGGATGTAGAAAGGGTGTGTATTAACCATTAAAGACAAATGAATGTTACAATTAGGAATTATTTGTGAAGTCTAAAGTTTAAATATGAGTAGCATTTTAAGAGCACAATATTGAGAAATCCAATTTGCGCTGGATAAGTTGAGAATAGGAAAACACTTGGAGGTAAGAATATTGGAAACATTTTGTTTCTTTCTGATGAAAACTAGTCCTCTGGTTGAAATATATTTTCTTGGATTTATAAGTCATATATATATATATATATATATATATATATATATATATATATATATATATATATATATAAAAAAAATAAACATGAAGTAGTTATAAATAAAAAAACTATACTGTAGATGAATATATGTTGCATATTATAAACATATTATAAATCCTGTAAATTAAAAAAAACAATGTACCTGGATTGCATATTTCTTCCACATTATTAGAAATAGGTGCACAAGTTTCTAAGCATAGACCAGTCAAACTTTCACATAATAACCCTGGGCACTGTGTACAGGTATGGCTACAATTTTGACCATAAAATCCCGTGTCACATGTAGTTTCTAGATTATATATATATATATATATATATATATATACAGACATTGATTAATAATTTACATATATATATATATATATATAAAACTCAAATATAGCAAATGAATACAAACCAATGCTAAAATATTTCAATAGCACTACCTGTATTTTGAGTCATAAAGTCTGACTCAAACAATATAGGCAAAAGATAACCTCTTATCTATTAAGTTGCAAGTTAATAATTATATTGATTTGAAGACTATTCTAAATACAAATACGAATTTAAATAAGTTTAAATCTTAAAAGCTAATAGACGAAACACATTTCACGTTTTCTATACAAACCACAATTAATTAATAATCAATTTACGCTTTAAAAAACTCCAAATTTAACTATATAAGAATAAATCAATAATTGCAAAACATTAGTTGAAAATCAAATATAGTAAATGCATTCAAGCTAATGCTAGAATATTTTAATAGTACTACTTCTGTTAAAAGATACAAAGTCTGACTCAAACAAAATAAATAAAAGGCAACATCTTTACTATTAAGTTGGAAGCTGATAAGTATATTGATTTTAAGACTATTCTAAACACAAACACGAATTTAAGTAACTTTAATTCTTAAAAGCTAATAGTCAAAACATATTTTATATTCTGTGTACAATGAATGATTAATTAATCAATTTGTGCTTTGAAAAAACTCCAAACTTAACTATATAAGAAGAAATCAATGATTGCATAATAATAGTTGAAACTTGAATATAGTAAATTAATGTAAACTAATACTAGAATATTTCAACAGAGCTTAGCTGTCTTTAAAAACAATGTCTGAATCAGCAACATAGGCAAAAGTTCATTTCTTATTCATTAAGTTGCATGTTAAATATATTGATTTCAAGCCTATTCTAAACACAATTGCAAATTTAAATATGCGTAGATTTTAAAACCTCTTAGACAAATATATTTCATGTTCTGTGTATAAAGCACAATCAATAAACGACCAATTTACTCTTTTGTCAAAATCAATCAATCATTGCTTAAGGCTAGCTGAAACTCAAATGTAATAATACAAACTGGTTTAAAATTAATTTTATTTTTTGATGGGTTGTGTCAAAATTGTAAGGGCAGCAAGTTTGGTACTTATCAATTAAACTATAGTAATTTGCTATCCATATATGTTGAACAATGATAAGGATATGTGTAAGAGATGAGATTGTGATTTGAGCCAAGTGATAAATGCTTTTTTGACATATCTTTAGTCATTTATTTATAATTATATCCCTCCACAAGAAGTTAAAAGCAGATAGAAGACATTCCTTACTTTGTGTGAGAGTGGTGTAGTGAAAATTTAAACTACAGAAATGCTATTCATTATTGGATAATCTCTAGTCTAATGAATGACTAATAAAAATTATTAATATACTTCCATTAAGTAGTTTGTATCAAAAGTTGTAAGGGTAGCAAGTTTGATATTTATCAATTAAACTGTAGTAATTTGCTATCCATATATACTAAACAATGATAAAGATATGTGTAAGAGAACTAATGAGTGCTGGTTCATCACAAAATATTCATTAAAAGTGGCTAGAAGCCAGTCCCTACTTTGCATGAAAGTAGTGTAATGAAAATTAAACTACAGAAATACTATTCATTAATGGATGATCTCTAATCTAATGTATATCTAATAAAATTGTTAATATATTTTCATTGAATGATTTGTGTCAAAATTGTAAGGGTAGCAAGTTTGATGTGTAAGAGTTTGTGATCTGGGTCAACTGATGAGTGCTGGTTTAGCATGAAATGGCCATCTTGAAGACCATACATTTTTTCACATGTCTTTGGCAGTATGTTTATAATTACATCCCTATACAAATTATTAAAAGTGGATAGAAACCAGACCCTACTTTCGTGAGATTGGTGCAGTGAAAAGTAAACTACAGAAATATTGTTCATTATTAGCTAATCTCTAGTCCAATGAATGACTAATAAAAATGACACTAAAATATTTCAACAATGCTACCTGTATTTATTAGTTGTGCTTTGCATATAGAACATTAAATATATTAATTTATTAGATTTTTAGGACTTAAACTTATTTAACTTCCCCGCTTGTGTTTAGAAGTCTTGAAATCAATATACCTATCAACTTACAACTTTATATTCATTTCATGAACTTGATTTAAATTTTTAATGGATTTGCTTTTGCTGATAGACATCTAGTATTATTTATTTCACCATTGATCTCTTAATTAATTTTTATTCATTACCTTTTTTTAATTAACAAATGTTATGTAAATTATATTTAAAAAATTGAGTTGTATTGTATTATTAAAATGCTAGTTTTAAAAGTTTTGGGGGAAAAGGTAAAAGAGAGCAATTTGTGAGGCCTAAATTCCTCGCCTAAATTGTTTATTGAAAAAAATTAAATAAAACAAATGGTTTAGTTCTTACAAATCCTCCTAATTAAATAATTAAATAATATTTTTTAGATATTTCATTTAAAGGGGGGGGGGGGTAGAATGAATGAATTTACCGGCAGCCTGTTAAAGCTAATGCTGAGATGTGCCTTGGTTTTATTGATTTGTCAATATAGGACTGACTTGTTAATCAAAAGTTTTATACAGATTCTAGTTTTGTTATAATATTTCTGTCACATACATGTTTATATAGTAAAGAAGATATCAAGGTGACTCTATGTATTAGGTAAATATTTCAAGATTTTACATGTCTTATTTTATGGAGATATTTTGTCACATAGCTATCATTTACCAATGACTTGCTTATTGTCTAGATATTGAAGCATAAATTTTATTACAATTAATTATTTGGATTATTATTATTATCTTGAAGGTATTTCAAATATTTACAGAGTGAGTATATGATCACATTATACATTAATTTGATGCTCATTTGGTATGATAGTCAATACATATTATTCCAGAGTACTTAAATATATGCATATGTTCATCTATGACAAGTTGCTTAACTAAGATCCGTTCTATAATAACCTGCTGAGTAAAATTCATAAAACAATGTATGTATGTGTGCACATAGTAAATATTTATTCATTTAATAGCTGAGATTAAAGATTTATTATTGAAACTTGGTCCATGATGATAATTTAATATAGATTGAATAAAGTAAAATAATCCTGGTTAACTATCAAATACAATAACTAAAAATTATTATGATATGGGATTTAATCTAATCTAATGGATTTTTAAATAAATTTTATTTTGTTTATTTAGATCACTTTTATTCATCATTATTTTTTTTGTGTTATTATCTGCTGCTTGCCAACTGAATATTCTAAGGAGGCTCTATATCTCCATGATCTAGTAGACATATATTAAAATAGTAGTAGTGGTTGAGGATCTTATGGGGATCTATGGCTATATGTTCTTACCAGCAATTATCAGTTGTTAAACACCTAAGAAAGACTAATATTTTACTGTAAGACAATAGCAGAGACAAATAAAACTGCAATATCTTCAAGTCTCAGTTTATTGTTACAACATTCTACACTCTCAGTAAATGAACGGTTAACATCAAATACAACATTGATAATTAACAGCTTTTAATTTTAAAACCTTGGTAAATAGAGTGTTATGTTTTATTTGAGTAGTGTGCATGTAAGTTTTTTCATATTTCATAACGAATAAATATTCCGTATAAAACAAATGAAAAAAGGGTTTGTTAATTAGTTGTAAAGTTAATTGGGAAAAAGAAAAAAAAAGGGAAGAAACAGTTTCATTAAAGTTATCAATTTGTGATAAAAGTTTTAACAAAGTTTCATTTCTAAAAATGGACAATTTCAGAATACATGTATATTACTGAAAAAACAGAATAGTAGTAATACTTTTTGTTTCAATCTGTTTACTCTTTTTCTATTTCCAACTGAAATTAATCACCATGATGTCCCCCTTTCTGTGTTTATCAAAAAGTAGGCATTGATAACAGTTTTAAAATAGATATTTAATTAACTTGCTTATTAATAAGCACCTTATAGAATTGGGTAATAAGCTATAAAAAGGCTGTCACTAAAACAATTTAAATCAGTTTAAATTTTGAGAGAATATGACATGTTAGCAGACAGCTTGGATAAGTAGATTGTTTTATTGTGAAGACCACCAAACTTCATTTGGAAATCAAAAGAAATTCATTAGATATGTGATGGTTTCATCCCCCCATATATATATATATATATATATATATATATATATATATATATATATATATATATATATATATATATATATATATATATATATATATCAATTGGTCTAGTTGCTAGAGTCCCAGTGCTCCACTGAGGTGAGCCATAAACTTGAAAACGATTGGGCTGGAAATAGAAACTTTCTGATAGAGATTTTGAATTCTTACTCTTTCGGCACTTATAAAATAAAGCTTGATTAGAGCTATTGGTAAGCTCCATTTAGTGATATATATATATATATACATATATATATATATATATATATATATATATATATATATTATAACCCACACTCCCAACACTGCTCATATACATTACATGAGCAAAATGTCCAGGCACCAGTTCTATCAACGAACAGAACAATATAATAAGATATATAATACAAAACTATTACTGAGACTCTATATTTAAGTTTATGTTCAGCTCAGCTCAGTGGGAGGCTATAGGCAGTTCATAAGATATATGATGATAAATAAATGAAAAAAGAAATATTACAAACACCAAATACAATGTAAATCCTTTTTATTAATTAATTGTATGATAAAGAATCATGTTTATCGGTACAATCTATTAAAATATACTTTAAACTTAATTTCTTCCTTCATCCAAATATAACATATATCAGCTTGCTATAATTATAATACTAAACAATTCTATGACTTGGCATATCACAATCTAAACATCTACTTCAATGCCAATCAAGAAATAAACAATAAGATCTCAGGGAATTTAACAAACACAGTTGAATTAAATAAACTACATTGGCCCATAAATTATAATTTTAAAGTATGATAAAAATGTAATGAAAAAAATTGTCTAAAATATTCCACTGTGTTTCAATAATAAGATAATGACAGAAATAGGGTATTTTAATTTCATATCATCATCTAACAGATATACTAACTTGACAACCTTCCTAATACATTTATCCAGTGGCAAATGTTCCTTATAATGTTTGGATTAAGAAAAACAATATTGTCAGACACCAGCAGATTTAATATTATAACTCTAAAATAATATATCTATTTTATGATAGATTTATGAAATGTGGAGATGTGGAAATGGAAAACACGAATGTATACAATAATAACTCCAGACACAATTTTAAGATTTTAAACAAATAAAATAAATCATTTATTACAATAAAAGAAATTTGGTTTAACATATTTACAATTGGACTACTTGTCCTACAGATTTTTAAATTAACTTTAAGCATCAGTTTGGGATTATCCCTATTATCAAAGCAAATTAACAACAAAACTTAAATATTCTGACTTTGAACACATGCTTTGCCTACATGCTTCATCTACATGACAATAAATAAACAACATGTTATATTATTAACACACAAAAAAGTACTTTTGAGAGGATATTATCATTGATTAATAAAATAAATCAAATTAATTATATTTGGCTCTCAACCAAGCAACTTTCTCTAATTGACTAAATAATCACTTTCAATTACGAATACCTTTCATGCATAGCAACAAAATCATGTTCATTCTGATGATTTGATGATTTATAACCTTTATTTAATAACGTGAAAGCTAAACACCTTCAAACAGATACGCTTTAAACATGCTTACGTGACAGCTAATCAGATGAAATAATGACATCACATGGGACTCTAAATTCTAAAACACAAGCCAGAACTATTAGAAAAAGATGGGACCCATCTTAATATATGCCTCAATTTTATTTAAATAAGGCAGACTCAAGCATTTTGAACTAAGAGTGTGAAGCTTAAATACCTTCACATTAAATCACTAAATATTATATATATAAATTAATAACGCGAAATCATCCGATTTACAACGAAGCAATATTTTTAAATCTAATGAAATGATATATTAACAATGATTTTCTTAGAGCAATTACATTGCATATCTTCATACTCAAGATTTTATTATTTATACATTTGGTCTTACAATTATAACATGATAAAATCACAGTACTGTCAGGTTGTGAAGATAAGAGACTTTTTAAAGTCTTGCACAATAAGTAGTTGATCAAAATATATAAATGGCTTAATTAACTTATAAATTATTTAAATGAATAAATATAGTGCAGAATTTTTTTTATTAAAAACAACACTTTTATTAACAATATGAGAAAATTAAATTAATTATAAGACTTCAAGATCAACAATAGAAAAAGTAATATAGAGTTTTATACATTCCCTTCCCATTTTATTTTACTTTAGACAAAAAAAATATAGAACTACTTTTACTAATAGTTTGTTCATTCAGACATAAAATCGACAATTTTATAGTTCCAGAAGATGTTAATTTCAATATAGTAACTTTTTAGATGAAGTAGTGTTTTCATCAGTCACTAATAATAGTAACTTTTTTCTTTAGATCAACAAAAGCAACAGACAAAATTATTTATACAAATATGACTTTTATAATTCTATAGAAACTATTCAAATATTTCTTATAGCAGAGACAAATTTCTTAACTAAATAAAAAATTAACAATAGAATAAGTTATTTTAAGTAAATATAATATTCACCAGTAATGCAGATGTCTTCTTCAGGTGCAGGCTTACAATTAAAATAACATGAACCATTGACTGGATCACAAAAGTAGTTCCAACAATTTTCACAAAAATACGTACAATTATCACCAAAATATCCACGGCTACAAACTATAAATAATTATATGTTAAAACTATATATAATTATATTTATTATAGCTGTCTTAAACTAAAAAAGCATCATAAATTATATTAGAAAATTCAATCATCTGGACATTCCTAGTGATGAATTAAACTGAGTTTTCATCATAAAGTCAGTAAAATTTGTAGGTCAACATATTAAAAATTATATTTAAAATAAAATATTCATGATAAATAAATATTATATAAAACAATATGAACATTTTATTTTTTGTAAATTGTGAGAATAACACTTTTTAACTATGCAAATTTATATTAATACTAGGGGCTTTGCCACTACACCTTTGATGCTAACTAAATTTTTGTCATTTTTTTTCAGAAAGTCAAAAGTAAAAAAAGACTGATTTCAATTTTATTCTTTTTTTTTTAATCATTTAACATATATTTAGTACACATGTACACACTACATTTTATTCTTTTATTAATGGAGCCAAGGAAAATTTACTATTGTATAAATATTAATGGTTTCTTTACTAAAGATTTTGTGCTTCTGCAAAATTAACATTTTTTGTTTACCTCTACTTAATTATTAAGTCATATATATATATATATATTATACCAGTCGAAAAACCCACCACCTAAACTGCAAGTCGGATCCAAACTCAGCTGAACCAAAACTGAATTCAAACCCAACTCACCAGCTCAGATTAGCATAAATCGACAGCACAGTGCTATACGCCAAGAAACTAGCTCAACAGTTGGTGAGGATCAGAGACCCTGAACTGACACTAATATTGGATAATCAATTAACTAAGATAATTTTTAAATCGAATCATATGTATATGTTTGAGTTGCCAACACAGACAGTGAGCATTAACATTAAAATAATTATGAATAAAAAGACTTAAGAAACCAAGTGTGTTTAGAAAATATTTAATAATAATAGTTTGTTTTGTTTGAGTTTTAAATAATGATTATATTAATTAATTCTAGTCCTTAAACAAAGTTTATAATTATAATCAGAGTGGCAGTCCTTATTATATGCCAATGAATATTACGCAATATTTGAAAGTCTATGTCTATGCCCCCAACAAGAAAATAAAAGGCAGATAAAGGTATTCATTAGTAAAGGAAATTTTTACTCTAATTTTATACGAAAGAATGTGATATTTATTTTCACATTCGCAAATCCATTCATGAAGAGCAAGATACGTATTTTAGGGCATATCTTTAATTTTTATTAGAAACTTATTTTGAGATATAACGGAGAATTTGTTGGACTTTAATTTAAATCACTTCATCACGAATTACAAGCATCAGAGCGGGCTTTACTAGAACAGAGAGGTAATGGTGCTGACGAATTATGAGCTATAAAGTGAAATTGAAAGACGATGGCTAGTTGATAATCGAAGTCCTATGGCGGCTTGATCTGATAAGTCTTATGCCCTTTGACTAATATGAACAGGAGAGGAAGTGCTTTCTTCCTTGATAATTTAAAATAACAGAAATTATCACCGACCAGCCTAACGGAGTGAAAGATAGCCCTACGCCAGCAATGTTGAAGATGATGACTTGCTGGTCACCATTTGAAAAATAAAATCCAGTGATAGAATGCTCTACGTGATGACTTAATCAATTTCATTAAAGTCAAATGAGCTTTTAACTAAAACTATATTAAAGTATTTGCAAATCATATTAATTATGCCCCAATCATCATGCCCTTCCTGAATCTAAATAGCAATTAACTGAAATTTGAATTAGAGTATATTTAGTTGATTCCTTTATCGACCCTTTTGCAAAAAACATTTTAAGATTATATTTGAATAATAAACAAATACTAGTAAAACGAGAAAATAGCGGTGGCATAGATCAGAAATGGAGCTAATAATTTATTATTAGCCAATCACAAAAATAATAAACATGTAATAATTTCTTTCAACTCGATGATTGATAGAACTTATAAATTTAGTTCCAATGGGCGAACTACTATTAGAATTAATATTATATTATTTGCATGAGGCAAATAGAACAAAGGAGCTCATCAAGTCGAAAGATTATTGGCATATAATTAAAGTAACAACATTAACAAATTACACAAATATATATATAATATAATAAATGAACCGCCAAATAAGAAAAGAGAAAGTTAAAGACTAGAAATTGAGAAAATTACGATATAAGTTTACAGTAGCATGAATAAAAGATTTTATAAAGATTATTACATTAAAAAATAAAAGAGCTCTAAAAGGAAGTGTAAAGTAAAGTTCGAAACTGGCCAGAAAGATTAAGGTTTATTTGGAAACATATTACCCAATTCTTCCGAGGCTGGTTCTTAGTTTACACGTCCAGGTTGGTAAAAACGTAGGCATGCATTTAGTCGATTACTTGAACAGCATTTTAGTGGCTTTTTATAATTTTAGTAGCATGATTGGTCTGGAAAAGATTCAGCAGCTTCATGGAAGATTTTTAGGGGACTTCAGGAACAAATAGCCAGATTCCTGACGTTTTAGCCCTTCACCATGATTGAAACACTATTTAATTTTATAATTTAAAAATGCACAGAGTTGACTGCACTTCTCTACAACAAAGATGGCTTTATTTTCTCCAAACTTTTCAGAGCTATATATACTGTCCTCTCTGATGCCTTCAGGCTAGCACTTCCTTCATTATCAATGTTTTTAGATACATTCCTTCGATAAGGCTTTCAACCTCATTAACTTGAATTCATTTTCTAATTAGAAAATGAATTCTTAAAATCAGAAAATGATTTTAATTAGGAAATCCTTATCTTTTTTTCTAATTAATAAAACTTTAACTGTTGTTTTTGAAAAGGGAAAATCTGAAAGCTTATCGAAAGAATGTAGCTTTTAATCAATAAAACTTTAACAAATTATTTAAAAATAAAATCAAACATTCCCGATGCAATGAAACTTTTAAACAATTATATATATTTAAATATTTACAAATATATGCGCACAATCCAAGCAGTTATAATATATAAATTCATGAATAATTCTATCATGAATTTATTAATAGAATTAATCAATTTAAATCTGAAACTAGTTATTTGAATACACATTTATGAAATAAGTTATTCTTTATGGAAATTAGCGTGGACTGAACGTATAAAGCCCCATTGCATCAGAAATTTAAGGTTAGTACTAGGGTTTGAAGTGGGCTTATGGCTAGAGGTCATGAAGCTAGGATCGAACTCAGATCCGACTGCTTCAATATATATATATATATATATATATATATATATATATTGTACAGGATAGAAAATCCATCCTTATTTTTTTTTTTTTTTGAAGTTATAGTATGGTTTAAAAAATGTCTTTTATATAGTTATACTTAAAGATTTGTAAATAAGTTGTTAGTGTTATTGTTATTAATGGTTTTATTGTTATTTAGTTCAGGTTTATTTATTTATTATGATATACACTTTGTTTTGAAATAGATCATTATAATGGCAAGATATATGTATATAATTATGTGTGTGTGTATAAAGAAATAATTGTTAGCAGTGGTATAAGTAGTAGTAATCATTTAACTTATCGCTGCAAATGTAAATCTGAATGAATTTTCCCTAAAGACTTGTAACAAAAACTTTCAGTTTATTATCAAAGAGTTTAGAAAATTGCTCAGAGTAGTGAGGTTCTATTAAAATAAAAAATAAATGCCCAAATATTTTTAAAATATCATTAAACACATATAATTTTTACTAAAATGTAAACGTATTGCTGAAGACTTCACCAACTTTTTTTATATTCTCAAAGTACATTATATTCTCAGTCAGTAAGAGTTCTTCAACTTTGGGTCACCAACTGGCTCCCATTCTGTGAAAAATTTTTGTAGACTGACAGGAAATTTTATAATAATAAAATAAGAGATTAAACTTGTAGTTAATATAAATAGTTTTTATTTATTATTGCAATCATTTAAATAAAGTTCAATGTAAATCAAAATGTTATTAAAATTATTAGATAATACTATTATAATTACTACATAATATTAATAATTAATAGAATTTATAAAATAATTATGTTTAAGTGTGACATGCTTCTTTTTTTTTAAACTTTAAATTCAAAATTGATTTTCTTGTTTATTATTTTTATTCTTAAATGTATGTTTAATTATGTACTGAGCTGCAATGTGTTATAAACAATGGACTGCACAGTTATCAAATATGATAATTCCCCACTCTTAACATCCCTGCTGTAACATATATCAAATTTTGTAGCAATAATCTTAATTAAAAAAAATATTGTTTACAATGTTTTTTTATTTCTGTCTTAAGATTAAAGGATTTATTAAATGCGATTTAATATGAGGAAGTTTTTGTCCTAATTATGTTTTTTAACCTTTAAAAACTGATTATAATCTTTCTTTTTTTAAATAGAATGCAAACGAATCACACATATATATTATAATCTCAAGTCAATTTAAAATATAGAAAAAAGAGAAAGAGAGGTAGTTTAAGGCTATGTTAATTACCTTATCTGTAATATTTTCCCAGATTCAATTAAATAACATTTTATCCTTTTATATTTTAACAATATAATAAATAATTAAGCAATATATGTGCAGTGATTGGACAGTTTCCCATAGCAGTGTGTCCATGTGCAACTCCAGAGCGAGTGTTCAAAGATGCAAGGGGAAAACAAACACCATGCAATATACAGTAACCAGTGTCTTGTTATGATGAGTTATGACACTTGCATGCATAATATTTATTTATTTTTACTTTTTATTCGATTCACATTTGCATACAGGTATACTAAATAATAAAAGTCATTTGTCAGTTTAAATTGGAAAGCAATAAATTATATTTCATTGCATAGGAATTGTATAAATGTACAAATTTATAGAACTGTATTTATAAATAATATCATTGTTTAATAATTATCTTAGTTCTTCAATTGTTATTCTCACAATTTGGTTGCATTTTATTCATGTCCAATAATTTTCTTAGGTTAAAATATTTAATAGTTCATACCTGTGTGTGTCATATCTTAGTGCCAATATTTCATATGCTAGTCATTATCTTTATTTATATTTAAATCAGTTGACTTTTGAATTTATTTGTTGGTGCAGACATTACTTATTGTTTATTGAGGTAAAAATTATAGTTATAACTTTAGTCCACTATTATGAAGTTTTTATCTTGGTATTGTGAGTTGTAGAATAGCCTTAGTATGTCGGGCCTTATTTATTATAGTTGTTATTATTGCTGGATGGAGCAGACAAATTCCCTATCTGTATTGTAGTTATCCATGAGTTGATAGTGCTTATATTTCCAGTGATTGTAATCACATATTTCTAGATACCTAGTGTTGTTGTTTTTTTCGGTGAGCCTCTCCAAATATTTTCCTGATGCACTGAGACAAAAGGTCCAGGCATCCTATTTTGCCTCAAATGTAGGTGTTATTTTGGAAGCCACCATGCTTTTGATATATTTATGCTAGTGGGTCTATCACTCATGAGATTTAATTAAAACTAAATTTCCACCATAATAGGTGAAGTTACTTGTAATTTTTAGTATGTAATGTCAACATAAGTTTATTTGAAGGATATGATTCCTTCAGGATGCATTCAATTATGTTAGTGCTTTAAAGTATAAGAATGTCTGTGTTTGTGCTATCATGATTTTTATTTTCCAATTTAAATGAAGAAATTTTGATTGGGGGGGGGGTAGTGTTTCTTGTATTTTCATGGAATTTTTTTTTTTAAATTGAATTTTCTTGTTATTTTTTCATAATTGGTACTTTCCATGTATTTTTTGGATATATATATCCTCAGGCATTTTTATTTTTGGATTTAAGTAAAGAATTTTTGATTATACAGGGGAGGGGTAGCTCTTTCTCATATTTTCATGGTTTTTTTATTTTTTTTATTTGAATTTATATCATTTTGTTGTTTTCTTTTTTATTTGTCAATTTTCAGTCACTTTCATCGTTTTTTTAATTTTTTTTATTTGAATGTCATAGCATTTGTTTATTTTTTATTTTTTATTTGTCAATTTTGAGCCACTTTTGTAAATAAATTTATCACTTGCAGGTTTCAGGCCGGTTGTTGATGGTGTCGCAGTGCCATCTGATGGTGGCAGTATTGTTCCTCCTCAACTACCTGCCATTTTAAAGAAACAAATTGAGTTGTAACTAAATATTGCATATGGGTTTAAAAACTATTAAAATTAGTGGTAATAGCCTATATTTAAATTGTAAAAAATGGTATTTTTCTACTGTATCAATTTAATCTATATTTGAAGCTATTTATAATCTTTTTATCTAATTATTTAGCTTGCAAAACAATAATTATTTGACATTTCTTGTAATACAGCAACATATATCTCAAAAAAGTTAGATTTTTTAAAATTATAAGAATACGTGTGATATTTTAAATCTTCATTTTTATCCATATTTTTTAATTATAAAGTTTTTTTCTTGATGTTTATTTGAAGTTTGTGATAATAATAATTGTATGTGGAATTTAATTCATCATCTAATATTAACTGTTAAATATCTTAAGAAAAATTCAAACTTTATTTAAACTTTTCAACTATATTCAAGGACTAACAATAACATTCAGATTAATATATAACATAACACTTTAAGTGATATTACTCTTTTCCTTTCTTAAGATCTTTCTAGCTTAGTCAGTAATAATACTGGCATGAGAATGAAATTAAAATCTTTAGAAACATGAATAATACATTTAAAGTGATTCTGTAATCAATTAAACTGCTCTGATAAAGGCAACAGTCAGTAAGAATTTCATAAAATTATCTATGAAGATCATTCGGATTTCTCAAATTTTTCTAATTATATTAATAAGTGACTTTCATTATGGAGTTATTTACATTTATCATATGAGCAACTTCTTTGGATTTTTTTCTTTCTTTTCAATATTTTTAATCTTTTCTCAATTAAACATATGTTCATTGGTACACCTATGGTCTATTGCATTATATATATATATATTTTCTAATCATCAGTTTATGCTGTTTTAACTGGTACACCTATGGTCTATTGCATTATATATATATATATTTTCTAATCATCAGTTTATGCTGTTTTAACTGCTTTCAATAAGGTGGAGAGTTTAACCAAGATACAATTCTCTGAGTTTTTATGGTATTTCATAAATTGATGTTATTGCATAATGTTCTATGACCTGGAAAACTATTTAAATACTATAATGATAGCAGATATTTTAAAAGCTTTTTCTGTTGTTCCTGGTATGCATGAATATACTTCTGCAGCAATAATTGTTTTTTTTTCTTTTGATGTTTCTTTTTGTTGTATGTTTATGTTTTTTTTTAATAACAGATAATGGATAATAATTCTTTATAAGAACTTGTTCTATGTAGGCCTTTTTTATTTACAAATCACACAATCTTCTTTTGATTTGTTTTATAGTGGTAGCATAACACCATATATTTTTGTCTTGATTGGATGCATATTTTCAGAATGTTGGACGTTCTGTAAACTGTAGTTATTATTTTGATATAAATACGTCTTGTTATAAGAACACCTAAGAATGATATTATTTGTTTTCTGACATTATTTATATTTAATTAAAGGGGATATATTATTGATGTATGTCCAGAATGTTTGTCCTAATGCTTCTGCTTCTCCCTGTGGCCATATAATAAATATATTATTGATATAATGAAGCTAGACTTTCGATGAATATGGAATAGTATATGTGGCAGTAGTTTCAAATTCTTTTATGCAAATACTGCTAATCAGTAGTGCCAGTAACCAGTCCTTGCTTTTATTGACAGAATTACATGTTGTACTGAAAATATGTTGTTGTTATGAAGAATGTAAGAATTCCACTATACTATCATTATCAAGATTTCTTCTGGTTTCTGAGCTATTTCATCCTTAATTTTTCTTTGATTATGGTTTCTCTCTTCATGAAGAATCTTAACACTTTCAATATCAAACTTAAATTTATATTTACATGTCCTTTCATGATCCAAGAAAAAAATTGAAACAGCCATTAAATCATTATTATTTTTGCTTTCCATTACACTTATATGACAATTCATGCTCCTTAAATCTTTTTTTTATACTGCACCTCATTTTGTCTATTTATGATAACTTACATCCAGAAAAATATTGATACACATTACTTTTCTGCTTGTCAGGTAACAACATTTTTAGAATTATTCACTAACTTATTAATGTTAATTATAACACAAAATGAAGCAGAAATACATCCTTACATATCCTTAAAAATTCCACTTGAGCATTTTAAATATATAAAATATATATCCATTTTTATTATGATTCTTCATTTTTTTTATATCATTATAACTCTATTTAAATTGACATAAAGTATTGTTATTGTGTTCAATCTTATAACCAACTTTTGGAAATAATAGTATATTAAGTTATGAATTAATAATCAAACAATTGCAAAAAGGGGATATAAAATTGTAAATCAAAAGCACCAATTATGTATAATTATGTTTCATAATGAAAAATTATGTTGTTACCAGTGTGATAAAATAAAAAAATATTAAATTATTTACCAAGGAATTGCTTGAAGTTGGTTATAAGATTGAACAGATAATGACTTAAAGGAGTTGAAGATTGATAATAAAAATGAATATCTATTCCATTTATTTCAAATGCACAAGTGAAAATTTTTAAGGAAATATATAAGAATGTGATTAATGTTTCATTTTATGTTACAAATAAAGTTAATAAGTTAGTGAATAATTCAAAAAATGTCATATCTGTCAAATAGAAATGTTATGTTGTGTATCAAATGTTTTGTGGATGTATGTTGTCATATATAAGTGAATGAAGGTGCATTATTGAATAAAGATTAAAGGAGCATGAATTGTCATACAAGCATGTGAAAAGTAAAAATAAGAAAGATTTAATGACTGCTTCAGTTTTCTCATGAAAGGACATGTAAATATAAATTTAAGTTTAATATTGAAAGTGTTAAAATTCTTCATGAAGAAAGAAACCATAACAAAAAAAAATAAGAAGGCAATTTTAATAAATAAAAATAAAATTAATGCAATTAATTTATAGACAAGCTAGTAACATTAAAATTCAGGATTCATGGGATTTGAGTTGATGATGTTTGTTTTCATTATGTTTTTTGAATTTAATGGCAGTTAAGGAGGGTTAAAAAATAACTTCTGTGATTGAAAGACTGCATATAAAAGTTAATTACCCTTTATATATATATATATATATATATATATATATATATATATATATATATATATATATATATATATATATATATATATATATATATATATATATATATATATTGTACCCTTTTGTTTAGGTTAGAATGGATTATTTCTAACAATTTACTAGAAAATTTTAAATTTTAAAGTTAAGTAAGAGATGATGTATGTTATGTGTTGATGATCTTTGAATAATTTAGTTAAGGCAAGTAAAATAATTGATGTATGATATTGTGTTGGTATTTGTAAGAAAGTAGTTAGCTAAAAATCATTATAAGATTGTATGATTGGGAGAACTGGCCAGGATAAATATTGATTTAATAAGTATTATAGATAAATTATTAAGGTAAATTGTAAAAGTAATACTTTAAAGTTAAACAAATAGATTATTTAATAATAATGGTTGTATTTAGTAGTTATATTTTAAATCATTTAATTAGAAGTAATAATGTTGAAAGAAAAGTGCATATTCGATCTTATAATATTAAAATAATTATTTTAAAATTGTGTTATCATATTGATTTATGTAATATTTGATAAATTGAATTATTTATTTAGTTTCATTTAAATTATTAGCATCTCATTTAATTTTATAAATCATGTGACACACACCTGTGTTTGAAAATAAAATAATATTATCTGTTATAAATGTTAAATTGGATTTTTAAAGTGAATATAATAAATAAAATCAGGTTTATGTTTTTTGTTGAAAATAAATATGTTTTGTTTAAAATAAAGGAAGAAATGGTAATAAATATTAAAATATGATTTTTAAAAGTTATTTTGAAGTATTTAATCAATGTAAATAAAATATAAAAATTAATTAAGAATTGAATAATATAATAAAAATAAATATTTAATAAATTATTATTAGTTTTAAATTTAACCTGGCATTCGATTCCAGGGATTGTGAGGCAAGCATTGTTGAAATTGACCAATGAAAATGTGTACTTTAGACAGCTATAAAAGAGCTGTGCAGGAATTCCAGGGTCACTGTTATCCTATTATACCGTGATACCATCATCAAGGTTTCTACAACTTCAGTAAATTAATTAATAGCTTAATAGTCAATTTTATCATTTTTTTTTTAAATTCTAAAAGTACAGTAATTTGTTATAAGATCATGATATGGAAATGAGTGGCTAAAAATAAACATTTCCTACTAGCTGATCTATTTTTATCCAATTTGTCATCAACTTAGACATGGAGCAGTCATCAGTGAACTTAAATTTATGTAAGAAAATATCAAATTATTATTGTTTTACTAGGCACATAATTTTGCCTATGTTAAGCATTCATGCTGACATAATAGTCAATTTAATACACAGAACTTTGCAGAAAAGATATGCTCGTCAGAGAGGGAGAGGAAAATATGAAATTTTTATTCTGAAAGCTATTTTAAAATAGAATAGTTTTTTTTAAAAAAACTGTTAATGTGAAATAACCATTATTTAAGACTTAAAATATTTCTTTGTAAAGAAATGTTTAAATTGATTTTTAAAAAATATAAGTTTTTAAAAAAAGTTTAAAAAAATGAAGATTATTAGTAAAATAATTGATATTACATTGGGAAAGTCTTTAAAGTAATAGTGTTGTATGCAGGACATACAGAATATATTCGGAAAAATATTTATAAGAATATTTAAAGCTACAATAATATGTACTATCAAACACTGTGTTGTACTCAAGAACATTGACCTATAGGAAATTTAACTGAAAAAGGTGAAGTTTTTTAGAAAAGATATGTCGCAATAGAGGATTAAAAAATGCATATAATAATTACTGTCAGAAATAAAAGAAGAATCTGAACTAATTGTATGGCAATAGGAGATTTCACAAGTCGACTTACTTTGGTTTGTTTTCTTTATTCTTAAAAGAATCATCGGACGTGTCGTAAAAAGGAAATTATCAGAGCATGTGTAATTTTGTTTGCATTAAAGGAAGATGTTTTTGTTAACAAATGCTGCAGGATGAAAAGGACATTTTCCATAAGTTTTGTAAATATGAACTTCAAATTTTATTTTTACTAACTTTTCATAATATTTAAAAGTAGAAAAGTGTAGGAACATTAAAACAGTAAATTATTTACTAACCTAGAAATTAGTTATTATAAAATAAAAATAAAAATTCTTTAATAATTTTTTTAAAAAATTTAATATTTTAAAGTGTGATATGGAATGAGTGGTATTTAAATAATGTTTTATTTAGTTCGTGATCCAGAGATATTAATGGAATAATCGACAAGAAATACATATTATTGATGGTAACAATTATAAAAGTATTGATCATTTTCTTATGTATTTTATTATTGTATATTTTAGTGTGGATGTATGAAATGATTATAAAAAAAAACACAATACATACACATATAGTTTATAATTTGTTTATTCATGTTAAAGAATATGCATACTTTTAATAATATTATAAGTACATTTTAATATAAGGGAAATATAAGTATATGATTCTATTATAACGGAATTTGATGTTTAGTTTAAGTGATCAAAATAATAAACCGGGATATCGATACTGATTGTTTGTATTTATGTGTAAATTTACTAATGGATAAAATAATCTTTTCTTATTGATTGGTTAGATAGTTATTTCAGACATGAATTTATTTATTATTATAAGAATGTAAGAATAGATTTTAGCGATGTAAGCTTGGTATTAAGTTAAATAGAACTAAGATAATATTTTTAGGTAAGATTTGTTTATATTGGAATAAGTATAGATGATAGTGAGTATTGTGCAAGTATAGATAACTTAGCCCTATAACTTGTATTTGTTCATGGTAGTGTTATTTTCTGTATGTTGAAGTTGTAATGTTCCATAGAGCTGAATAGATAGCTTGGACATTATGTTTATTGGTAAAGGTGATGAACTAAAATAGTCATACCTTATTTATGATACACTGTGACCATGATGGTAATTTAATAGAAGTGTTATTAAATTAAAATCTGATTTATTCCATATACCTACGTGTATTTACTATCGGTATTGCTTGAATGGTATCGTAAAGGCTAGTATTTTAAAATATGAAATGATGAATAAGTTTAAAATGCAGAATTGTTGTTTAAAAGATAAGATGGGTTATATTGTTTAAAAGTAAAGATGATTGAAGGTAAAGAATACAAGATGGTAACTTGTTAATAAAGAATCATAAACTTTTTTATGTTTGGGACTCATTATTATTTATTACAAATAAATAAATGATGAATGAAATGTGTTTTTTAAAGATATCATTTAATCATTAAGTTTTAAAGAAATTCAATGTTAATGCATATTTTTACAAGTAAAAGAAATATACATAAATCATATTTGAAGAATACAAGTGATCATAATTTTATATTATTATTATTTTATAATAATACACATCAATGCTTACATTTATTTGACATCATATTGAGGAATAATAAGCATTTAGGTTAATGGGTATATTATTAATTAATATTATTTACACTATGAGTAAGTTAAGAATAATTATAGGATATAGTAAAAGTGTTTTAAAACTAAATAATAAAAGATAAATTCAAAGTGAATTAATAATTTAAATAATACTTTTGTAATGTAATAATTTAAAGAAAATTAATGGAGGCCATAAAGATGTTATGGTAATATTTCAGTAATAAGAATTTGATAAAGCAATTTTTTTGTATCTAATATTTTTATGTAATTCATTTTTTTTTTGTAAAATTAACTAAAAGAGAGTAAGACAAAGTGCATGCATATTGTACATACTGTATATAATTTATTGTTAAAGTGTATTAATAAATTTGTTAAGTTTTGTTATAAATCTTGGTGTCGACTCAATTTCTTCACATCCCAATTACATAATCACAGATAATTATAATAAAGACATAATATTTTGCACATCACAAATAAGATTGTTATTTAAGAATGATAATGTCTTTTATTGATATATTTTATTTAAGAAGTTTTACTTATTACATTATTCTAATGGTCATGGAATAATTACCAAAGATTTACATTAAATTATTTTAGTAATAATTGCCACATATTCTCAGATTATAATATCATATCATATATGTTTACTTAAGATGCCATATGGATAATAGAAAATTACATTACATTATTATTATGTGATATACAAGAACAACATTATAAATAGAAAGATAGGAGAGTGAATCATAGATTAAAGATTAGTATTATTATTTTGTTATTATTAGTATTATTAAATTGTAGTTAGGAATGATATTAAATCCCTTATCATACTTGATTCCAAGAGTTATACTTAATTTAGAAGTAATTTAAGAGAACCTGAGATAATTTGAGTTAAATCAATTTTATGAAGATAGTTAGATTAATTTATTAAAAATCATTTACTTAATTAATTAAGATTAAAGACGTAAGAGTACTATAAATATAGTATTTAAGTAGTAGAAGTAAGGATAGTATTCTTATGCCATTGAGGTAATATCCTAGCGGATATTGGCTTAATGTATTCGCTCTGCCACTTGTAAACTCACTTCATAGTCTCATGATTTTATTAGATATTCATTTTATTTAATTTTATAAAACAGAATTATATTATTATTTATTAGTTAAAGCTAATTTGATAGTTGATATTATTAAAGAATATAGTTATTGTTGATTTAGATGCATTTTAGATGAACATAATTATTTATCTGAGCTAGATCAATTTATTATAATTACATATTTCCTGGAAGTGAGGGTACAATATATATATATATGTTTTAAAACACAGACAATTCATAGTATATAGATTCTACTTTCTTCATTCTCCAACTATTTAAATTTATTCATATTACTTTTATTTTAAAATTATTTTCCATGCCTGTCATTAAAATTTTATAATAAAAATGTTTAGTATAATAAAAATAATTATTTACATGATTACAAAAATCTTTATCAAAGAGAATCTTGTTGGGACATAAATCAATCTCGACATTATGATTTTTTTTTTCATTTAAATAAATACTAATTCATTTATTTTTCTAATATATGTACTTTTATAATAAAATATAAGTTTATTTTTCAAATAGATTTTTCCCATTTTCTTCAAACTTTTTTAAAACACGTCAAAGTTTAATTTAATATTAACCATATCTTAGAGTTTATATATTTGTTCTTTCTAATAGCGGATGACAGTTGTAAGTAGCTAAATAAAAAGTCACAAATAAATCAAAACCCAATTTATAAACTAGTTATCATTTGTTACCTCTTTTTCAATCATCATTCTATAATATGACAGTTATAATAAATCTGTCTTAATTATAAATATAAAAGAGAGTGAGAAATCACAGAAACGTTCACACATTTAACCCATATTTGCCAAAAAAAAAACCCGACTGAAGTTTTAAATAGATGTTATTAGAACTTTTTTTATTTAAAAAAACAACAACATATTTCTCGTTTTTAATATTGAAGTTAAAAGACGATGATATTTCTATACCGACTGATACCTACTGGTGATAAACGTATTTATGTATAATCTCTTAGTAATACCATATGGAATGAGAGGAAAATGTACAGAATGAATATTTAGACATTGACCTTCTCAGTCTCTTTAAGGACTAAATAAAGTTGTTAGTCTTTCTTTAATAATTATTTGAGCCACTGTCATTTCAAATATCATGTATAAAACGGTTCTGCATTCAAATATTACACACACACACACACACTCAAATATATATATACAGAATTTGTCTACTAATATACATTATGTGCGTTTTATTAAGTTTCAATTCTAAAAAAAAGATGGATAAGAAATTGAAATAAAAAGCTTCATATATTTGTTTTACTTATATAATACTTCCCACATTTTATCTACATTTTCTTATTGAAAAAAGACTTGAACACTTAAATATTGAATATAAACTAGGGGCAGATAACTGCAATAATTAACAATCAACTTATAATATTTTGCATTGGAATCTACTAGTTAAAAAATCAAATGAAATAAGATAGATTAAATTAGGAATCATTTTAATATCTCACACTCATTGATGAATGGATATTTGTTTAACTATTACATTTATTAATAACAATAAAAAGTAATTATAAAATTAAAAAAACAACAACTAAATAGTCTTATTTATTGGAATAATGATTCCTGGCACCACCAATTTTGTCGTTAACATCCTTCACTTCCAATACAAATCTTTAGATAATAGTTAAAAATTCTTCTTTCATATAGTCTTACCAAATCATTTACCTAACTAGAGACTCAGCTGCTTAAAAATAAAGAGAATATCACCAAAAAAATAATATTCAATTTATATTTTTTATTAATCGAAATTTAAAAAAAAAAAATTAAAAAAAAGAGAAAATAAAACAAAAATATTTTCTTGTAGGTGTTATATTTTTACCTATAATTATAGACTATAAATTTAATGAATCAACTTCAATGCAAATTATTCGATCATGCTTTTATAATTAATCTCTAATAATATTTAAACAGCATTAAACTATTGTACACACGCTTTGGATTTTAAGTATAAAATCCAAAGCGCATGTGCAACAGTTTAATGCTGTTTAAATATTATTGTTTATAAAAAACATCACGCTATATAAAATAATTGACTTAATTAATCTCTAAATAAAAGTCCTAAATATTCTAATTAAGCACTGGTCATTCAATTCCTTAACAACTTTATTTAAAAATGTTATGTGTTTATTAACAACTTGAATAAATTGTATATGTTTGCAGAATGTTAGGATGAAAAATTAGATGTGATCCACTTTACATATCATATTTATTTATTTTTTCTCATGTGTCAAAGCATCGGCAGGGAAGCGAACCGCGAATCCGGGACAACTGCTTGTAAGGCAGCTATGCTGACCACTCGGCCACCAACGCTTGACATCATATTTATTTTTATCGTAATAAAAACATGTATTTTCATTTTCCACGTGATAGAGTCGGATTAACTGGATTTAAATGAAAACATTTTTTTAATATTTGTAATTGATTTGCAATTGACTTGTAGATTTGGTTTGCAATCTCAGGAGAGAATTTGTACCTTTGTTCAAGCGATGGAAAGTAGTAAATATTAATATAAAACAATTATAATTCTTTAGCAACAACTTTTAAGCTACAACAAATCAAACATATAAAAACTCCCTTTGGGTTTTACATAGTGGAAAATGTACGTCACGCTACAATAGACATAAATATGAAATGATGATAGATCATCATCATACAATGAAATTCAAATGAGTCCTATGATGGCAGTTTTCTCTATTCTACCAATTATTTGGCAATCTCATGCCTTCCAAATTAATCATAAACACTATGTGTCTGAAATTCAACCAACTTCTTAAACATTTACAAAAAATACTATATTCCTCTCTTCATCTTAATATTTGGTTATTAGTTTTAAATTAGTAAATCATATTCTTGAAGTAGCAATTTTACTTTACACCGTGAGTGGTAAAAATTGTAAGTGATATTACTTATTAATAGCTCTATAAATCTTTGTTTCCTATAAAAAAATCTCTCATAACAGATTGTGCAACGTCTGTAATCTATTTTGATATATAAAACATATAATTAATAAACATCATTTTCTTTCATAAATTCTGACAATTTGAAGCTACTCCAATCCTTTGTATAGAAAAAGGTATTATAAGTATCATCACTTAACATCGATTAAAATATTTAAAGGCTCGATGTATAAAAACATTGCATCGAGTAATTTTCGTTAATTAGCTTTTAATTAACTAAATAAATTAAACAAAGAATTTAACCTATTATCAATTGTAATCCAAATATATCTATAATCAAATACCCATTAATATTTAACATAATAGATTTAAATATCATCTCTGCTCCTCCAACAAAAAAACAAAACAATAATAAACTTATTAGTGATTTATATTAATATACTTTATAAATAGTAAATTCTCAAAAATACAATATCTGCTCAAAAAATATAAAAAATAATACCATATGAAGTAACATATAATTACTAAAGACTATTTTTTTATTGCTTTCAATCATTCTTGTGCCCAGGACGACTTTGTTAATAACTAATACGCATTTTGTTTTTCAATAATTAACATTGCAGAAATATTAAACATTTTAATCTTAAAATAAATAAAGCATTATTTAGATAGTGAACAAATTATTTTAAAAACGGAAAAAAAAATTTCATTTGTTTTCTTTTAATAAATTTTATTTTTTAGAGGGAGAGGGAGGGAGAAGGAAAGTGAGAGGGGGAGAGTTGATGGAAGATAAAGAGAACGAGAGAGAAAGAGAGAGAGAGAGAGAGAGAGAGAGAGAGAGAGAGAGAGAGAGAGAGAGAGAGAGAGAGAGAGAGAGAGAGAGAGAGAGAATGGAAAAAGAGAAAATGAGTATATTGGGCAATTATTGGTATAATTTTCGCAGATTACGTTGATTAAATAAAAATGAACTACCGTATGTAAAAAGTAAACAGATTGTGTAATTGATTAGTCTATTAAATATAAGAATAATAAATCTGAAAAAAAAAAAAGTGAACTTTTAATAGATATAATTAATAGCTATCAAAATTTTTTAAAATTATGTTTAATAAATAGCTGTTATAGAAATCTGTAGGATTATAAATAATTTTTATATAAAATTCAGCATATTTTATTTAAAATGTGAGAAAGTTCAGTGAAATATAATGGAATAAAAAATAAAATAAAGTTTGTAATTATATGTTGCACCCTGAAAAAACGCTTAAAAGAGTATAAATAATAATTAGTGAGGAAAAAAATCAGATGTTTTTAAAGTAGCAAATCATACACGTACCGATGAATACATGTTCTATTAGAAAAGCAAAACTACTGTACAGAGAAAAAATGCAGATAGAATATTTAAAAAAAAACAATTCACATGATAATGGCTAATAACACCATAAATCAAATTAAAGTGATAACTCAAATTTTGAAACATATCGTTAGTCCCGCCTAAATTGGAGAAATCAGTAGGTTCTCATAGGTAACTATTACATTTTATAGAATATCCTAGTTAGTTAGAGTTTCACTTTAAATTCAAAATTCATGAATTTAAAAATCCAAGTTAGATTCTCTGCTAGCACTGTCATTGGTCAGGTCAGCAAGATCTGAAGAAGAGAGAAAAATAATACTACTTGAAATGTTTCTAACTAACAGATGAATGCAATTGTAAAGTGTAAATTTTTTTAAAAACATTTAACAATTAAGATTAGATGACGGAAGTAGCCTAAAATATAATTACAAGTAAAATGTCATCATCATAAACTTTCAGATAAAGAAATAATAAAAATTATCTAATTTCATTTATTTTTGTAATAATAATTACTGAAATTTCAATTAAATTAATAAATATTTTTTTCGTGATTATAAATATTTTTTGGGCTATATTATATTTAATTAAATAATAGTACTATATAAACATTTAAAGTTAATTTTATGTGTTTTCAAAACAACAAATCTCATTTAGTTTCTACATAAAATTTTATTAAGATGAGAGGTTTTTGTTTTATTTTCAAGTTATTTGATTAACTTCACAAAGTTTTTAGAATCGTTGATAAAGAATAGTATTTGCCAGAAGTTTAAAAATTTTGGGAGTAAATTTTGACGAGAGGAATTTTTATAAACAATGATAAATTCTAATATAGCACAGTATGTATGAATTTTAGACAGGCCATATTGTATAAACTTTTCTCTGAATTTGGTAATTTATAACTTTAATTATCAATGAAATACTTGTGGTCTTTTCAGACTCGAGTTTGTAGCTTTGTTTTTGTCCTGATATAGGACTACTTGTCATTCTTTTATATTAATGTGCTATGAAATGCTTTTATATTGTTATTACAATCAGTAGTGATTATACTTGGCAACAGACTGAATGAATATGGATTTCTTAAATTTGTCAGATTTAATTGCTTGATTATCAATTTAACATATGTTTGGGTCTAGCTTGGACATGGACTAGTGTTCTTTTTATTTTCCAGTAAAATTCTGCTGTTTTTGTATACTCAATATTTATAAAGTGATAATCTCATTTGCTGCTATTATATACAACAATGAGATATTAGAAAGATTTATGTCAAAGTTTAATTATTTTTCCAAAACAGAAGTTCTAAAAACAGTGAGATGATTAAAAGGAAGATAAACATATACAATTTTATAAGTTTTTGCTTTTGATGTTATTTTATTATTTTCATATAACTTAGAACAGCATTCTTCAATCTTTTCACACTTGCAGGCCAGCAGAAATAGGAATTTATATTTTAAAGACTGGCAGAAGGCTAAAGATAAATTTTCTTAGACTTAAACTACTTAGACACAAAGCGATGCATGCAAGTGTGTTTGTTTTCCCCTTGCATCTTTGCTCTGGAGTTGCACATGGACACACTGCTATGGGAAGCTGTCCAATCACTGCACATGCATTGCTTAATTAATTACTATATTGTTAAAATATAAAAGGATAAAATGATATTTAACTGAATATGGGGAAATATTGCAGATAAGGTAATTAACATAGCCTTAAACTACCTCTCTTTCTTTTTTTTCTATATTTTAAATTGACTTGAGATTATAATATATATGTGTGATTCGTTTGCATTCTATTTAAAAAAGAAAGATTATAATCAGTTTTTAAAGGTTAAAAAACGTAATTAGGACACAAACTTTCTCATATTAAATCTCATTTAATAAATCCTATAATATTAAGACAGAAATAAAAACCATTGCAGACAATATTTTATTTATTAAGATTATTGTTACAAAATTTGATATATGTTACAGCAGGGATGTTAAGAATGGGAAATTATCACACTTGATAACTGTGCAGTCCATTGTTTATAACACATTGCAGCTCAGTGCATAATTAAATATACATTTAAGAATAAAAATAATAAACAAGAAAATCAATTTTGAATTTAAAGTTTAAAAAAAAAGAAGTATGTCATGCTTAAACATAATTATTTTATAAATTCTATTAATTATTAATATTATGTAGTAATTATAATAGTATTATGTAATAATTTTAATAACATTTTGATTTACATTGAACTTTATTTAAATGATTGCAATAATAAATAAAAACTATTTATATTAACTACAAGTTTAATCTCTTATTTTGTTATTACAAAATTTCCTGTCAGTCTACAAAATTTTTTCACAGAACGGAGCCGGTCAACGGTGACCCAAAGTTGAAGAACTCTTACTGACTGAGAATATAATGTCCTTTGAGAATGTAAAAAAAGTTGGTGAAGTCTTCAGCAATAAGTTTATATTTTAGTAAAAATTATATGTGTTTAATGATATTTTAAAAATATTTGGGCATTTATTTTTTATTTTAATAGAACCTCACTACTCATTACTCTGAGCAATTTTTTCAACTCTTTGATAATAAACTGAAAGTTTTTGTTACAAGTCTTATTTGCAGCGATGATTACTACTACTTATACCTATAATTTTAATTATTGACTATTAACATACATTTTTATTAAATTTACAAATGAATTCACTTTTGGTTTAAAATAGTTCAGACATATACTATTATTTTATATAATTCAATATATTTTTTGTTTCCAAGAAAATAGCGCAAGAGTTATTTTTTGTTATTCTTGGGTTTGATATTTTTGTTGAATTATAAGTGAAATTTTAAATACTCAGATTTTGGTAAATGATGCTTTCCTTTTTTCCCAAAATTTAAAATAAAAACATCCCAACAACTGCATGATAAAATAGAAATAATCAACCTTCAGAAAATTAATATCTGATAGATAAACACATTTTAAAAAAGTTTTGTTCTTTTTTGGAACAGTTTTAAATATTTCCAATACAAAAATAATTTCTAACTAAACTTTCAATAGAAACACTAGAATTTGAGCTAAATCTTTTGTTTTTACTATGATTCTACTAAATCAAAATTATAACTACAAAACACGGGCATATTACTTATAATAAAAAAAAATGTAATTAGTAAAATTAATCAAAAAATAATGCATATTTGTTCATTTACTTTCATTAAAAATTCTTTATCTATTAATAAGATAGGAAGGTTTGAATTGCTTTTCCAAGTTCTTTGTTAATTATACCTCTTTAAAATCACTTTTTTAATAACTCAACAACTTCCCATAATTAATATTTTCTAAGTTTCTGTTGTTAAAGAAATTAACGTAGTTTATAAACATCTTTAAAATAGAAAAAAATAATAATTTAAATATATTTTAAAAATAAGTCATATTTGGGCCCTTATAGAATTTGATACTTTAATTATATATATTTTTCCAATCTATAGTATCAATTAATACCAAATAAATCCCACTTGATCTCATTCCTATATGGTTCCTAATTGAATACTATACAATAAAATAGTTATATTTCTTCTTTTTAAGGAAGGTTCAGCTCTTAATAAGTTCAGAAAGTTTGATTTAAAACTCAACATAAATCTACAAATAATAAAACATATAAGACATATTTTTAAAGCTAATATTATCATAATTGTTTTCATATATCTTTTTAATATAATATTTTCAAAATACTTGTTGTCAACACTTACTTAACATAAAATCTGGCAACTAAAAATATAAAAAAAATTGCTGCATGCAAAAATGAAATCCTTTCCTTAGCATTAGCTACTACATTAATTTAAATTATTATTGATATTATTGAAATAATAAAAATAATTTACATATTTTGATAAACTCCAATAAATAAAATATATTTTATTATTAATAAAAGCAATGTCAAAAGATATGCATATCACGAATTTTATAAAATATTGAAAATAATTTTTAAAATGTACATATTTGTTAAAAACACTTATTTAAAATAATATCCCAGATTACATAGTATGTTAAATTTTATTAGAAACTAATTATAAATATTACAAAAATAAAATTATTCCATAAAGTTTTCTTTAAAGCAAAGAAAAAAATATGTAGCTGAAAGTAAAACATAATCCATGTGTGTGTAGCATTTTATTAAATATACTTTAGAGAAGATGAGGAATTTTGACGGAAATATATGAAACTGCGTAGAGATCTCTTATCTTTAGTCACTGTTCCAGAATTAATGAGAATATCAATGACTATTGTTACATTTTGATTTATATATGTCCAATTCATTCTAACCAAACTTTGACACCATCCACTTTAGGTAAATACAGTAATGATAATGATTATCACTAATTATTTACTAAAGGAGAAATTGTCTCTAGCGCAAATATAAACTTTAAACCTCAATTAGAGATTAATATATTTGATTTTTTTTAAATAAACTCATCACGCATGGAGTTATTCATATTTTATAAAGAGATTAATAAAATGTGGAATTGAGAAAATATATTTTCTACATTTTTTAAAAACAAAATTAAAAAAAAAAGACTAACCAGAATCACATCTTGATCCCTGCATTCCCGGTTCACAGTAATACCCACATTGGCCTGTTATATGATGGCATAACTTATCAATACAGTTATCACAAGTGCTGTTACAGTGTTTTCCATAGAATCCAATATCACAAGCTGTGCATAAATTTTATATAAATGTATTAATATTTTTAAACAAATTATGCATATTAAGTTTTAAAATATTAATTTTATTGAGATATATTGAAAAAGAATACAAAAAAGTTCAACACATATTTTCATACTTAGAATCCAAAAATTATTATCATATCAACATTACCGTAATGTTTAGTCATTATGAAGATCAGAAACGATTATAAATTAACTTTTGAGATTTTAGCTTTCTTTTATCATATCAACTTTGGATTCAATTTAAAATTTAGATTGTCTATAAATTATCATCTTTTCCAGAATCATATTCAATTCAGTTTTATATAAACTTTTTAATTTTTTGAATGACATCATTTATCTCCGATTGTTTTTTAGCCACATATTTTACTCTAATTTTGGCTTTTTAATTCAACATACCCCTATTCTGCCGCGCGGGGTATTTAGTTTGCATAATGTCTTTTAATTAAATATTTAAATCTATATCATCCATAAATAAGTAGAGACCAATAAACATCACATGACCACCACTTCTTATGCTTGTGTATAACTATTGTTAAAACAGGCAAAACTCACTATACGTATTGCCACACACAGCAAGCTAGAGCAATCAATGGATGCCAGAAGGCTTGTGCATAAAATCTCCACCTGCCACAAGCCAGAAACTAGTCTGGGGATATTGGATGAGTAGGCACTAGATGGAGATTTTATGCACAAGCCTTCTGGCATCCATTGATTGCTCTAGCTTGCTGTGTGTGGCAATACGTATAGTGAGTTTTGCCTGTTTTAAATAAGTAGAGACAAAGGTATATGTTATTTTATAAACATATACACACATTTAAATAAATGTTTTGTCAAAATAATTTTATTCATATTTAAAACTATAAATTAATTTTCATTTGCATTAATAACATGCCCGAATGTCTGTGAAGCCACAGAATAGTAATTATTTTTATTTATTTGTAATTCTATATATATCTTTTCTTTCTAACTTTGCCCTGTGTCATTTAATGCAGTAATATAGTCTAAAACTGTAAAGCATCAAGTCTCTCGAACTTCTTAAGAACTCCCGAGCAGTGAAGCCAATCGATTATTTATTTTTATTTTCACAGCTGTAATTGTGACAACTATTACAATAGTCTGTCTCCCTTAAGTATTATAAACTTATTTCTTACGTAGGTTTTTTTTCCATTTTAGTTTATAAAATATTTACTAAAATTTATTTTTAAAGAATTTATTATATAAAAGTTGCCAATTATATTTCCGTGAAAATTCTTAAATTAATACAAATAAGTCATTGTAGAAGAAATTCGAATTCTTATCAAAATTCAGAGCATTTGTTATATTTTAATCTTTTATTTATATTTATTATATGTTTGATTATTAACTTTTATAATAATTTTAATGTTAAACTAAATTAAACTGAATTCTTACTTAAATTAGTTCATACTAATTCTATAGTTATCAATAGGACATATAGTTTCAGCTTATACTACCAGATTTAATTGTTTGTGATTACAGCGTAGCTAAATATTATGTGCAAATTATTATATGGACATTTATATTTTAGTGTTTGCATCTGTAGGTTTGTGAATAGCCTTAACTTAATTTACATAACTCATTGGAAGAGAAGCTTGATTTTTTTCAAAATTGTGTCATGTTTCAAATTTCATATATATATATATCATTACTAATCTTCATAAAAATCTGAATATTAAGCTAAAAATGTCTGAATTTTGGTTTAAAGAAGCTAAGATAATGTCTATTGTCATTACAAGATTACATAATTTACCATGCTCTTACAGTTTTAACAGCTCGTTGTTTTGGTTACATCACAGTTGATACTTTTATCTGGATTTTTACAAAAATATTATTTATAATTTAATATTTATATATGTAAGTCAATGAAAATCGTTAAACTAATATACATAATTTATTGTGGATGGAGTTTAATTTCTTTTGAATATTCAGAGTTGATATATTTCAAATTTTTATATGGTATATAGTATCTAAATCGAATGTTAATTCACATAATAACTTAAATATTAAATTAAAACTGGTCCATATTTTAATTTAAAATAGCTTAGAAAAGTACAATTTTTGTTAGTATATTATATGGTTTAAGATTGCATTACGGGTTTTAATTAATTGTTGTTTTTTAGTCCTATCATAACTGAAAATTTTATGTAGATTAATATGTGGGAATTTCCATACATGTTTTAATATTTACATCTGTAATCTCTTGAACATTTTATATATATATATATATATAATTCAATGTGACAGAAATTCGAATTCTTTTAAAAATTCAGAAAACTTTTTGTGCTTGAAATTCTCATACATATATAGTATTAATATCTGACTACTAATTCTTATAGTAGCCTGAGTATTAAGTTAGTAGTGCTCTGGACTATAACTTAAAATGTCTTAAACACTACTGTTATTACTAGATTATATTTCTGTCAATTTGTACTAATGATTTTTATTTGGTTGATCCATTGGTTCCATCATAGCTAAAACCTTTATCTAGATTATCATTGAAAGGAAGTTTTAGTTTCCTGTGAAAATTCAGAGAATTGGTATAATTTAAATTCACACATTTATTATATATGTCTGAATTAAAACTCTTATAATCCTTAATTATTTAACATAAAGTGTTCTGTTTTATTTTAATGTGCTTCAGACAAATACTATTGTTATTACTAGATCACAAGATTTCAACATGCACCTTCAGTTTAAATTGGTTATTGTCAAAGTTATATCACATTTGAAAATCCTGTTTTGATTATTTCAATTATTATAAAAGTACATCTGTAAAAAGTTTAAATCAATCTACATAACACATTGTAAAAATTCAGAGAATTTTTATGTTATGTTAAATTATCACTCATGTATTGTATTTATGGCTTATTATTCCATTAATATTTATAATATTATGAGTTTATTTTTTGATTAGATTGGCATGAATTATCATAGGTAAGTGTATATATATATATATATATATATATATATATATACACTATGATAAATATACATTATATATATATATATATATATATATATATATAATGTCAATTGTACTTTTATAAAAAAAAAGTGCCATAAATATATTATTAGAAGTTCAGCTTTAAAATTTTTCTATCAAAATTTACAATTTATGAATAGATATAAAATTAATAATTTCAAAAATATTAGAATTTTAAATAAATTTAAATTTTATTTTATAATAATACCAGGTTTATCTTATATATTTTTGTATAAAATAAAATGAAATTGTGAAAAGGACATCTTCAACCAATTCCAGAAAACATACAAAATGGTAGACAGAATCTAACTAACTACTTAATTAAAAAGATTTTATAATATTTTCCAGTGTATTTATTATTATTATTATTATTATTATTATTATTATTATCATCATCATCATCATCATCATCATTATCATCATCATCATAATCATCATCATTATTTTTATGACTTTTAACATAAATTTGATTTAATACAACCATAATTATTTCAGATAATTTTCTGATTTGAAATTATAATTTAGAATAATTGAAGAAGTTTTTAAAAACTAGACATTAGTGACATCACTTAAATATTAAAATGAACTGAAATAAAAGAACTCCAAGTATAGCAAACTATAACCGATGTCAATCAAGAAATATGACTTTTTTTCTGTATTCCATAGCCCTACTTAGCTCAATCTCGTTTTTATTAGAATATCCACATAACATACATACCCATTTTTATATACATATACATGTAAGCACAATATTTTACCACTAGTTAAACAAGAGTAGATCAAATCCTCCTGAGTTCTTCATTTTTTAATACTTTTTCTAAGAGCAATTTTAATTAAAGGCTCCTATACATTATGTATTATTACACTGGGTTGGCATGGGATTATTTACCATTGTCATATGAACAGTTTCCTTGAATATTCTTTTTTGCACCTTTTCCTCTCTATCCAATATTGTAGTTTTCCAATTGAACAAATAGTCATTAGTACCTAAATAGTCTTGCTACTGTAAACACATCTATTTTTTCTCTTTTAACCATTAGTTCATGATGTTGCAATCATTGTTTAATATGGCAACAGGTCTCACCAATATACTTCCTTCCCCATTTACATGGTATTTTGTTAATGCAGTTTTTGTTTTTCAGCATTTTTTGTTTAGGCTTGGTAGAAGTTAGAACTCCTTGATGTGTGGTATGGTTTTGTAAAGCTATTCTACTAATATTTATTGCAAATTTTCTTTAATTTATCTGTCATTTCTGGTATGTATGGATACACTACAATTCCAATAATTATTCCTTCTTTTGTTATCTCTTTTTGTTGTTTATTAAAGATTTTCTTGAAGATAACTGATGAATAAAAATTTTTCATGAGAGTTTGTTCTATGTGAATCTTTTCATTTTCCAATCACTGGTTTCTGAACAACCTTCCATTGCTCTATTCTGTAGTGATCATATAATTCCATGTTTAATGCTTCTAGTATGATTGGATATAAATCCCAAGTACTTTCCAGTGTGGATTGGTTTCTTATATACTGTTATTAATATTTTGCCCTGAGAGAGACTTGTCACAAGAACATCTAAGAATGCCAATTTTTGTTCTCATTCTGATTCCATTGTGAATTTAATTGAATGAGATGTGTTGTTAACATGCTTCCAGAATGACTGTAATTGTATCTGATTATGCAGCCATACTACAAATGTATCATCAACATAGTGAAGCCATACTTTATGTGGAAAGGGAATATTATTTATGGCTGTGGTGGTAAGCAAGGGCGACTGACAGTGGTGGTTGTATGGCCATTTTTTGATTTGATTGGAAGAATTCTGAGTTATATTGAAAGTACTTTATTATTATGCACATCGTTAATAATTCCATTATACTATCAATAGATAAAGTTGTTCTGTTTTATAGAATATTGACATTTTATTACAATAGACAATGCTTCATCACATGATACATTTGTAAATAAACTTTCCATATTAAAGCTTACCAATATATAAGCTTTTTCCATTTTCATATCCCTGACAAATTCTACAAAATGCTTAGAAACGCTGATGAAGGATTGCATCCTGCATGCTAATGCACTAAGAACTTTGAAAAGAAATCTCGAAAAATTTTGACATGGTAAATTTTTAGAGCTAACACTAAACTGTAAAGGAACATTGTATTTATGGGTTTTAGGTAGTCTATAAAGTAGAGGAATTTTACTGAAATACGAAATTAATTTCATTTGTTCTGAGTTATTGAAATATCTGTGATGTTTCTCAGATGTTTGTAACTCTACCTCTGTACTTGTATTTCTCACTACTTTTTGTATTGACCTACTATAAGTCCTCATATTTTATTAACATAATCAGTTTTATCCATTACAACTGAAGTGTTATCTTTGTCAGCAGGAGGAATAATTATAGATGCATCCTGTTTGAAAAGATTAATAGCTTTCATCACAGGAAATGTTTGACTTCTGCTTTTAATGTCTATCAAAATTCTTTTAACCCTCCAGCATAATTCTTTTGCTTTTTCCAGAGGAAGTTTTTGGTTGTTTCACAATGAGTGCCATTATATTCAATAATGGGACAATATATGGTATAATGATGAAGTTCAATCCTTTTCCAAGAACAGATAATTCAGCATCAGAAAGGTGTTTGGAACTATGATATTTCACTGATGAAGCAGATAGATGGTTACTTAAAATATGACTCTTGATCTGCTCATGTAGATTTATATGCTTCTTCTTCTGACATTCTTTTATCTATGTAATTTACAATATGGTATTTTCGCTGCTGGACAAACCCTTGAAAAGTCTTCATCTAAAAGCTAATTTTTTTGACCTTTCACATTTCAAATGGAATGTTGATACTTAGAAAACAATTAAACATTTATTTTTTTATCAGTAAGACCTCATTTGCTCTCTATAATAATCTAATCAGCTATCTTGGAGGAAATAGGACGTTTTAATTGCAAACTCTTGTAAATAATTCCTTCTGTTTTACATTTATATAAGAAAGTTAAATGCTTTTCTACTTTAGCTAGTTTTAAAAATAATTTTCCATAATGTCTCAACTTCAACATAGAATCATATCTATACTGAATATTTAGTATTTGGCTGAAGGTTTGTGATGATGGTATATTAGAGGTGATTATATTTTAAACTATTTTCATCACCTATCATTAAATGTTGAATGTATAGGCAATTTTAAACTTTATTAGTTTTCAAATACAAATAACTTGCTAGTAATAACACACAAATAGACAACACAGATTAGTAATTACACAACGTTTTGAATAGTATTATTCTCCACCCTTCTTCAGGTGTTGCTGCCCTGACCAGTGACAAAATTAGCATAGGAGCCAATCATACCCCTTTAGATTCAAGGATATCAAATTATAAGGCAATGCTCTAACCAACCAGGCTATTTTGTTAAAAACAACAGATAGTAGAAATTTCATATATTTATATAAGAGAGTTAGCTGAAATCCTTTTGAGTATTAAAAAATACTGAGAGCGCAAAAGGATTTTAAACATCTCTCATATATAAATATATGAAATTTCTACTATCAGTTGCCTTTGACAGAATAGCTCAATTGATTAAAGAGTTACCTTAAAATTTGATATTCGAGTATCTAAAGATGTAAGTTCAACTCCTGTGCTAATACTGTCACTGATAGGACAGCAACACCCGAAGAAGAATGGAGAATGATACTATTCAAAATATTGTGTAATTACTAATCTGTGTTGTCTATTTGTGTGTTATAACTAACAAGTTGTTTGTATTTGAAAAGTTTAAATAAAGTTTAAAATTATCGAGGCAATCAATATTTAATAATAGATGATGGAAATATTCTAACATATGATCACATATTTTAATCAGAACAACATCTTGTTCTTGTTTATTATTTAATTACATCGGAATAAAGATAATACTTTAGAAATAAAAAGTGAACTATTAAATTCTAAATTACTTTCAAACAATACATAATACATGGTGAGGTAATGATTCAAAAGAATATATTTTTTTAAATATTTCATTTTTCAAGTTTTTGCTTTGATATTTGCTGGCAATGTTTATTAATTAAAAATTTAAGGATAAAGTATAAGAGCATCATCTTAGCTGAGATTTAATCAAGTAATTATTCTTATTCAGATATCCATTAGTTGGAAGATATTTAAGATCTTCAAAAGTATTTATTTACTCATTTTTAATATTTTAATAATGTAATGGTAAATATTATTATTGGTTTGTGTTAAGAGATAATCTACAAGCCAAACTTGCTTTGGTTAATGATGAGAAAATTCACAAATCTGACATTCAGACAAAGTTTACCACTTAGTTTTTCAAATAAATATGAAAGTAAATTTTGATAAGGAGATAACAAATAATAACAAAGAATACTAACAATGATAAAATTATTGCATATTCTACATTTATTGTTGTGATATTTAAATATATTTTTAATTAAAAAATGTTAACACATAGTCGAAAATAGAAACAACTTACATTGTTATGAACATACGAAAAGTGCAACTTACATTGTTATATATTTTATTTATACTTTTTGTCGAACAGTATAATCTAAATATGTAAAACAGCTGAAGACAATTTTATTTTTATTTTTAAATTATTCATGCATTTATTTATTTATTGTAAAATGGTTTTACTTTGAAAGCTTCATCTAGTTGTTGTCAATTTTCTTCTAGTTTTAAAGTAAACTTTATTGTAAATAAAAGATTAAATTATATTACATAATACATTTTACATAAGATAATATAAAGTATAATGATATTTTTAATGTCTAATCGTGGTGTTGATAGCTGATCCAAACTCCATGTAGTTGAAAAGATGTCACAAGGAGTGCTTGGTCTCTGTTTTTTATTTTAATTTGTTATGGAAAAGTGATTGAAGCTTCTGAGGTGTTGAGTTACAACAAAAATAATATCTTAAAAACCATAGAAAAAGGCTATCTACTTATACTGCCTATTAAAAAAGTGAGAGAAGATTTGAGATCTAGTAATTGAAATGATTATGTTTCTGTATGTTTGTAATGCTAGGCAGCTATTAAGAAAGGGCTTCATAGTTTCTTCTCCCTTTTGACCCAATAACATACTGAATCGATATTGGCAAAAAGAAAACATTTGTTAGGATGAGTCTCAAGACTGATTTAATTAATAAATCTAAATATTTTGATTTCCAACATCAAAATACACATTTTTGAATTATCTGTCTGATAGTTAACAATACTTAAAACAGAAGAAA
>JAQFVV010006569.1:179035-341557 GCA_028023455.1 Epiperipatus broadwayi | reverse complement strand
ATGGTATTCAAACCCAGGCGTATGGGGGTATATTCAACTATAATCAATTGACGAAATAACTGACAGGGACAAAACTTTTATAAAAGCGGTCTTGCTTTAATAATAAGCGAAGAACAGCCGTTTCTAAAAGCCGATCGCAGCTATATAAGAGTACCTGTCAGATTTATTGAAAAAAAGAGTAAAAATTGTTGTTATTTTATTATTTTGTGTGTGTGTGCTAAGAATAAATCTATAATCCGTCGTTGTAGTTTTTTTTGTTATTTATTTTTGATCAATTAAAGAAGAATGATTGAATGCAAGTTTAACTTTTATAAAATAATTTAAATTAATTAGCAATATGTTCTGAAATTCCAAGCAATCTCAGATTAATTTGTACAAACGTAATTAGTAAATGTAAAATTAGAAATTGAAACAATAGGCAGGATATGTGCTGGTACGCCGAGATAAAACAAGCCAAAATTAGAAACAGAGGTGTGAGAAAGTGTACACCGCTATTGTACGACTCAGATTTCTGTCCCCAGAGAAACAATACCTAAGAAAAACGGTTAAATTCCAAACTAATGTCAACAATCCCAGAAATCTCGGAGTTGAGCTGACACGCGATGGACTTATCAAATAAAGGGACTCACAGGTGCATGGGATTGATTGGAGGAGAAAAATTCAAGGTGTGAGGGCGTGAAGGCAAAGATCAAAAAGGCCGAACAGCGTTTTCAGAGGACAGTTTGTGCTCTTCTTTTGAGAGATTATTAAGAGACTTGATTTTTATTAGACGTTATGAATCTAACTGCCATGCGTTGCTGAATATAGAATTCGCGGCTTGACCGCCGGACCTCCGCGTCCAGTCCAGCTGATTGCCATCAAGATGCTCATACCACCGGAGAACCTCATATTAGGACCACGCTCGCTTGGAGACCGCGCAAATCGCCGGAATACATCATTAAAGAATAATCTTCGCTCAGGATCCCATTACAGTCGTTCTACATTTCACAGGTAGCTATCGTAAAATTTGTTATATTCAATTGTGCACTTAAAGAAATAACTTTTATATCCAGAACTATTAGAAAGACATTAATCTAAAACAGTATAATTAATATTAATCATTTATGAACAGTTCGAGAATTTTTTTACCTAATAAATTTGCCGACTGATCAACAGTCTGAAATAATATGTGCAAAGTAATTTGAAGTTTACCGTTAATTGTCTCGGCTTGCCGATCACATACCTGCGTTAATCATTATTAAACAGATTAAATAAATATTTATGTAGCTAATTTTTTTTGTTATTTAATTGCTTGGAATTTCAACATAAATTTATATATATCGGAATGAATGCTTTAGCGTAAATTTGTTTGTATGGAAATGAATGTAGTTGATATTTTGGGGGTGGGATTTTATTGATTTTATGCTTATGTCGTGATGTTTTTTTTTTGACTAAAGTTAAGTTGGATTAATTTGTTCTGTGGGATGTAGGGCGGGCCTTTCTATGATTATAATAACGGAGGTAGTGTGAAGGGTAATTGTGGCTGTGTTCGTTTCATGTTTCCGACTGGAGCGAGGCACGGGCATGTTTTGTGATATAATTGAGTGGGCTTATGCACATACGTGGCGGACTCTTCTAAAAGTTCTCCTGGCGCCTATTACTGGGATTCGATTCGAATCTATGTATAAAATAAATAAAGCGTACGTGTATAGGTGTTAGAAATTATCGTCACAGAACATCATGTAATCCCCGGACGGAAGAACACAGCGGGTGCCAACAAAAAAAGGAATCGTCAAGCAAGGAGTAGCGAAGGTAGTGGTGGTTGCCACGGTCGCGGGCGGTTACATTTGGCGCGTCAACGTGCGGCGAAACTGTTGTTTCAAAGGGCAGAACCGACGTGAGTACAGCTGACGTTAATAACAACGAAAGCAAATCTAAAAAGAGGGCGCTCGAAATAACGGAACAAATTGTCTACTAAAGCAGGGGGAAAATTTTCGGAATTATCGTGAAAAAAAAAAAAAACTAGTAAATATTGCTTGAGAGAGTGGGAAGGGGATTTAGTTCTTGTAGTATTAACAAAATAATCAAGCGGCCGGATATAACTGATATTTGTAGAAAGCTGTGGAATAGCGGGATTCCGTGGAGGAAATATCGTGTATCAAAGGAAGCAACTCGTAAATTAATTTCTATACTAATAAGACAACTGCAAATAATTTTAATCGCAAAAAAAAAAAAAAAAAAGGAAAGGAAAATCATTTTAATATTAGTGTATTCTTGAAAGGGGAACGAACTGTATCTGGGATCTTGTTAGTTTTCGTGTTACTTAAAAAATAAAAGGGACGTTGCGTATAAACAACACGGATATGTAGATGACCACAGAAAAAAAAAATATATATATAAAAGTTAAGTAAAGTATAACCGTACATATAACCGAGGGCTACCGTATATAAATGAAGGGAACAGTGGGACCTGGGATAATCTGAGCGTGAGGAACCAAATTGAAGGAAGGATAGGAGCTGTGGGAATTTTGAAGGGCAATGAGCATCGAAGGATAGGATAAGACAGTCAGGGGGACCCGCGGAGTAGTAGGTGACGAGTCGTGGATTATTATAGCCAAAGATAAACTAAATATTAAACAATGGAAGACAATACAAATGAAAGCATGTGGGAACAGACGGGAGAGAGTCCCATCCAATTTAAAAAACAGGACACGCAGAAGGAAGGGGATATTAAAATCTTAATAAGAATGATGACGCAAATGATGGCCGAAATGAGGGAAGATAGAGAAGAGCGGAGAAGAGAGAGGGAAGAGTTTAAAGAGGAGATAAGGCAACTACTCGGGGGAAAGGAAAGGAAGCCAGAAGAGAACAAAGGGGAAGAGAGTAGTTTAACCCAAGTTAAGGAAGAGATAAATCAGAATGCGATGGAGACGGATAGGACGAAGGCAGACCTGAGTGAGCTAAAGGAGAAGGTTGAGGTCCTAACGGATGACGTAGGAAAGGGCGAGAGACGTCAAGATGTGATGAAGGAAGCCATCAGGCAGACGGAGGAGGTGTGTCATGAAATTAGACAACACCAGGACGAAGTCCGTGAGACAATGGGAGAGTGGGGACAGAGGATCCAAAGGATTGAAGCAGACCTGGGGCATGGGAATATGAGTAGAAGGATGGAAGAGATGGAGAAGAGATGGGAAAGGCAGATGTCGCCACGGGACACAAGTCATGTATGGGCGGAGAGACAGATGAAGATAGAGATATTCCGGGCCGGGATGAACGAAAACCCGATGGACCACCTCGAAAGCGTCAGGAATCTGTTTCGAGAACCTACGGAGAGAGAACCTGACCGAGTAAATATTGCCAGCGGCTACCTACAGGGCCCAGCGAGAGACTGGTGGAGGACGCTGGAGTTTAAACCCCGGTCATATGAGGAGTACAAGGAAGAAGTCTTACGGTGTTTCTGGAACACGGCACGCCAGGAGGGGACGTATTTTCGAATCACCCGGGAGAAATATGGGGGAAGGCCCAATGAGACGGCCACTCAATTTTATTATAGGCAGGTGGCGAGCCTTCAACAATTGCCTGCGTACCCTATGACAGAGATGCAGATCATCTCCATAATAAGACACAATATGCCGACCACCCTCAGACACATGATGCTGGGAAGCGATTGCAAAGGGATCCATGAAATGGGGGAAATGGTCGCAAAATTTGAACTAGAAGAGGGAACAGGAGGGACGATGGAGGGGTACAAGAATGAACAACCCAGAAAACGAGTACCACCGGACCGATACTAACCCATAGGACGGAGGGAAAATTAGTTTACGACTAGGGATATCAGAAGGACAAATGTTAAAGGGAATTCGAATGGGAAATAGATGCCACGAACCGGGTATGACCTATGACAAGAATCGGAATATGATATTGGAAAGGGAAAAAAAAAAAAACGGAGGGGAAAAGGGGGGATGACCAACCCCAGCCTGGGGTATAACATAGAAAAACAAACAGATCAAACGCTCGCAAAGCAGCCTATAGCCTATAGAGCCAACGTGTTGGTGGGTCGACCTGAGAGTACCTTGTAAGTCCGGGAGACGGCTGGCACATGACGGGCCCAACCTAAGTGCGGAGAATCATGTAAAACATTTCGTTAGAGTTCGTGCTAGCTCACTTCCCAAACGTTGTTATTGCTGGGCGGTCCAGACTTTCCAAAATCGTAGATCGAGATCGATCATGTTCTGTATCGGGGACTTCGGAAAGGTCCATCCCCATACCTCCTGTCAGGGATGCACGGAACCAATTGGCCATTGTCGTCAATCGTGACAGACCCTAGATTACCAAATAGTTTTATTGTCTTTTCTCCGTTAATAGTCGTTGTAAAGGGAAGTCTGACTGCAGAGCACCGGATCCAAATTTTAAGGGAAGGCGGAGCCGCAGACGAACGGACGGGAAAGCCGCCATAATGGGACCCGTATCGCACAAAGGAAAGGAGGACGTGGGGGCGATTCGTTGGACGCTGCACAAAAAGAAAAAAAAATGATTAAGGGAAGGGAACATTCAATGCCAGGGCACTGAAGAGGGCCGAATAACTTCGCTCCTTCTCAGAGCTAAAACCCGCAACATCGGATTTTACTCTACACCGGGCGGGGAGATATGTAACGGAATAGCGTTACATGGTATTCAAACCCAGGCGTATGGGGGTATATTCAACTATAATCAATTGACGAAATAACTGACAGGGACAAAACTTTTATAAAAGCGGTCTTGCTTTAATAATAAGCGAAGAACAGCCGTTTCTAAAAGCCGATCGCAGCTATATAAGAGTACCTGTCAGATTTATTGAAAAAAAAGAGTAAAAATTGTTGTTATTTTATTATTTTGTGTGTGTGTGCTAAGAATAAATCTATAATCCGTCGTTGTAGTTTTTTTTGTTATTTATTTTTGATCAATTAAAGAAGAATGATTGAATGCAAGTTTAACTTTTATAAAATAATTTAAATTAATTAGCAATATGTTCTGAAATTCCAAGCAATCTCAGATTAATTTGTACAAACGTAATTAGTAAATGTAAAATTAGAAATTGAAACAATAGGCAGGATATGTGCTGGTACGCCGAGATAAAACAAGCCAAAATTAGAAACAGAGGTGTGAGAAAGTGTACACCGCTATTGTACGACTCAGATTTCTGTCCCCAGAGAAACAATACCTAAGAAAAACGGTTAAATTCCAAACTAATGTCAACAATCCCAGAAATCTCGGAGTTGAGCTGACACGCGATGGACTTATCAAATAAAGGGACTCACAGGTGCATGGGATTGATTGGAGGAGAAAAATTCAAGGTGTGAGGGCGTGAAGGCAAAGATCAAAAAGGCCGAACAGCGTTTTCAGAGGACAGTTTGTGCTCTTCTTTTGAGAGATTATTAAGAGACTTGATTTTTATTAGACGTTATGAATCTAACTGCCATGCGTTGCTGAATATAGAATTCGCGGCTTGACCGCCGGACCTCCGCGTCCAGTCCAGCTGATTGCCATCAAGATGCTCATACCACCGGAGAACCTCATATTAGGACCACGCTCGCTTGGAGACCGCGCAAATCGCCGGAATACATCATTAAAGAATAATCTTCGCTCAGGATCCCATTACAGTCGTTCTACATTTCACAGGTAGCTATCGTAAAATTTGTTATATTCAATTGTGCACTTAAAGAAATAACTTTTATATCCAGAACTATTAGAAAGACATTAATCTAAAACAGTATAATTAATATTAATCATTTATGAACAGTTCGAGAATTTTTTTTACCTAATAAATTTGCCGACTGATCAACAGTCTGAAATAATATGTGCAAAGTAATTTGAAGTTTACCGTTAATTGTCTCGGCTTGCCGATCACATACCTGCGTTAATCATTATTAAACAGATTAAATAAATATTTATGTAGCTAATTTTTTTTGTTATTTAATTGCTTGGAATTTCAACATAAATTTATATATATCGGAATGAATGCTTTAGCGTAAATTTGTTTGTATGGAAATGAATGTAGTTGATATTTTGGGGGTGGGATTTTATTGATTTTATGCTTATGTCGTGATGTTTTTTTTTTGACTAAAGTTAAGTTGGATTAATTTGTTCTGTGGGATGTAGGGCGGGCCTTTCTATGATTATAATAACGGAGGTAGTGTGAAGGGTAATTGTGGCTGTGTTCGTTTCATGTTTCCGACTGGAGCGAGGCACGGGCATGTTTTGTGATATAATTGAGTGGGCTTATGCACATACGTGGCGGACTCTTCTAAAAGTTCTCCTGGCGCCTATTACTGGGATTCGATTCGAATCTATGTATAAAATAAATAAAGCGTACGTGTATAGGTGTTAGAAATTATCGTCACAGAACATCATGTAATCCCCGGACGGAAGAACACAGCGGGTGCCAACAAAAAAAGGAATCGTCAAGCAAGGAGTAGCGAAGGTAGTGGTGGTTGCCACAGTCGCGGGCGGTTACAATATATATATATGATAGTGTTTATAAAAGTGCTCCATGCTTCAGCTAGGTGTAACGTGAGTATATCGAGTATTTTTAAATAAATGTATATTTCAAAAATAACTTCTGCGGTGAAAGGTTTTGAGAAGCAGTCTTATGGTGTTATGGGTTGGAAGCATTGGTTGATTGTGAAAAATCTACTTTTAATTTAACATTGAGTGTTAGATGATCATAGAAAGCTTATTGAGTAAGCGATATATCAACATATAATGAAGTTCTGTGGAATAAAAAATAAGTCTATTAGTGTAGCACTTTTTTATGTAGAATAAAAATGAGGTATTTGAGAAAACTCATGAGCTTATTATTAATTAGATGTACGTATTTAGAAATGAACTCTAAATAGCTCATTTTGAATTCTAACAAAAAAAACTGGAAAAGTGTTAGAAGTAAGTATTAGATTAATTTGATTTCTTAAGTTATATATTTGTGATATCTCATTGTAAGGATACAGAGTGATTGTATTTAATGTAAATGCAGTGCAGATAAAATTGATGATATTCTAGTTTTCATTAGAAATTAGTATTTTAAATCATTGAAAAAGTGATTTATTATATACTATTATTCTAATTCCTGTTAAAAAAATTGCTAGATTCGAGATATAGTTTCACAAAACCCAGTTTACTAAAGATATTTTATATGGATATGTTTTGGGTATTTATTGAATATTTCATTTCTGTAAAAATGAAATGTATGGAGAGAATTGTGTGATCCAGTTTTTATTGCAAGCTGTCTTTAAAGTAAATTTATACCTCTCACATTAATCTCAGTGATTCTTATATTCATAGTGAATTTATACAATTGTTTTTTATGTTAATATAAGAGACCTTTAATTAGAGGAGAATGCATTTATGTATTAAGTGTATGTAAACATTATAATTGAACTGTATACATTATCTGTTAAATTATGTGTAAAATTTATTTAAACATTCTTGCAATTTTATTATAACTACCTGTAGGGAATGATTCTGGTTTTTAGATAATAAATGAAAGTCTTAATTTTCTCAGTAATATATTAAAGGTCCAAATTCTACTATTTTAATTAAATTCTGTTCAGAAGAATCATCAGTAATCTCATGAAGTTTTAACATTCATTGGATTTGTAGTTAGTTTTATAGAATTACTATGTGCATTGGCAGAAAATTATAAAATGATTTTTTTCCTGTTTTTAAGTTATCTACTGCAGAGTTGTTATTCTTTTTTATCCATCCTTTTATTTTGTGCACTTCCACTCGTGTAACATTTTTGAACTATTCTTGTGTATGTGGAGATTTATTATTAGAGTTTTTCCTCATCCAATACACGGAGCTAATATTGGATATGAATTATTATATTTGGGCTTTTTGACAGTAGATATGAAGACTTCTATTGAAATTTTGTTCTTAGTATTGGAATTAATGTTTTGCTTATACGTTGATTTAATTTTTTTCTTTATTGGAATGACAATTATTTTTGCTTTTAAATTCTGTTTATGTTTTTATTTTTTCATTAATAATTGGAACCTGTCATCTTCTTTTAAAGATATGCCAGTGCTTTCTTACTCATTGATGTATTATACTTTTCTGATTCCCCCGATGGACTGGTATGACATCACAACACCATCAGGAGTTATTATTTTTACTTATTTGTTCCAGTGAATTATCATTAATTATAGGTTCCTTTGCATTCATGTAGGACATGGTATTGCTGATTGGTGATTATTCAAAAGTTTCTTGACTTATTTCTTTTCTAACTAAATGTATTTTGATTGCATTTTCTTGTATTATCATTGCTCTCCTGGCATTAGTTCTAAATTTTTTTAGTCTACAATATTTACAAAATTTATTTGGGCAATCCTTGATGAGATGATCCAAGAATTTGCAATATAAGCACTAAACCAGTATGCCTCTAAATGTTATTATTAATGGGAAATGTCAGTAGAGTGTAAAGTTGGAATATCTAATAGTATATCTAGTGGTTTAATACTTTTATTTAATAAAATTTTGAATAGTGTAGTATTGGTTAGTACTGGTCCTGAAGCTTTTTTTTCTAACATATATCTGAATTTAGATATTTTAACATATTTATCAATTATACCTAGAAGATCTTGAATTGTAAAATTTACATGACAGTTTTTAATTTGATCTGATAGCTTTATCTGTTAATGTCAATATAGCAGACAGGTTTCTCAGTGATAAAGTAAATATGTTCTGGAATAACTGTTTTTTTTTTGTTAAGTTGTTAAATTCTATTGTTATGGTGATCTATCATCTTATAAAGCATTCATCACATTTTTCCCTATAAGAACTGTCATTGCTATAATTAGTGCCTTCTCAGTTATAAATTTTTGGAAAGATCAGAATTGTCATTGGAATTGTTAAATTAAATTTTTCTGTTATATCTTGATATACTTCAGCATTTACAAGATTATTATGAAGTTTTAACTACTGAATTTAATTAATTACTTTCAATGAAATCTGAATTAAACAAATTCATTCATTTTTTTGTAATTTATTTCAATTAAATTAGATTTTCCCGAAATAATTTTAAGTACAGTTGCATAGGTATTTTCATTTTCAATTTTTTTAAGTGATAATATTATCAGACTTCCTGGAACTAGATTCTAAAACAGTTAGGTTTGAAGTTTCATATATTATTTTTTCTCAATATCAAAAGTAAAACTTGTTTTTTCAAAATCTATTAATATCTTAGAATTATTTTTGGAATTTACACTCATTATATTTATATCTAGTTCAAAATGAAGATTGGAATCTCCTAAAATTAAAAACTGTTTAGTCTTAACTAAATTGAAGCTTAAAATTATGACTAATTAAATGATATATTTGTAATAACTTTTAACATTGATTATATTCTACCTAAATTATTAATAAAATATTAGGAATTTTATACTTCTCCCTCGACAGTATAATATATAAAATTAAAAGCGTGTGAAGCGCTTGAAAGAGAAGCTATAGAGAATGCAAAAATATTAAACAGTAAGCGCTTAGCGTTTAATATTTTTGCCCTCTCTATAGTTTCTCTTTCAAGCGCTTCACACGTTTTTAATTTTATATACTAAATTATTAATATAAGTGACATTTTTTATTTAAATATAATTTACATTTAATTAAACTAAAGTAAAAAATAATACAAATAATTTACCTTGTCTACAATCGCTACCTTGCCATCCATCTCCACAACCATAAATGCAATAGCCTGACGAATAATCACAAATGTTCATTCTACAATTGTGACATAATTGCGCACAATTTTCTCCAAAATATCCAGGATCGCATTCTATTATAAATAAAATATATCATTATCTATACACTTCTTTGCCAATATTTACATAAATAATAAAATGAATCAAAGAGAAATATTTTTAAGTGTATTTTAATTAGTAGCTGGCTTCTATACAAAATAGAATTTAAAATTATAAATTTTACTATTGAAAACATTAAACAAAGTTAGCATATGCTCACAATATAATTATATTTTTATTATCGGAAAAACACTTTAAAGTACGAAATAATATTTTGATTTTTTTGTAGTTTTGTACCTGATTATTGGATATAAAAAACAAAAATAATATTTTACAGTTCACAGACATATATAAATCGTACATATAATTCTGATTTTCATTAATTACTATTTTCATTATAATACAATTGTTGTGGCCAATGAAACTGATTTTTATTTTTACTTTATTCATTTATGTTATTGTTAAATTTTAATTGAACATAGATTTATTTTTGAAATTTTGTAAAAGTTACAATTTTTAATCAAAAGTCAAATTTATTCTAAAATTAAATTGAATTTTTAATAATTTTTATAAAACCAGTATTTATTCTAATTAACCTCTTTGGAAATCAATGATTGTAGAAAATGAAAAAGAATCCCCTTATAAACAAATATATGGTAAGTCTCACGACAGAGTTTTTTTTATTTTTTCACAACATGGTTTTCTTCATGTAAGCAGGCAAAGTTGTATTCTATGCACAACCTATATTCATATTTAGATAAAACTATATATCTCCAGATTTTTGACTGATATGTTGTAGGTTGTTTAGTGACACATGGTAAATAGCCTTCTGACAGCAACTATCTAGTTGGGTATATTAAAAAAATATATTTTTAAACAATCAGCATAGTAAAGCTATTTGACGTTGCTCTGCAGGCAAATAGTTTATTAGTCAAGCATTGGTAGCTGAGAGGTAAGCGCAGCTGCCTTGCAAGCAACCAGTTGCTTGCAGACAGTTGTCACAGGTTCGCTTCCTGGCCTATGCTTTGACATATGTAAAAAAAAATTAATTAGACGTTTTTATTTTCAAATGGCATTGCATTAGACTTAATCTTTGATTGGTTATAGTCCATATTTTCTGATTTCTTGCTGGTAATACTGCCTTAATTTTTTATCATATTCTCACTTTCTGAAATCAATATCCATTGAAATCTTCTTTGATTCAAGACTAAAACTATTATTGTTTTCATACTTATTTATACCCCCCCCCCCAAAAAAAAAAGAACCCATATCCCAATCATCTTAGGTTTTTAATGGTATTTAATTTTGTTACTTTGATGAATATGTTTATTGTACTGGACAAACTAATTAACTCTGTAATAATTTTTATATTATTTTTTTTTTACAAAACATCTTTTATCTGAAATTGGAATACCAGATTTAGTTTCAAATTTATATATAATTATAAATAATGTTTTTACATGTTTATGCTGACTAGAAAGATAGAGAAAGAAAAGAGAAAGTTAATTGTAAATTAACTTTGAAATTAATACTTTAGCTTTTTTAAATTTTAATGCTTTATAATTTTAATAAAATATTTAAATTTACGATCCAATTTAGCACATCTTTAATAATTTGATAAAAATGCAGCTTTGTAATACAAATGATTTAATTGTAATGAATTTAAAATTATAAAATATTTCTTGTTGAAATCATTTATATTATGACATATATTGAGTTATTAATTTCAAAAATCTCTAGGTGCCAGATCAGTCATACAGAGAACCTAATAGAAATGCAAATGAATTGACAATTCCATTGTCAAAAAGTAGCCACAGAGCTTAAAGCATAACTTTTTATTCAAACTGTGAAAAAGAAAATAATATATTTTTCTTAATTTTTTTATAAACTTATTGTAAAATATTTGTTTTTGATAAAATAATAATGTTTACATTCAGATTTTATTCAAAAATCTTTATTTTTTTTTTTAGAAATAAAAGACACTTTACAAAAATTCTTTTGGTGTTCAAAATATAAATAAATTTTATTTCATTCTAAAAATATTTTTATTGGTAATGATAGAATACTGAATGTTATATACTTCTGACTAGATTTTTTTACTATATTTGTAATATTGAAATATTATTTGTAATAGAGTTATTATTTTTAAACCTATATTTATAAAATACAATTTAAAAATTGTGATAATATAATGAAGAATAAAAAGATGTACTCATTGAAATCAAAAATTGGACATGTAACTCATGTGTATCAGAGAATATCAAAATGTATACAATCGTAAAATGTTAAATAAACTTGAAAAAGACTTATGATGATAGATATTTTATTACCAATTGTATGATAATTTTATGCTGTTTAAATGAAAAATGAAAGGTAAACATTATTTTGCAAAGCATTAAACAATTTCCTAAAGATATGAAAAAATAAATTTATTCCTAAGATAATCTTGCAATTTGGTCATTAATCATAAATTGATAGACCAAAGAGTACTTATATAATATATTAACAATTATTTGATAATGTCTTTTGTATAAAATATCTCATGACAATTCACATAAAATATAAAATCTACTAAAGAAGGCATTTCAATCATTTATAAAGCACAAGGAGTCATCACTACACCATCTATTATCATCTAAAATATTTAAATATTTGGTGCATAAATATGTTGTACATAATTTCAAACTACATTTTAATTAACCGGATAAGTTTCAAAGAATGCCTATCCTTTAACAATGTTAATATGCACACTTTTACAACCAATACTTATTTGCATTAATTTTATTTATATTATAGTATTTAGTATCATGGATATTATGTTTGCATTAACACATGTAACAAAGTATCAAAGTTACAAATTTTGATCAAGTAATGATGAAAATATCTTACAAGAATACATGAATTTAAAATCGTATTTATAAGGTATAATTCAGAAAGCATAATAAAAAAAGTCTTATTTTGCCTTTTAATAGTTCTATAAAATGATCACTTTATCAATATTCATCATCATCATCATTTTAAACTCTTATTGATCCACTTCAAAACCTCTTCAAATTTTTAATCTAGTTTTTCTGATTTCTAGCTTCTTTTCTTTACCTCGTCCAAGAACTTTTCTTTATTTCATTCATCCATCTCACATGTGGTCTTTTTGTAGGTTTTTTACAATCTCTTCAAATCCAGTTTAAGATTTTAACTGGCATTTACTGTTATCTCTTCTATTAATATGACGAGCTCAGCTCCATTTTACTCTCTTAATTCTTTCAATGCTGTCAGTAATATATATTTGATTTCTTACTACGTATTTCATTTTTGATCTTTTTTTGTTACTCAAACATATCACTCTCCTTACTTTATTAAGTAATTCTGAAGTCTCTGTATAGCTCTTTTCTTAAGTGTCCAACTCTCAAATCCATAATTAAAACTGGTAAACACATTTAGTAATACCTTCTCTTTCTAACATATATGAATGCTTTCTTTTAATATGAATTTCATTTTCCCAAAAGAATTTCAATTTACTTCCAGTTTAATACTACTGTTAATTTTATTCATTATGTTTCTATATATTTCATAATCTGACCAAGATATTTATTGTTTTCAAATACTTCTGATTCATCATTATCAATCTTTATTATTGTTTTTCTGAGAAAATCTATCCAATTACAGAAATTTTTTTAGCATTTATCTTTAGTCCGTTTTTATTTTTATTTAATAACTCTTGCAACATTTTTTGAATTTCTGAAGAATTATTTGCAAAAACAACCACTTCACCCAAAAGATTTATATGATTTAAATAATCTCCATTAATTTTTATTTCTTGAAAAACTTCTGTAAAAAGTTTTGAATATATAGAATCACCCTGTCATAGACTGTTCTCAATGTTAATCTTTCTAATATCATTATGTAATTTCATCGTTGCTGTCACATTTTTGATAAATATTATTCAAAATATAATAACCTGAATCAATATCTTAATAATCTAATGCTTTCACTATGTAAATCTTTATAGAATTAAATGCCCTTTTAAAATCTACACATTTAAAGCATTGGTCCTTTCTATAATTTCTATCAATACATGAATGAAATGCTATAAGTTATTTAGATTGGTTAAATTCCAAAATTGACCACTGAAAAATTCTAATTATTTTGGTAAAAATTAAAACACTGATAAGTGTGTAATTATTGTTAACCTTTTTCTCGTTTTTTAAATATCAGTGTTACTTTGGCATTCTTCCAAATCATTTTGTACATTTTTATCAATTAGATATTTGGTATATAACTTTGCCAATAAATTTTCTATTTTTTTACTTATTTCATAATTTTCTATTTTTTTACTTATTTCATTTAAAATGTCGATTATAATTCCCTTTATAATCTGAAGCTTTCACCTTCTCCATAGATTTATTTGCCGGACTAATTTCTTTATTTAAAATCCTGGACAATTCAGAAGATGTAATAGTAGGGATTGCTTTTTCTGTTGTTTATTGATTTCTAATGCTTTATAAAACTATTCCACACATTTTGTAATTTTTAGTAATAGTGTAAACCATGACAATATTACATGATCACTATTTCTTTTTTAGCACACGGTATTAAAACAGTAGAAACTCTCTCCTTACAATCATGCCATAAAGTACATGATATTATAATCAATAATCAGAAGGTTTGTGTGATTAAATATCTATCTACTGACTAGTTATCCAATATTCTCAAACTAGTTTCTAGCTTCTGTAAACAGGGATGAGCTTTAGATCTGAGAGCAATACACCTAGAACTTTGGTTCAAATGCATCCCTCCAGCAAGTACCAAACTGAAAACACAACAATGTTTTCAATCCAAGATAATTTGCCTGTATAGTCATACAAATATGGTGTCTTTGGTTTTTTTATATTCATAATCATCAAATCCTTTGATTAGAATTTGTATAAAACCATTAAATCATCACATGATCACCATTTCTTTTTCTTGCACAAGCTATTAAAATAGCTTGGTGAATAGTGCCACCTAGAGAAGGTTATAGTAATCAATAGATAAAAATGACTTGTGTATTTAAACTCATATCTAGAGCCTATCAATCCAATATCTGCAGAATAGTTTTTATTTTGTGGCTGTTAAGAAGCTTGGATCTGAGAGCGATGCATCTAGACTTTAATCTAATGCATCACTCCAACATTTACTAATTAACTCAAGTATAAAGCAATAAGCCCAAACTAAAAACACAATAATGTTTTAAATCCAAGCTAATTTTTCTATGTAGACATGCAGATCTGTATCCAATTGTTTATCTGCATATTTTGGTTTCTTCGATTTAGTCATCAACATCTTTTGACTAGGATTGTATTAAACCATTACAACACCACACAATCACCATTTCTTTTCCCTGCAGTTTTCTCCATATAATAGTGCCATTTGGTGCAATTTATAGTAAGGAATATATACTAGAATGTTTGTGTATTTATTATGTTAGCTTGCACTAAATGAGACTATTATAAGGAGAGAACTCCTACTATTTTTATAATTTGTGCAAAAAAGTGGCGGTCATGTAATTTTGACGGTTTAATACAAATCCTAGCCAAAGAATGTTGGTATCTATGGTTATAAAAAATCAGACACCAAAATATATAGATATTCAATTGGATTCAGGAACATATGGCTACAAAGAAAAATTATCCTGGATTGAATACATTATTGTTTTCATTTTAAGTTTATTGCTGTTTAGTTGAATAAATTAGGTAAAGATAGTTGCTATAGAAATACATTAGATCCAAAGGTTTATGTACATTATTATCAAATTGAAGACTCCTCACTGATGATAGCCATAATCTAGAAACTAATCTGGGGATATTGGATGAATATGCACAAATAGGGATTTAAATGCACGAACGGAGGATTGCTATTATAAGATGTGATATGTTGTTAACTTTTTTCTCGTTTTTTAAATATCATTGTTATTTCTGCATTCTTCCAAATCATTTTGTACATCTTTATCAATTAGATATTTGATATATAACTTTTCCAATAAAATTTCTATTTTTTTACTTATTTCATAACTTTCTATTTTTTTTTTACTTATTTCATTTAAAATATCGATTATAATCCCCTTTATAATCTGGAACTTTCACCTTCTCTATAGATTTCAGACAAATACTTCAGACAAATACTGAGAATTGCTACTATTTTAGTAATAGCTCCATATTTTCAAATAACTTTTTTTTCCAGCACCAAGATGCTATTTTCAAAAAATCCAATTACAAGATACTATTTTACACTTTTGATATTATTATCTTCTGCTATAGTTCTCCTTGCTAATTCACAATTTTATTTTCTTATATCATTACTAATTCGTTTTCTTATTATTTTATAAAATTCTAGTTATTCAATATTTCTTAATGAATAATTTTTCTATATTTTCATATTTCTTTTTTGCATAAATTGTCATATCTCAGTAAAAAATTTACTGATCAATTGCTACTTGTGTTGCATCAGTTATATTTGTTGCAGTTCTTAATAGTATATCAATTATTTTCATATTGATTTTGTTCAAATCAAAATCATCTTCAGAATTTGCTAATATTTTAACATGCTTTACAAGTTCTAACTTAAATTTATTGGAATGTTTCTGAAGTTGGGAATATCAACTGTTAATACTGTTTTTTTTTTTTTAAAAAATTATCTCTCTAATTTTGCATATCACTAATCGAGTTCATATTGTGTATTGAATTCATAATATAAAGTTTTATTGTTATGAAAAACTTCACAAATCCATGTTCTTTCCCTATTTTCATTAGCACAACTAAATTTGTTCATAATACTATCATCTTTTAATCGTTTATCAATTCTAATATTAATATCTTCCGTGACTATGAGATTTTTGTACCTTTATATAAAAATTCGCTATTTTTTCATAACAACGAGAACTTGTTGTTGTATAACCCTGAATTATCTGCATTAGGTATCTTATTAAGTTAAATAACTAATTTTGCCATTCTGTCCAATACACCATCAATTTACACAATGTTGTTCTAATTTTTATTTATAATGAATTCTTTTTCATTTGTGGTTCCAATTGTTTGTGACTTTGTAATATGGTACATGCCCATTTTTAAATGATTGTCTCTTCACCACAATGCCCTATTTAATATTAGATAGTTCTTCCAATTCTTGCCATGTTCCTTTACTTGAAAGTGATCTGCAGTTATAATATAAGATCTCATCAAACAGCAACCTGAGCCATCAATCAAGAGCTTTTTAGCACTATATACCTGTATTGTAAACCACAGCCTTGGATAGTGTCTATTCAAACTCTGGAATAAGGGCCAAAATTTAGTTTTGTCTGTCATGATTACAAATATGTATTAAAAATTCATTCAAACACCCAATCATCCTGCCTACAAGAGAAGTCAACTGATATTTCAATTAAAAACTATCAGGCAACTAAACAGAAAGTCCACAGTGTTTCTTAATGCCCCAGTATGCTCATCATGCTAGTTGATGAGTTTTGATGAGTAGTCAATCCATGTTTGTATACTATATGAATAATCATACAGTAATAAAAGCTGTAACGACAAAAACTTATGGGATGGACATTAGGAATTTGTCCTGCTTGGTTTTTTTAAGGCCTCAAAATGAAATCAAAGGGTTTCCTTTCATCTAATAGCAAACTACTCTTTGCAGCCCAATAAATATTTTATAGTTGGTTATTTTACAATTTACAATCTAATGCAAGTAGTACCAAATGACATAGTTCAATAAAAATCCTGGATGTAGATTGTAAATAAGCAACTAAAATGGCCATTCGTATAAAAAAGAACAAACTGTTGTTAAAAGTTTGTAAAAAAGAGCATTTGTATAAAAAAAATACAGCATTCTGAAAAAGTATTATTAATTGTTTGTTTAATTATAAACACGCTCTAGTGCAATTAAATATATGTTAAAGAAAGAAATTGCATTTTGTAAAATAGTTACACATTTATTTAATATATAAAAAAATAGAACTTGAATTTCTCCTCATAAACAAACAATACATTATTATGAATTTTTTTGATAACTCTTTCATAAGATACTAATACATGTGATTTTAGAATTAAATATGGGCAAAATAAAACTTTTAAGGCAGAAACATAGCATCTGCCGCAAAAAACTATTATGAATTATTTATTTACAATTTCCCATTAATAAAAAAATAAAAACTAGTGTGTATTAAATTATATTAATTAAATAAAAAAAGAATTATACTAAGAGTTTTATTTTTTTATTCTTTTTTGGTCTTCAAAAATAAAAGACAGAATTTATTCAGCACTGAAAGCATATTAGAGTCAAATAATTTGAAAAATATAGTGAAAAAATTTTATTTTTGTATTTCAAAATATATCAATTCTAAGAAAATATTCAATAAAGTCAAATACATTTGATTTTTCTTCTTGGAGACAGAATTTAAAATGAAGGCATACAATGTTTGAATAAAGTTTTACAAGTTTTATCTAGAATATCTTTTTTATTAAACAACATCATATAAATGAGAAAAAAATAATATTTATTTATTTTATTAGTATGCATTTTTATTTTGTAAATAGTTTATTTTTTAAAAAAATATTTTAAATAGAAAAGCTTTTGCAGACTATATTTTTAAAGCCACCATTTTTATTTAACACTCTTAAATTTTATATATGTGATTTGCATTAAAATATAAATAGAGAATAATTTTTTTTTCAGATTTTCTTCGAGAAAGTATGAAAATTATTGCACTAACATTTTTGGTGTTTGTATTCTCTTTATTACTGATATATTTTATTATTTTCCAAATATAATAAGATACCAATATGTTGTTACAGCTTGCCATAATATTGAATTGCTTATACCTAATGAAATTGGCTTGAGAAATTACAATTTGCTGATTTTTCCAAAATATAATTATCATATAAATTATTTATAAAAAACAATGCTGGCAGCTTCTGACAAACGTTTTAAAAATTGACTTTCACCTTAAGCCAGAAAAATAAAGATTTTTTTCTGTAATACTATTTTTTCAAGAATGCTATAATTTTTATCTATTTAAAACATAATTTTCAACAGATCCCTTTACAATGAAATATATTTTAAATTTATAAAATAAAAGTGTCAACTTTTAAAGCATTTTCAAAATTTTCTTTACCAATATTAATTACCCAAATTTCTCACTGACTCGTCAATTCTAATTTATGATTTTTTTGAAATCCTTTTTTATGTAATGGTGAAATTATATCTGTTATTTTAAAAATAAAAACAAAATGCAAACATAGAATTATTTTAAGTAAATATTTTTATGGGACACATGCATGTATTCACACATATATAAACGTAAGTCCACACATTCGCATAAACAATATATTTGAATAGTAAAATACTGATTATTAAATAGAATGATTGGGATTTTTAGATTAAAATAATAATTAATAAAACCAATATCTATCTTTATTAAAATGTTTTATGACTTTTTAAGTATATACTTTTGGCATAAGGATTATAGGTCTCTCTCTTTCTTTCACTCTTTATATATATATTTATATATTGTACCAGACACATACCATCTTTTTGAATATTGGTCACTTGAGGGCGCCACTATTGGGTAAAGAGAAGACAAAAAATTTTTATTGTGGAGATAAAGTTAAGTGTGGTGAATAGATATAACTATATGAGAATTGTCTTACCTAATCAGATAAATTGGTTAGATAAATGGGAGAAAAAATTGATAAATGAACCAAAGGAAAAAAAACGGATTGATAAAGAAATTAACAGGGTTGTCATATAATAAATATGATGTAGCTGGAATTTGATAGAAGGGAGTGGCAGTAGCAAGGTTAACATATGATAAATATGTGTTATTTGCTAGTAAAGGGATATTAGATTACTTAGAAAAAAGTACAAAGAGAAGTAGGAAACATGCATTAAATGCAGATGTATGGATGGCAAAGGAGGCAATTCAAGAAGAAATGAGATGGTCATGTTTTTATATGAGAGATGAAAAAACAAAATGAAAATGTTTGGTAGTTTGCAGTTTATGGATAATAAAAGAATAGTCAAAAATAGTATTTAATTGGATTGGTGAATAAAGGGTAGGCAACAAGAATGAGAAAGGTAATGTGCTATACATAAGATTTGGATAAATAATTTATGTCAGTATACTTATACAAAAGGTAGGATGATTGTGTTAGGAGAATTTTTGAATGTTACTATGGTAAGGAATGGGATAGAAGAATAGATACAGTAATAAGAATAAAGAGTTAAAGATATATAAAATTAGTATGGAGAGTAAAAAGAGTTTAATCATATATAAAAGTAAACAGAATATTGGGTGGGAGTTAATTTATTATAACAAGGAAAGCAGTTTACTATTTAAGAATTAAATGGGATCTTAGCAACAAGGGAATATACACATAAATGAAAACATGTGCATGATTTAGTCATGAAAGTTGTGTAAGAAAGGCATAGAAAATATTAGGCATCTGTTAATTGAATGTAAATGCCTGAAAGCAGAAAGGGTAAAAACAATGAAGTTATGGAAGAATACATATAAACAAAGTGATTATACAGAAAGTCGGTTATTGATTTTTATGCTGGGTTGGGTAAAAAATAAATAGGATTTAGATATAAAGGCTATAAAGTTGACAAAGATTATGTTGTGGAAATGGGATAGAGTAGGATATGGAAAAACAGAGTGAGGAATGGAAAAGAAAAATAAAGTGGCTAATAGGTTTTTCTGGGCATAGTTTCTAAGAGATTTTTGACTCATTATAAAGAGAAGTCACAGTGCATAACATCATATCTCATCATTATCATCTGGAGATTTAGTATGCAAGTTATGTAAGGAAGGCATAGAAAATATTAAGCATTTGTTAATTGAATGTAAATGCTTTCAAGTAGAAAAGGTACAAATAATGAAGTTGTGGGAAAATATAAACAAAGTGATTATATAGAAGGTGGGTTCATATTTTTATACTGGGTTTGGAAAAAGATAAAGAGGATTAGATATAAAGGCCATGGAGTTGACAAAGATTATGTTGTAAAAATGGGATGGAGCAGGATAGAGAAAATTATGGGAAAAACTTAGAGCAAGGAATGGAAAGGTATAGTGGCTAACATGTTACTCTGGGATTGGTAGATGAGATAGATTCCTGAATCCAAAAAAAGAGTGTCACAGTGCATGTCATCATTATCATCTTCATCATTTATTAGTAAAAGAGAGTTGTATAGTAAATATGGATTGTACTTAACAAATCAAGGAAATGAAGTATTAGGACGTTTTATTTATAATAAATATTATAGTTTGGGAAATTTATAAAGAGGGTAGGGTTTTAAACTACAGTATTATCAAAAAGAAGAAGAGTGGATGGGGTATGAAATATAAACAAAAGATAGCTGGTTTAAATATAAATGTAGATGTGGAGAAGGAATGAATCCATCAAATTAATGATAAAAAAGCTAATTAAAAATGTAATAGAAAAGAAAGTATCAAAAGAATTTATAAAAGGGTAGTAAGAAAAAAATAAATTGTTAAAATTGGATATTTGAGTATGCAAGGTAGTAAGAGACCAGAAAAGTACCTGGAAATAAACAAAGCAGTTAAAAATGAAGAGTTTGAGGTATTATCCGTTGTGGAAACACATCTAAGAGAAGAAAAAGAATGTATACTGGAAGATACATGGCATGGTAGGCTATAAATAGAATGAAAAAAGAAAACAGAAGTTATAAAAGTTATGTCAAAAATATTTAAATACTGTTAAATATCAAGAACATTTGTGGTTTGAGATAATGTTTGGAACATAAGAATTGAAGATGACCACTGAAGATAGTCAAACTATAATGGAGTGGAACAGTAGTATATATAAATACCTAGTTAAAGATATACAGAATTTCAAAAAGGGGAAAGGAAATAATGGTTATAGGGAATATGAATGGACATATTGACGAAATGGATAATGTGGATAACAAGAATGGAATGTTTTTGAAATTTTTTTGTCAAAGAGTGAATTTGAGCATTGGACATTTATCAAATATTTATGAAAGACAATACACATGGTATAAAAATAATATATTTTACACAATAGATTATATATTAATAGAGAAAGAAGGAATGTAAAAACTATGGGAAATTAAAGTGTTTGATAATGAAGAGAATGTATATAATAATGATAATAATTTCTTTATAATAGAAATGGATAGTAATATGATAGAAAATAGTAATAAAAGTAGAAAGGATCATGAAAAATGTGGATGGTGAATGACTGATAAGAATAAGATAGAAGAATATAAAATAAAAGTAGAAGAAATCATGGAAGAGTTTGTTGGGAATGAATATAAGGACTGGTGAGGTGAAATAGAGAAAGTGGCAAATAGGGATTTAGGTAAGAGTATTCAGAAGAATAAAATAAAATAAGTCTAAAAGAAAGGAAAAAAAAATGCAGAGAATATAAATGTACTATTAAAACAAAGAAAGTGAAAAAGATGTTAATATTAAATGGGAAAAAATTATAAAAAAAGAAATTGGCTAAAATAAATAATTATATAAAGAGAATAAAATTAAATAGTAAATTATTGGAGGATATTAATAAAAGTGGAAGAGATGGGAGTAAAAAAATGGAAATATATTAAAAGGAGAAATGCATGGGACAGAGAAATAGTATTACTAGATAATGAAAAAAATAGTGTAACTCTAGAGAAGAATTTGAGACAATATTAAATAAGTATGTAATGAATATAGAAAAGATGTTAGATGTAAAGGATAAAGTGATAACAAACATAAAAGCATATAGTAATGGAAATATTAGGTTTACAGAAAATGAATTGAATAAGACAGGGAAGAAATTGAAAAGTGAAAAGGCAAACGATTTAGATGTATGGGCAGCAGAGATGGTAAGGAATTTAGAAAATATGACAAATTCAATATATTATCATGTTTTAATAAGATAGCACAGAAAAGAGAATTTCCAGATAGCTGGAATAATATAAGAGTAAGATTAATTACTATTTAAAGGAAAGGGTAAGGATCATAGAAAGTTAAACAATTATAGATAATTAGCAGTAACATCAGTGTTATATAAAGTTTTTGCATATATAATGGCTGCAAGGGAAGCAAAGTGGATGGAAGGAAAATGATATAGTGGAAGAAATGCATGAGGTTTTTGATAAGATAGACATATAGGAGATAGTTTATTTGTTGTCACACAACTTATAGATATAAATAGGAATACAGTTAGACAGTTATATATGGTCTTTAAAGATATAGAGAAGGAATATGATAATGTAAATAGAAATAGATTATAGGTATGTTTGTAATATTTGGGAATGTATAGAGCTTTAGTAGATCTTGTTAAGACATTGTATGAAAATAATTACTATAAGTATCAATTAGAAAATATAGAATCAGTTAAAGTTAAAAATGATTGGGACTAAGGAAAGAATGTTCTCTGTCATCTATTTTGTTTTTGTTGTATTTGAGACAAATGGAGAGAGCAATAGAAATATTAGGAAGAGGGGTAGAATTACTATTAATAGGTGGCAAGGGAGTATATACATTATCAGATCTTTTATTTAAAGATGATATCTTCTTGTGCACAGAATGTAGGGAAGATATGGAAGTTGTACTGAAGACATGTGCAAAAGTGGGTAAAGAGTTGAGGATTAAATTTAGTGAAGAAAAATTAAATGTAATGATGATAAATATTGGGGAAAGAGTAAACAAAGAATTTTTATTGGAGGATATAAAGTTAAATGTGGTGAATAGATATAACTATTTGGGAATCAACTTAAGTATTCAGCAAAATTGCTTGGATGAATGGAAGAAAAAATTGATAAGTAAAACAAACAAAAGAAAGGAACTGATAAAGAAAGTAAAAGTGTTTTCATGTAATAAATACGATGCATCTAGAATTTTAGGAAAGAAAAGGGCAGAATCAAGGTTAATTTAATGTTGCATTATGAGTTAATGAAGGGTGTTAGATTACTTAGAAAAAGTACAAAGAGAAGTAGGAAGACAGGCAGTAGATGCACATGTGTGTATGGCAAAGAAGGCAATTCAAGGAGAACTGTATGGTCAAATTTTATATGAGAGATGCAAAAAGCAAAATGAAAATGTTCAGTATATTACAATTTATGATAATAAGAGAATAGTCAAAATGGTATTTAATTGGAATATGAGTAAAGGACAGGCAAAAAGATGGTGAGAAAGATAATATGGTAAGTAGAAGATTTGTATAAAGACTTAATGTCAGTATATTTATATAAAAGGTGGAATGATTGTCTTAGGAAAATTGTTGAGTGTTATAGTGGTAAGGAATGGGAGAGAAGAATAAATGCATTAATACAAAATAGAGAGTTAGAAGATTGAGAACTTGTATGAAGAGTAAAAACAGTTTAAATATATACTGAATTAAACATATTATTGGGTGCAAGTTAATTTATGATAATAGCAAGGAAAGTAGTTTATTGTTTAAAGCTCAAACAAGATCATTAGCAACAAGGAAATATACATATAAATGGAAAAAATATGGATGATTTAGTCAGCAAATTATGTAAAAAAAGCATAGAAAATATTTAGATAATTGTTAAATGAATGTAAATGTCTGTAAGCAGAAAAGGTACAAATAATAAAGTTGTGGGAGAATAAAAGAAGTGATTATACAGAAAATGGGTTCTTCGCTTTTATATTGGGTTTGGGAAAAGATAAGGGAGATTTCAATATAAAGGCCATAGAGTTGAGAAAGATAAAGTGGAAATGGGAGGGATCAGGATAGAGAAGTATATGAAAAAATGTAGGGTGGGGAATGGAAAAGAAACATAAGATGGCTAACATGTTTTTCTGGGCACAGTAGTTGTGAGATTCCTCACTCTGAGAAAGGAGAAGACATAATGCATCACTTCAACATCACATCACATCACTAAAATTTATTTGGGGTGATCAAATATTCACTAATGATGATGTGAAATTTCTTACATAAAATAAATTACTTGCCCCTGACCCTAGTTCATCTTAGATTATGAGACCCATATTTATTTTTATATAAGTGATACACAGATAATAGCAAACATATATCAGCTAAGTTAATTTAATAATGAACATAAGTTATGAACATTAAAAGAACATTAAAAAATAAAAGAAATTAATAAATACTTTTTATTTATGACAAAAAAATCAAATAATATGCCATATGACTTTACTTAATAAGCTTGTATTTACAAGTGTTATATATAGAGGTTACAAAATAATCTCTTAACATGCTTTGAGAATATTCTCAACCCCAGACTGATTTCTGCTTCTGGTGTTGGCAGTGAGGTCCAGGAAATTCAATAATTAGATTAAAAATATCAGGACATGCCCAGAACTTTATCTAATGTATAGCTATTGAGTAGAAAATCTGAAATTGTCAGACATCCATATGTTTTCCAATCTAGCTATCTAACTCAAATAGCCATATGAGACTGAACTCAGTTCATATACACCATATATTAATAGCTTTAGCAATATAAACTTGCCAAAGCCTTAGTAGGAACAAATAAAATGACAACAAAAATCAAATGAGATGTCACATGACTTAACTTAATAAGCTTGTATTTACAAATATTATATATAGAGCTTGCAAAATAAGATCATAACAAGCTTTGAGAATATTCTCAATCCCAGCTCAGTTTCTGCTTCTGGCATCATCAGTAAAATGCCAGACATTCAAGCATGATATATACATTAGTTATACATTAGATAAAGTGCTGGGCTTTTCCTGGTATTTTTAATCTAATGCTTGTATATCCAGTACTTCATTGACAATGCCAGAAGCAGAAACTGGCCTGGAGTTGAGGATTTTCTCAAACCTTTGTTAAGAGATTATTTTGCAAGCTCTATATATAACATTTGTAAATATAAGCTTATTAAGTTAAGTCATGTAATATCTGACTTGATTTTTGTGTCACTTTATTTTTTGCTATTAAAACTTGGATGATTTTATATTGCCAAAGCTATTAATATATGGTGTATCTGAACTTAGTTCAGTCCCATATGTCTATGGGAGTTAGATAGCTGGATTGGAAGACATATGGATATCTGATAATTTCAGATTTTCTACTCAATAGTTATACATTAGATAAAGTGCTGGACTTGTCCTGGTATTTTTAATCTAATGCTTAGATATCCTGGCACCTCATTGATGATGCCTGAAGCAGAAACCAGTCTGGGATTGTGGATATTCTCAAAGCTTGTTAAGAGCTTATTTTGTGAGCTCTATATATAATACTTTATCTATGGATGTCTTCCTAGAGTAATTTATTAATTGACAGCCTTGACAATTAAATTATTCTCCCTTTTTAAATTAATTCAATAATATTAAACAATCTTTTATAAAAATGGTTTCCATGATAAAAAAAAGAAAAATATTCTATTTATCTCATCAAATGCTGTACATTTATGCATATAATATAAAGACTCATGTGTGTGCCCAGATCCATAACACTACATAATTATACAGAGAGTAATCAGGGCTATTAAATATGAGAGAAGTATGAGAAGCTATTTCAGACCTGACCCATGCATAAATAATGAGGTCAGCAATTCCAGTCACTGGCCTTGGTGGATCAGAGGCTCTTAGAATTCACCAATATATTGTGATAATATAAAACAAAGAAAGCATGGTAGGTATTTCAAAGCTAGGCTACACCCAAGTAAATTGATGGCAATTAAAGCAGTAAATGTCCCATAAAACAGAAGAGAAAATAATACTAACAGGGTAGGAAGATAGCTTACACCAGTGATGTAAAAGAAGAGCCCTACAAATAAAAGTGGTCTTTCTATGGATTTATTTTATGCCCACACAAGTAGATCAATACTTTTATATAATAGCATGTTATACATAAGTGTAATAAATCTCAATAAATATAAAGCTATATTCCACACATATATAAACTGATTAACACTATTAAAAGAAAAAGTCCATTTTAATTATCATTATGAATCTTATTTAAAAAGTGTTAGTGTCTGCTTTTAAACCTCAGGCTTGCTTTCCTTTTCAAATGTAAAATATGTAGATTATAAATATTCAAATAGGAAGAAAGAGAATAATAATTTTACAATAATAATCAACTGATTCAAAATTACAAATTTATTAATAACTGTCAAACCCCTCAAAGAATGAAAAATATATATTTTTTCAATAGTTACTTTTAAAATGTAATAAATAGACTAATATATTTAAATGTAAAATTACTTTAAATCAATGTGCATATATGTGCTATTTCCACACCTCTCATTTAAGGTATACGAAAAGTTATATTACCATAAATGTCCATTCATGTGTGACTTGGCTTTCTACAAATTCATTGTAGGTACTCTTGTTCATTTTGTAGTTGTATCATATTGTCAGTTAGCTGAGAGAGTTTTCCATTTAGGTTAGCATTTCAGTATGTCAGCTTTGGATGAGCCTATAAATTTAAGACATTCTGGAAGATAAAATTAGGTTTAGAGCATGGAGTATATCTTGTAAAGGGACCTAATTATATATATTTGGAGAATAGCTCTAAGAATAAGTTGATATTTATTTTATAACTGAAGACCACTTGTAATGAACTGTTTGCAGGGTATTAATAATTTTGATGAATTAGATGACAATGAATGTAGCCTGACTAGCAAAATGAACAGCCCAGTATTTTGAATGCCATCTTCTAGTAGAGTCCACAAGAATCTAATGAATGGATCTAATAGTATCTAATGAAACTAATTAATAAATGATTAAAACAATATATTTTGGGGAACATTTATACCCATCATAGTTGATTGTTCTCCTATATAAACTTTCTAGAACTTTTCAGATTCACATTTTAATTAAAAAAATTTTGCATTCTACACTAATTAATTTGATTAGGTGTTTTACGTGAATAATGCTTAACTTTAAAATTTTGTTCCATAACATATTAAAACTTTTTTGTAGATTAAGCATTGCTACACAATATTAAAAATAATCTTATATAAAATATAAAAAAAAAATCATTTACAAAGTTCACTTTTATTAAAAATATGACATTCCTTTTAATAAATAACTGAAATATTTTTTCAATTTCATGAGTGTGAATTTATATGCATATGATCACATTTTTCTAATGCACATTTACCATAAAGTTAAATTAACAAAAAACCATTTAAATTTAGTAAAAGTAAACTTCATCATATTATATCTCAAGATTCATGAATTATAATATTTGCTCATTTGGTATTAATTAAAGAAGTATTACTTCTGTTATAAAAATTCGCTCTTTATTTTTTATTTTATTATGATTTCTTTCCTCATGAAAGATGTTAGTATTTTTCAGATAAAAATTGAAAGTAAATCAATGTGTTTTTCTGTGATCTAGGAAAACATATATTATTATTATTATTATTATTATTATTATTATTATTATTATTATTATTATTATTATTATTATTATTATTATGATAGAATTACAGCCTGTTAAGCTAAATTGCGCAGACGCTGTGAGAATGTTGTTAATAAATGAATACCTACGAACAACCACATGATATAGTATTTATATAAGAGTAAAAGGAATCATATTATTATTATTATTATTATTATTATTATTATTATTATTATTATTATTATTATTATTATTATTATTATTATTATTATTATTATTATTATTATTATTATTATTATTATTATTATTATTATTATTATTATTATTAATACATTTATATACTAGTTGATATTATTTTAATCTTTTCTTATAACTTCAGTTACTAATGTATACAGTCCTGGATTTATTATTAATTGATGTCTTAAATTTGTAGGCAAAATTAGTAACACTGTAGTTGACAAAATTGATACTACTGCCTGATTAGATGTGACAGAAATGTATTGTTTTATTAATATATTAGATTCCATAAAAATACTGGACCATACATTAATAAGTAAAAGTGTGTGTGAATATAAAACAAATTCTTTACTTATTTTTTGAAATATATGGAAGATAATCTTGTTGCTTCTTTTGAAAGTAAATTGTATAAAATGTGTAAAGTTTTGGTATATGGATGTACCTACAGTTGCACAAATTTGTAATTTTTTTACATATGAGAAAAATATTTTTAATATTGCAATTGTACATATATTAATATTTACAAAATATGTATTGATGATGTTTTCATTTGTGGACATAAAGTTAGTGTAAATTGCCTTGCAGATAATAAAAAAATATTGTTTAAAATGAATAGTTTAAAATGTGTAGAATAAATCTTTAAATATCTTGATTTGTATTTTAAAAGAGATGAAAATTTAGTAGGTTACAAATTAATAATCAAATATTTATAAGAAAAAGTTTATATCAAAAGTACCAGATGGGTATAAGAAATAAGTCTTAGATTTTTTTATTTTGCAATAAGAAGTAATATAATTATTAAAGTTATATATCACCAACTATTAAAAAAATTACAAAATAATTTATTGAAGTTGGGAATAATAATAAACAAATTTGTAGACTTTGTGTCAATTTAAAATATATTCTAATTTAAAGGAGCAGAAAGTTAATGATAAAAATGAATATTATTGTATATGATTCAAATACTAAATCTAAATTTATTTTAAAAAATATAAAAATTTACATAATGTTTCATTTGTGTTCCACTTAATGTTAATAAATTAATAAATAATTAAAAAAATATACTTTTAAAATAAAAATTGTATGTAAAATTTAATATAAGTTCAAGAATTTATACATAGGTGAATCAATGTGTATTATTGAGAAAGGGTTAAAAAATCATCAACTATTATATAAATATATAAAAAATAAGAATAGCAAAGATTTAAAAATGACACCTATTTTTGGCCATGAAAAATCATCAAAAATACTAAGATTCTTCATGAGTAAAAAAATCACAATAAAAGAAAAATTAACAAGGCAATTTTGTTAAATAAAAGTAAGACATTTTTAATTAATAGAGAATGTGTGAATGTTAAAATTCATAAATCATAAAATACAATGTGATGATATTTCATTACACTTAATGTAAATTTGAATGATTTTCAATTAAAAAAGATTATGGAAATAACTGAAAGTACATATTCTTTTTATCATTATATTTCCTTAATGTTCTTAAAATTTTATTACATTAAGTATTTTATAAGGGATATTTTATTTTAGTTACATTTATTGGGATTTATTGCACTTCCGTGACATTATGAAGCATTGGTTAATAAAACAACGTTGTAACCAAGGTAAAAAAAAAAAAAAAAAACTAAACGTAAAGTTCGTTTTTCCAAAAATTGCAAAATTTATAATGCATTATCAAATTATTATTATGCTAATTTGAATATGTTTAAATTTGATGCCAAAAGATATTAGTAATATAAAATGTATAATTTTAAATGATTTAATGAGACAGTGTAAAAATAAATGTTTAATATTCCTAAATATATGAAAACAACAGAACATTTAATATATTTAAAAGATGGTATTACTGGCATGAATTTATATTAATTGATCAAAATTATTTTAAATTATTCGAATTTAACTTAGGTTAAAAAAGATTGGGATGAAAATTAAGCTTTTGTTTAATAAGCAATTTCCACAAACTTATAATAACGTGAACTCTGTTCATTTACCTAATATTCGATTACAAATTGTTCAAAAATATGTTTTGAGTAATGGATCTATATATGTCCCTGGTACATGGAAGGATTATAATATAGAGCTAACTGCTGTAGTTCAAAATTCGATTGAAATGAACAATAATGATAATAATATTGGTGAGGAAATTATTAATAAAGTAATAGTCATAAATTCAAAGTTAAATTAAAAAAACTGATGGCAACTTGTTATTTCATAATTTAAATAGATACTTAAAATAAATATTATATGTTTGAAAGAAGATAAAAGTAAGAATGTATTTGATGCTGAAATATCTGTGTATTGAGAAAGTCAAAATATATATGGACAATTTTGGCATCTTTATAATTGCAGAATATAATAGGACGGTCAAATAATGAAATTTATTAATAACATGTAATAAAGACTCAGAGTAAGGCTATAAATAATAACGTATACTATAATATATATCTCCAAGTTTTATATGTCCTCATATTTTTGAAAACATAGATTAAATAAAGATAGAAATTATTAGACTTAGATAAATTTTGTTGGTTCATTTATGTATCATATATTTAAATAAATTGGCAAGATAACGTAAGGCATTTTAGGGTAGATATTGCTTTACCTTTTGAATTTGTAACAACATTAAAAATATTGTAATCAATAAATTGGATATTATTGACTCATTGGATTTGATATAAATATATGGTTCTATTAATATATTAATTTATATAAAGATTATTGTAGAAACCTTAATAATTAGTCAAGCGTTGGTGACTTAGCAGTTAGCATAGCTGCCTTTCAAGCAGCTGGCCTGGGCTCACTTTCTGGTCAAACCATTTGACATATGAAAAAAAAAACATTAATAATTAAAGGACTTTTACAGTATACCATAAATTAATAATTGTTTCCTTGAGATTTATTGAGTTAATATTATTGCTTCTTTTGAAATTAAATTTAAAAAATATTTAATGATTGATCCATGGTTATGGCTATAGTTGCACACATTTTTAATTTTTCTTTATCTACATATGATGAGAAGATTTTCAATAACTGCAATTTTACAACTATTAAAATTTACAAATGATATGTTGTTATTCCAATCTTATTACACTTTTCTCGAAAAAATGTAATTCAAAAAATAAATTCATGCAATGTGTATACTAAGAAAAGCTTGTTTAATACTTAAACAATGTTGTATGCTGAAGATGCTTTTGACTATGTGCTGATGATGTTTTTGTTAGTAGATATGAAGATAATATAAACTGTTATGTGAATGAGTTAAAAAAGTTAAATGGTTTGAAATAAACACTTGAAAAAAACTAGAATAAAGCTATTAAATATCTTATTTTGATAAAACAAAAAAGAATGGTTTAGTAAGTTATAAAATTCTATTCAAACCATTAGAAGAATGATGATATATACATAGAAAACTACAAATACTAAATGTTTATTATATGACATGTCTTAGATCATTTTATTTTGCAATAAGAAATTATACCTTTATAAAAGTGACAAATCATAAAATATTGAAAAATTGAGAAAAGAATTGAAGGTTGTATTACAATAGCATGTTGAAACCATCAGAGGGCATTATTTCCATGATAGTGCACAGAAATATGCCATTTATGCAGCCTACCACTGCTATCGAACGTTTTATTTCTAATGCATAAGCCTAGAAATAGTCCGTTGTATGGGGTGACTGCTGTGTCTATTTCTATGCTAATGTACAGAAACATGACATTTAATCTGCCACAGAAGCTATCATGTCAGCTTACAGCTCAGATTTGGGCTAAGCATTTTTGATGTGCGATCACATTTCACTTTTGGCTACAGTATTGTGTGAGGGTGTCTGGAATTCCGATTGTCAAAACTATTTTAATATTCATTAAGACCACCTCCCACTCTATCTCCCACCTTTTAGGAATGTCTACTAACAATTATCAGCAGAGTCTCATGCTTCCCTAGCCCACATTTCCTACTCAAAAAATTAGGCAAGTGTAGGTGCAAGCACAATTCGGATGAAATCACACTCTAAGTCACGTTTCTGCAAGAACAACTGCGAGCTTCATCAAATGGATGAAATAGGAAACTTGCTCTGAATGTCAAAGATTCTCTGACTGATGCTCGAAGGGTTATCAAACAAAAGAGCTTGAAGCTGCATGTGTACTGTTCCTGAACTGCCCTAAAAGTTGGTTTTAATTGCTGTAAATATATTTATGTTTTTGGTAATTACAGTAAAAAGTTGGTCAACCTTCGAGTTTGAGCATTCTGTTCGGTTAGGAATTGTAACCCCACCCACTCCCACCCCTTCCCAAAGTTTGACCTTTTGGTTGTAAATATTTTACCTTTAAATGGAAATCTATTTATTTGTAATTTATTATAAAACAACAAAAATATAAAAAAGAAAAGAAGCTGATTTCATAGAATACCCAACAGCCAAATGTAAGTAATGAGAAGAATAAAAAGTAACTACTTTTTAAAATTAATTTTGATTGATGTACCCTTTTTTTTTCATTCAAAATTTTATTTGATAGATAGTAGTTTTAAATGTGATCAACAAAATCAAAACATATATATAAAAAGAAAACCCGGCCCCAAAAAATATAATTAAGGAAAAGAATAACAAAAAAAATTAAGTACTTTTTTAAATTTAATTTTTTGATGTCTGCATTTTTTTTTGTTGTGTGTTCAAAAATTTATTCGATATTACTTTACTTTGAAATGTGATAATAAACAAAACCGGTGGCTACAGCCCTGGCAACATTATATTTATCTTTGTTTACAAACAAACCCCGTCCTCCGGCGGTTTGAACACGCTATTATAAAATTACCGAATTGAATAAAAGTGGATATGATAATAAATAAATTTGCTATATTTTATTTAAAATATATTAATTTAAATGAACAGAAAATTAATGATAAATAAATAATATTTATTTCACATGTTTCAAATGCTAAAGCTAAATTTGTTAAAAAATATATACAGATATTTAAACATTTTATTTTGTGTTCAACCTAATGTTAATTGATTGGTAAATAATTAAAAAAATATATGATTTAAATAAAAAGAAAATAAATATGGTATGCCAAATTTAATATAAGAGCATGAATTTATGCATAGGTAAATCAAAGCACAGTATTGAAAAAAAGTTAAGAAAGCACCAACTATTAGATAAATATTTAAAAAACATAAGAATAGTAATGATTTAATATTGCTTTTTTTTTAACAGAAAAATTTTTGTAAGTTTACTCTCAATTCTAATCTGAAAAATACTAAGATTCTTCATAAAGAGAGAATTCATAATAAAAAAATAAATAAAAAGGCAATATTTCATTTTGAATTAAAACTATGATAATTAAATAATAAATAAAAGTAAGATATCAATTTAAATGTATGTGGTTTTCAGTTGAAAAAGTAATGACAGTAACTGAAAGTACTTATGCATTTTATTCGAGTTATTAGTTATATAAGTACCTGGTTGAAACCATATAAACACAATTAGTGCTTTAGTAATTGCAAAAAGAAGCTATCACCGTGTCTATTGTAGAAAAATCTGAAAATTGTTTTTAATAATATTATCACTAGTTATTATTGAAAATCTTAAAAACCAAAACTGCACTTTATTTTTAATAATAATTTTTTTATCTTTTTATGAATATATTAAAAAATAAACCAAAGCGTTTTGAATATTTATAAATTCAATCTCAAAATATTTTCATTAAATATTACTGACTAACATGAATATAATAAATTTATTCATCTAAATAATCACTTAGACTTTTATAATATTTTAGTTATTGTATTCACTGAGATTAATGAAGTGAAAATTTTATTAATACATAAGGAATGCTTATCTTTATATCTTAATAAAATAGAAGATGCACAAAAAGAGCAGTGGCATTACTATGAGCAAAACTGGAACGAGTTTGTTTTTTGTCTCAATTTAAAATCACAAATTAGATTCATTTTTAATTATTTTGGCAAAAATATACTGCTTTTGTTAGTATAGTTATAATTCCTATTAATAATTAAAACAAAAAAATAATAAAAAGTAGAATAATAATAATATAATATTAATAATATAATAATATCATATTTGTTATTTATTACTTTTAAAATGCTTCATATTAATTACAACCCACTATTGATGGTTTCGATTGTCCCATCAATCATTTTTAGAACTATAACAAACACAATAAAATACATGAATACAAATATACATGAATGTATAATTTTACATTTTATATTTCTCTTATAGTTATTATATATATATTGAACCAGATTGATCTCCATTTCAAGGATTTTACTGCCAAAATTAAAATCTTAAGGTTTGTTAAATCTTATCTAATGTTAAAATTTATTATTATTATTTAAAACACATACACGTTTATATTTATTTTGATCATTTTCATGTTTATAAAATTGATTTTAAAACAGTTTACTTTCACTACTTTGTTTATAAAATTGATTTTAAAATAGTTTACTTTCTCCACCTGTTTTAATCAATTTGATTAAAAACAGGCAAGCTTGCTAATTATGTATTCCTGTTGTTTTTATTTTAATCATTTTTAATGTTAATTCTAAAAAAAAAAGTGGCGGTTTAATTGTGTTGTTGTTTTTGTTTCAATAATCCCTGGATGGAATTCTTAAATTAGATTGAGTGGGAAATTAATATTTGCCATGCCTGAGATATAGAATGAGAGACTAGTAAAAGTTTTTCGTGGGAAATGTAGCGAGGCAAGGATAGCCCACCAATTTAGATGTAGAGGAGATTCAGTATAGAAATAGACACTTGGATTATTGCCTGCTGAGAGGCTCACCATTTTGGATAACAGTTCAGACATTTAATTCCTGCTAAAAACTTAAACCATTATCGACAAACTTCGTTACTGTGCAAGATGTCAAAATTTACGCTATAAGTTTTGCCATCATTAGAATGTCTTGCTACTTTAAACAAAGGATGGACCCACGCCTACCATCTCTCCTTCAGTCATGCCATGAGCCTCTAAAATAAACACTGCCTCTACCTTGCCACTGTAAAAGGACCTGAAAATGGACTAAAGATAAATGTGCACACTCCATGCAAACTGTGCTTTGTCGTAAGATGAAATTTTCTTTTATTCTTTCCAGGGTAAATTTCTTTTCGTTAAATCTCCACTCAATCTAATAAACCTGTAATCTAAATTAATATTTAACTTCATATTGGTTAGCTATATTTGCTCTCTTTTGTTGTACTTTGCCGTGTGTCTTGGAATCTTAGTTTTAAGATTCCCAGTTTGCTTTCAGTTGTTGTTTATTGGAGAGTCCTGAGGCAGAGCTGTAACTGCTACCAGGCAGGTCCCCAGGTGGTGGATAGGGGAATGGCCCCCAGATATGGGGGTCAGCTGTGAATAAGCATTTAGGCAAATAAGCAGTCCTGAACCAACAGTGGCAATGTTAATAGGGTGTGGGGGATCATAAGGGTGGCTCCTTATGTTTCCAGCTAAATACCACATAAACCCAATGACAACATTGTGCCAAGGCGAGTTTCTGGTGCCATACCCAGAGGCCATGGCCATGGTAAAAGAGAAAGCAGCATTATCATTACTGGCCCAAGGCAGAAGATGAAGATATTGGAATGGCTTGGTTCCAGAGATCTATGGGCATGGATGCAGCATCTTTAATGGTCATAGCACTGCAAATACCTAGAAAGATGCTGGTTTCCCATCTGGGGTTGCCCATGATGGGTTGGTGGCAGCAAGGGCATGTGTCTATAAAACCAGGACCTTGCCACTCAAACTACATGATGCGGAAAAATTCAGATAGAGATCTTGCTAGGGCGTACCCTGTAAGCGACGTGTTGGGGCCTCGCCTGACTCCACTGAGAAGCGGACAAGGGCTACCATATCATGAGCGGATACGGTTAAAGAAGATTGCTCAAAGGAAAAGGAGGTTGAGTAGTGAAGGAAGGATGAGGGGTTGTTCGGTCAGGTTGACTGTTGGTACTCTCAATGTTGGCACCATGACTGGGAAAGGTAGTGAGCTTGTGGACATGATGATAAGAAGAAAAGTGGACATTGTGGCAGTTCAGGAAACAAGGTGGAAAGGCCAAAAGGCAAGGGAACTGGGAAATGGCTTCAAGTTGTTCTATTGTGGTAGTGATTCTAAAAGAAATGGGGTTGGAATTATACTGAGCTCAAATTTGAAACATAGGGTATTGGAAGTTACCCGGTATAATGACAGGATTATCTCAATGAGAATTGACTTGGAGAGTTGTATGATTACTGTGATTAGTGCATATGCTCCACAGTCAGGATGTGATGAGGATGAGAAAGATAAGTTTTGGGGTGAGATGGATGATATTTGGGGCTCAATTCAACAAACAGATAAGGTCTTCCTTTGTGGAGATTTGAATGGACATGTGGGCAGAGAAAATGGTGGGTTGGAACAAATCCTGGGAAAGGGAATTGGGGAAAGAAATAAAGAGGGAGATAGAATAATTGATTTTGCTGTTTCAATGAATATGGCATTATTGAACACCTTCAAGAAACCCCCAAATCAAAAGATAACTTACATGAGTGGGGGACGAGAATCCCAAATTGACTATATTATGTATAGATGAATTGGCCTAAAAGATATACAGGATTGCAAGGTTATTCCAGTAGAAGCTATGGGTCAACAGCACAGACTTTTACTATGTCATGCTAATCTTACAGGAATTAAAATAAATCCTAGAAGAGGTATCATCAAGACCAAATGGTGGAAACTTGAGGTTGATGCCTACAGAAAGCAATTTGTTGATGAATTGATGAAGGTTGAAGACAAAGAAGAAGGGGAAGATCTTTGGACAAGTACTGCAAACAACATCTGTGTAATTGGGGATCAAGTTCTTGGCCAAACGTCGGGTATGATAAAAGAGAATAAAGAGACTTGGTGGTGGAATGCAGAAGTGCAGGAAAAAATTGGGAATAAAAAAATAGCCAAAAAGGAGTGGGACAAAGATGGAGGGGAAAGTAGTAGGGTCAAATATAATATAGCAAAGAAAGAAGCAAAGAAAGCTGTTGCCAATGCCAAGTTTGACACATACTCAGATTTATATGAAAGTTTAGAGAAAGAAGAAGGAGTTAAGAAGATTTTGCGTATTGCAAAACAACGAGATAAGAGTGGTAAAGATACTTACCAAGCAAATAGAATAAAAGACTCTAACAATAAGGTGTTGTGTGGCAAGAATGAAATCATAGCTAGATGGCAGCAATATTATGAGCACCTACTAAATGAAGAAAACTTTTGGATTGACAAGGGATTTGGGACTCCAAATTTGGGCCCAGCTTTAAAGATCAGTAGGGAAGAAGTTAGACAAGCAGTCAGAAGAATGAAATGTGGGAAATCGGTGGGTCCAGATAACATCCCTGTAGAGGTATGGAAGGTAATGGGAGAAGAGGGAATCACCTTTCTGACCAAACTTTTTAATAACATCATGATCACAGAGAAAATGCCAGATGAATGGAGGAGAAGCATTTTGGTTCCAATCTATAAGAATAAGGGAGATATTCTAGAATGTAGTAATTATCAAGGAATAAAGCTGATGAGCCACACAATGAAAATATGGGAGAGAATAATAGCAAATAGGCTATGGCAGGAAATAGACATCAGTGAAGAACAGTTTGGTTTTATGCCAGGTAGAGGAACCACAGATGCAATTTTTGCACTGCACCAACTTATAGAAAAACATAGAGAAGTCAACCAAGAAATTGTTCTAATATTCATTGATTTGGAAAAAGCATTTGATAGAGTACCTAGAGATGAACTTTGGAGATGCCTAAGGAAAAAGCTGGTTCAGGAAAAATACATTCGTCTGATCCAAGATATGTATCAAGGCTGTCAAACCAGTGTGAGATGTAGTTCAGGAGAAACAGACTCATTTCAGGTGAAAGTGGGTGTGCATCAGGGATCAGCCCTGAGTCCCCTACTATTTAATATCGTTATTGATGTTCTAACAGAGGATATTCGTAGGGTAGCACCCTGGAACATGATGTATGCCGATGATATAGTGATTGCAACTCAAAACATCAAGGAAGCTCAGGATAGGATAGAAGAGTGGATGAAAGCACTGGAGGAAGGAGGAATGAGAATTAGCAGAAATTAAACTGAAGTGCTCTTCTGTGGTAATGTTGGAGGAAGCATTTTGTTAGGGGGAAAGAAGTTGCCTGAGGCTGAAAAATTTAAATATCTCGGGGGCCTGGATAAATAAAGATGGATCACTGGATGGAGAAGTTGGGAGAACTCAAGCTGGTTGGAATAATTGGAGAAGGGTGTCTGGGATACTCTGCGATAGGAGAATAGGTGCAAGATTGAAAGAAAAAGTATATAAAACTGTGGTGCGTCCGGCACTGATGTATGGTGCAGAAACATGGCCAATCACTAAGAAAATAGAAGACAAGCAATGTGTAACAGAAATGAGAATGCTTAGGTTTGCCTCGGGCCTCACTAGAAAGGACAAAGTGAAAAAATGAAGTAATTCGAGAAAATATGAGAGTGAGAATGATCAGTGAAAAAATGAAAGAATCAAGGTTGAGGTGGTTTGGTCATGTTAAGAGAAGAGAAGAAAATTACATTGGAAGGAAGATTTTGGAGATGGAACCACCGGGGAAAAGACCCAGGGGTAGACCTAAGATCAGATGGATTGATCGAGTGAGAAAGGACTTGCAGGAGATGTCACTTAGGGAGAAAATGACTTTAGATTGAGTAGCCTGGAGAAGACTGATCCGCACCAGTGACTCCACTTGATGTGGGATTAATCAATCTGTGGAAGAAGAAGAAGTTGTTTATTGGAGAGTGATGCGTGAGTTTTTTTATTTTCTGCTTTCTTTTACTAAATGCTTTGGAAGTCGCACATATTTTGCAAGCTTACCTGTAATTATTTTAGTAGCCTGAATTAATTTTAAATACTGTGTTTGCGCTTTTGCAAATCACCAAATCTTTTGGCTGGTGACTTTATTTTCATAGTCTTCATTTTTTATCTCTCTGAAAGCGGAAACTATAATTGTTTTTGCTTTGTAATTTTACAAATAGCCAGCAGGAAGATAATATTTATCCCTTTTGTAAATTACAGGTGAGAGAGACTTTTGCTTCTAAAGCATTTATAGCTTTCATATTTTTGTACTCATGTGCACTCTCCGATAGATTTATTTTGTATTTACGTGTATAATTTAAAATTTATCAGAGCGTGTACTCAGAACTTGTGTCGTAAAAATATTTTTTTATTATAATTATTGATATTTCATTTCTTTAAATGCTGGGGCAGACATAACCGATTTTCTAATGGTTTACTTGTCTCCTATTGATACCATTAATTCTTAGATTAGTTTTGCCAATCGTTTTGTTGGGGACTCACCAATTTTACTTGTTTGTTTTCCATTCATTCTGAAGCATATTTGTCATGGTTCTTGAGGTAAATCAATCATCTTTGCTTTGAATGTAGTTTTAAGGTGCAGCTTCTACTAGCATATGACATTTTGAATCCCGACACATTTGTTTTTGGGGTCTTGAAAAGCTCGCTGGTGCTGGTTTTGTTGATTTATTTCAAGAATGTACTGTTTTCATACCTGTGAATAGGAAAACCAACATTTAGGTGACTTCTCTGTTGCTGAATGAAATTGCTTCCTCCCTGTAGAACTCATTATTAGAGAGTCGGTAAGTCTGCTAGAGCAATGTGTTTAGTCGTTCTAGTACATGCCTGAGATAACCTTATTGATTTTCATGAAACTTTTCTTACAAGTTGTTTTGCTTTTTAAATAAAAGTTTAAAATTTGTTTAAACTTAATTTGTCTGACATTTGTCTGTGTGCTTTGATTTCTCAACTGTCTAAGCAACATTTAACATATCTTCTTTCTCCCTGAGTTTAGTTTGGTGCATTTTGATTCGCATATCCTGTCCACCCTTAAAATAAATGTCTAGTTCTGATTTTTGGACTAGTGGTGCCCCCAGTTCTGATTTTTGGACTAGTGGTGCCCCCATGGTCAGTATGTGTAAACTCATAAAGCTTTATCCCATTACATATATATTAATTTTTAGCACATCAACGTGGAGCTTCAAGTTTTCAAGCCCATGTGAGATTTTGTTTAGATGGTTGAGAAAGATTTCAGTGTAAGTGGTAAGATCCAGTCGGCAGAGGTTTGATTGTTGTTAATTATTGCAGGTAGTGTTGGAGCAAGTTTGGTAGAAAGGGGTTCATTTTTTTTGTATAAAATAATTTGGAAACAATAAATAGCATATTTTCTAAAAAGTCTGTCAGAGTTAATTTTTTTTGAAAAGTTAAATATATATAGTTCATCTTTTTTATATGACAAATAATTAATAAATAGAAAGTAGCATCGTATTCGTTTTTAGATTAATTAAAAAAAAAGATAAAAATAGTTCGTACATTTTTTCATATGAAATAATTAATAAACAGTAAACAGCGTTTGCTTTCGTAGCTAAATTTTTATTTTAAAATAGCAAAATGAATATTGGGAAGTCTCTTTCTTGTGACAAATAAATAGTTAAATAGCATTTTTCTTTTAGATTGATTGGCAAACTTAGACTGTTATATAAATAGTAAGAGGCATTGTTTTCTAAGACTGACAATAAAAGCAAAAATATATATAAATAAATGAGCTGTTAAAGAGTGCCGATATGGGAGGGCAAATTTATAAGGAAGTTGAAAATAGGCAAAGTAAACTTAAAGTTACAAGATTGATCCAGATAAAAGTTTTCATGGCAGATAATTGGGAAAGTCCAGCTGTGCATCTTGAAAGCCTTCAACAAGTGTTTCAGTTTCATGAATGGAATGAACAAGAAAAGATTGCATGGCTTGTAATCATTTGAAGGGTGTGACCATAGATTGGTGGTGTACTTTAAGTGTAAAGCCACAGACATTTGGGGAGTATAGATATGCCATCATGCACAGTTTTTGGAGTAAAGAGAAACAATATTGCATTTTTAGAAGAGTTTTGCAGCAAGAATATTCCAAAGGGGAGCAGGAGTTTCGACTCATCAAGAAAAATTTTCTGAAACAAGTAGTTCTGACTTACCCTGATTTTTCCCAAACATTTTATATTCAAACTGATAGTAGCTGGCATGGATTGGGAGTAGTCTTATTCCACATTGATGAGTAGAAATGTCACAAGGTATTATATTTTTGTAGCTGTACCCTAAAAGGGACTGAAAATAATTATATGACTACTGAAAAGGAGGCTCTGGCCATTGTATGGGCCTTCGGAAAGTTCAAACAATTCTTGCTGGGCTCAAACATCATTGTTATTACTGACCATAAATGTTTAGAATTTCTGCATAATAGTTACTTGACAAATGATCAGCTCATTTGGTAGAGCTTGATCTTGCAGATATAGAGTTGTCTATTGCACTGGCAAGTATAACATTGTGGCAGATGTCTTAAGTCAGCATCCTGTAGATCTTTCACAGCACCACCTACACTCAGATAACTTAAGTATCGCTGCGATTACATTAGTTATCGATGATTCCATTGAACAGGATTTACAGAAACTACCAGAAATACAGGCAAGCAATCAGGATTATGCTCCAATGGTAGCCTACAAGAAAGGAGCCATGAATCCCTCACTAATGAACCTATCCAAGTTAGAACAACAAGAAGGAGCTTATCGTATTGAGGATGGTGTCCTTCAATACAAGGTTACTGCAAAAGAAGGTTTCTGGAGAACCCTCATACCTAAAAAGATTAGGAATCATTTAATTGAATATGTGCTTTGTTTGTATGGACATTTTGGACTGCATAAGGTTGAGTATGTGCTCCGAGAATTATTTTATTGGCCAGGGATGTGCTCAAATATTTTATCGGTTCTAAGAAGTTGCCACACATGTTCACGAATGAAACACATAAATAAAAATTTTTACGGGAGTCTTGCAACCCATTCTAGATCAGAATCCTAACGAGTTACTAGCTATTGACTTTTATGGTCCATTACCAGCGTATCAGCAATAACGGTTCTTAGTTGTCATGTATGATGTCTTTTCAAAATATGTGACAGCTTATCCATTAAGAAAGGCTGATGCTTTAAGCACTATCAAAATATTAGAAGAGCAGCAAATTCCTATAAATCAGCAAGCCTCAATGTATACTCTTGGATCATGGAACACCCTTTAAATCTTGCCAGTGGAAGCATTGGCTCCAGCAACAGGATATAAAACATTTATTAACATCCATACGCAATCCTCAAGCTAACCCCTGTGAGCAGGTTCTGAGGGAGCTTAACAATTTATTTCGGTTGTATGTCAATAAGAACCACAGAGAATGGGTGAAACAGACTGAGAATGTTGTTAATTATTTTAATTGGATGTTAAATGAGTCCACAGGGTTTACTCCCATTAGGCTGCATTTCAGAAAAAATTATTCTATACTTATCAAAGCTCGATCATGATAATCCTAATGGAGAGAGGAATAAAAAAGGGCTAGGATAAAATTAACGCACATGGTTGAATTGTGCATAAGGCATGCAAACCGGAATCCTTGCCAATTCGATACTGGTGATTGGGTTTTTGACAGAAAACCTCATGTGAGCAATCCAACAAGGCATCAATACAAAAAAAATTTTCAGATATATAATGGACCTTTTACTATAAAAAAAAAAATGGTCAGAATGCCTTTCTTCTGGAAGACGAGTCTGGAATTCAGGGGTCCTATAATGCCCATAGTCTTAGACCTGCTGAACAAAGGATCAATAATGATAGGTAAGTAGCCAAAATTATCATAGATGTAATAAAGCAATTGATTGCAGTTAACACATATAAGAAATGTCCAGCTGGGATTTTGCAGGGGGGGGGGTTAACATGTTTTAAAAAAAGGGGAAGTTACAGGAATGTTTTTTTTGATCAGGTATTGAGGCAGTTGAACCAGATTGATCTCTGTTTCAAGGATTTTACTGACAAAATTAAAAACTTAAGGTTTGTTAAATCTTATCTCATGTTAAAACTTTTTATTATTATTTAAAACATATATGCGTTTATATTTATTTTGATCATTTTCATGTTTATAAAATTGATTTTAAAACAGTTTACTTTCACTACTTTGTTTATAAAATTGATTTTAAAATAGTTTACTTTCTCCGCCTGTTTTAATCAATTTGATTAAAAACAGGCAAGCTTGCTAATTATGTATTCCTGTTGTTTTTATTTTAATCATTTTTAAAGTTAATTTAAAAAGCGGAGCTTTAATTGTGTTGTTGTTTTGTTTCAATAATCCCTGGATGGAATTCTTAAATTAGATTGAGTGGGAAATTAATATTTGCCCTGCCTGAGATATAGAATGAGAGACTAGAAAAAGTTTTTCATGGGAAATGTAGTGAGGCAAGGATAGCCCGCTAATTTAGATATAGAGGAGATTCAGTATAAAATAGGCACTTGGTTTATTGCCTGCTGAGAGTAACACCATTTTGGATAGCAGTTCAGACATTTATGTCCTGTGAAAAACTTAAACCATTATCGACAAACTTCATTACTGTGCAAGATGTCAAAAATTACTGCTATAAGTTTTGCCACCATTCAAATGTCTTGCTAATTTAAACAAATGATGGACCCAAACCTACCTGATCTCCTTCAGTCATGCCATGAGCCTCTAAAATAAACAATGCCCCTACCTTTCTGCTGGCAAAGGACCTGAAAATGGACTAAAGATAAATGTGCGCACTCCATGCGAACTGTGCTTTGTCGTAAGATGAAATTTTCTTTTATTCTTTCCAGGGTAAATTTCTTTTCGTTAAATCTCCACTCAGTCTAATAAACCTGTAATCTAAATTAATATTTAACTTTATATTGGTTAGCTATATTTATTCTCTTTTGTTGTACATTGCAGTGTGTCTTGGAATCTTAGTTTTAAGATTCCCAGTTTTCTTTCAGTTGTTGTTTATTGGAGAGTGATGTGTTAGTTTTTCTATTTTATGCCTTTTTTTACTAAATGCTTTGGCAGTTGCATATATTTTGCAAGCTTACCTGTAATTATTTTAGTAGCCTGAATTAATTTTAAATACTGTGTTTGTGCTTTTGCAAATCACCAAATCTTTTGGCTGGTGACTTTATTTAGATAGTCTTCAGTTCTTATCTCTCTGAAAGTGGAAACTATAATTGTTTTTGCTTTGTAATTTTATAAATAGCCAGCAGGAAGATAATATTTATCCCTTTTGTAAATTACAGATGAAAATGACTTTCGCTGCTAAAGCATTTATAGCTTTCATATTTTCGTACTCATGTGCACTCTCCGATAGATTTATTTTGTATTTACGTGTATAATTTAAAATTTATCAGAGCGTGTACTCAGAACTTGTGTTGTAAATATTTTTTTATTATAATTATTGATAATTCATTTCTTAAATGCTCGGGCAGATGTAACCGATTTTTTAATGGTTTACTGGTCTCCTATTGAGACCATTAATTCTTAGATTAGTTTTGCCAATCGTTTGTTTGGGGAGTCGCCAGTTTTACTTGCTTGTTTTTCATTCATTCTGAAGCATATTTGTCATGGTTCTTGAGGTAAATCAATCATCTTTGCTTTGAATGTAGTTTTAAGGTGCAGCTTCTACTAGCATATGACATTTTGGATCCTGACACATTTGTTTTTGGGGTCTAGAAAAGCTCGCTGGTGCTGGTTTCATTGATTTATTTCAAGAACGTATTGTTTTCATACCTGTGAATAGGAAAACAAACATTTAGGTGACTTTTCTTCTGCTGAATGAAATTGCTTCCTCCCTGTAGAACTCATTATTAGAGAGTCGGTAAGTCTGCTAAAGCAATATGCTTAGTCATTCTAGTACACGCCTGAGATAACCCTATTGATTTTCATGTAAACTTTTCTTACAAATTGTTTTGCTTTTAAATAAAAGTATAAAATTTGTTTAAACTTAATTTGGCTGATGTTTGTCTGTGTGCTTTGATTTCTCAACTGTCTAAACAACATTTAAGATATCTTGTTCCTCCCTGAGTTTAGTTTGGTGCAGTTTGATTCACTTATCCTATCCACCCTTAAAATAAATGTCTAATTCTGATTTTTGGATTAGTGGCGCCCCCATTGTCAGTATGTGCGAATCTCATAAAGCTTTCTCTTGTTACAATATATATATATATATATTACTTTTTTACATGTACATTTTAACTTTTTAATATTTTATATTTATCAATCAGTACTTGCTATAATCATATATAGTATTTTTATTTCATTTATTTTTTATTTTATTCTTATTAATTATATATATTGTGCTCTTTTCTATAGGTCAATGATAGTTATAAATGGTCAATTACTAAAAAAATTTAAAATTAATATTATATAGTATTTAAAATTATAGACTATATTAAGCAGTAAAAGATTAATATGATATATTTAATAATAAATATTGTGATGGTGAGAATTGTATCTAATTCTATATTTTTCTAAATTGTTTTTCAAAATTTTATATAATTATTTTATATAATATAGGTAGCAAATTTATTAAGACAGATAAAAATAGACTAAACACCGGAAATGACTACATGACTGTCTGGAATATTCTATGTATAAGCACCGGTTTAAATTAATACTAATAATTAAAATATTTAAATAGTATATTATAGAAGTGGATGGAATTGTAACACATCATAATAAAAATAAATAGTATACATCTTTATTAATTATTGTTTCAAAATTGTTTTAAAGGTAGTTAAATTGTAATAGATAATAATTGATTTAAAAATAATAATTAGTTAACATTTAAGTCTATTACGTCATGATTTTAAAACTTTAGAAATTGTTTATAAATCCAAGTAGGGATTGACCAATAAAAAAAATAGATCTTGGCAGACAACCAAAATCGCGCCAACTAATTGTATAAACAAGGGAGAACAAAAATGTGTTGACTCCAGAGCAGAGGTAAAATTTTAAGTTCTCTAATTTTTTTTTCTTCAATTTATTAGTCAATTTTATTATAATTTTAATAATATCTTTGAAAGAAACCAACTGACAATTTAAAAATCATCCGAAGAGAATCTTAGAATAAAATGTTTTAAAAAAAAAAGTTTTTTCATAGTAATGTTTCACTATCTTTACAGTAACCTGCCAGTGGATTCTATCAAAATATAATCGGAGTTTTCAATAGAAAATGGATAGATTCTTAAAACCAAGTTGTAAATTTTATAATGTTCCAAATATGTTAATATTATTCATTGATATAGTTTATATAGTATATCACTATGAAAGCTGCTTTCGAGGAATAAAATCACTGAAAGGACATTGTGCGCAAAGTTAATGAAGATAATGGAAAATAAAAATAAGTATTATCCGTATAAGAATAAATGGACAAAAGGAATTTTTAATATTGAAATAGTTTGAATTGCTTTCTTTAAGATGACTTGAGAAAATACTCTAGAAAATAGTTAAAGATCGAAAGTAGTGTATATAAAATAATAATGAATGAAAGTGAAGTTTACCAAGGAAAACACTTGCCTAAAGAAAAAAAAAATTTACAGAAGAGAAATATAAAATATTGGATCCATGGAAAATGCAATTGGTACCGTAATTATTAAATAATTGTAGTTTAACTAGAAATAAAGATGCATCAATGCACCGAGGTAATATTTGCCAGAACATTAAAAAGCTTGGTGGGATAACTAAATAAAATGTTTTCTAATAATTTTGGATTAAACACTAAAACTAAAGATCGCTCTAAACAGTTTATTAAATGAACTAAGTTATTAAAACTTTAATAAGCATAAGGGAGAACATTCGGACAAAAGAAGAAATAATAAATATTATGGGACTAACCAAGATTTACCATCAGAAAAATAAGTGATTATGGTTTGAATTATTTTCTTTACTAATCTAAGTTAAACATTAAGTTTTAGATAGTGATAGGGAAAACAAAATACATTAATTCATGATATAACATTATATGAAATAATATGTTTTGATTTTGAATTTTAAAATAAAATTGTATGTATGTGGAAATTTGTATATTTGCGATGCTCGAAGAGTAAGAAACCTACTACGAACTCTGATAGGAAGATAAAGATTGTTTTGGTAACATTTATAATTATTAATGATATATAATGTATGTTTTATTTATTTAGATCAGCTGAGAATTGAATGAATGTAGCGCAAAAGTTTTATTGTTATTATTGTTGTAAAACACATTTTTTGAAAATAACACTCTAAAACACTTTGAGATGTGATTAGATTTTTAAAAATATGCATACGATAATCATTTTATGTGTTATTAATATAGTTCAATATAACCGATGGTTATGTGATATTTTCTGTTAATTTTCCGATTGGGATATTTAAATGTTATTTTAACAAAACGTAGATGTTGAACCTACAGTGTAATAAAGCAAGACAAATTGTTCTTATGGAATAGGGAAATGTTTTTATATTAGCGAATTTTGTTTATTGTTTTTTAAAAAGTAGTTAGTATTTTATCGATGTTGGATACAGTAATAATCTCGAGAGATAGTTTGGGTAGTGACTTGGTAGTACGTGGTGATTCGGAAACCAAGAGGATGTATTAAAAATTAGGATGCTACAGGGAATGAAATAATAGGTAGTTTTAGATGTTAATCAGCGTAGTTAACAAAGCCCTACGACTGGTACACATGTTGTTTTGGACAGTGGTATTTTATATATTTCTTGTGAGTCATACTAGATGTTTGGTAAAGCTGAGTAAATAGCTGCCACATCACGCTTATCGCCAAGGTTATTAGACAATGAATGTCGGACCTATTCACACTGTTCCATACATTTTTGAAGTATATTGCGGATAAGTTATCTATCTATCTTCCCGATATCCTATACATCTTTCGCTATCTTTATCTGTATTTCTTGCAACTACATCGTTATATGATAAGTCTATTAAAAAAGAAACAATAGATATTTTAGAATGTATGTCATGCTATTATTTGGAATAAGAATAGTTAAGTGTTAACGAAGAGTAGATTATGATTATTGAAAGAAAGATGCAGATATCCTAAGAAGGGAAGGAGTTAGAGAATTATTTTAATTCCTTTTTTAAGAAATGAACTATAATTTTATAAAAGTATATCCAAATAGAAATATACAAAAATATTAAATATAATTTCATGTTTTCTTATTGTTAATTATATTTTAAAAAATATAAGTATTGCATATTTAAAATACAATAACATTCGATAATTATAGTATATGTGAAACTGTAACAGGTGATAATTAAACATGTGTTATAGTATTATACATGAGTATGGCTTATGGAATAAATATATTATAGTTTATGAGCATTGGAGAACAAACGTTAAAAGTAATAATAATATTTGAATTATATGCGGAGTGACTTATATAAAGTTACAAGAAAATGTAATTTTCTTTTAAAAACCATATTGATTGTAAAATTGTGATGTTATAAATGATGTTTATCCACATAGATAATTTATAATACAGTAACTTTAATATTAAAAGGTAAAGAATGGTGTTACCCATAAAACAGTTAAAATAAGTGATATGATAAACCTAATGAGAAATAAATAAATAACTTTTAAAAGGCATAATAGGTTTAATTAACGATAAAAGAAATATAAATGTGTATAATTCAGCTATTGTAGTGTAAAGAAAAATGAGGATATCCCTTGTAAATAGATGTAGATGGATTTGTTTGTTTTATTTATTTTTATTGATGTTAATAAAAATTTAAAATTTGTTTATTAAAACTTGTGTCTGAGTTTTGTTTTCTCTACATCATTGCATGAATTCAGAGGTTATGTTCACAACCATTAAACTAAGTATACGATTGTTTGCACAAAAGATAAATAGAGAAGTATGTTTAATCTTAAATATTTATTGATGTTCTTATAATTAAATAATTATAAAATTGCATTGCGTTACTGGTCATAAATCCATTATCATAATATTTTGCTAAATTATATGCTATTAGTTGCCACTTGCTTTATTTATCAGATTATCTAAACACTGCCACTTATTAATTTATTTTATTACTTAAAGATAAAAAAAAGGGGATATTAGATTATTAACTAATTTATTACGGTTATAAATTTGCGATGAAAGAAAAGCTGAACTAGTTGGATTAAGCAATGAAGATTGTGATTATTATTGTTTTATTATTAATCTAATTGCAGAGTAGTAGATTATGACATAAAATCCTTTATCATATTTTGCTACCATATGTTTATTAACATATGAATAAATTTAAGAATCTGAGATTATTTCATTTGAACTAGATGATTACTATTATTATTATTAGAGATAAAAGATTAATACTTTAATTGTTAAATGAGTCTTAGTGATTAGAAGTTGCGGAAGTCATAAGAATACTATGTAGTTATTATTTGTAATAGTAGTATAAGGGGGAATAGTGTTCTTATGCCATTGAAGTGGTATCCTGTGGGATATTGTCTCAATGTAATCTATCTTGTCACCCGTATTTCCACTGCTAGTCTCATGAATTCCTGTATATTTATTTGAGTTAGTTTAAAACAGAACCTAAGTTAATTTTAAGAAACTTGAGCTAGTAAAGCATTTAATTGAATATTTCATTAATTATTAGAGCTAGAACCCGGTTAGCTGATTTTCACTATATTATATTTATTTTAGGGGAAGTGGAGATGCAGGAACGGGGCAGTTAGATTATGACCCCCAATGTGGTTGGCCTCATGTGTAGTGGAGCTACACATTATTACAAGGTTAGAATATATATATTAACTCTAACATTATATATTCATATTTTTATGTTTTACATTATTATTATTATTATTATTATTATTATTATTATTATTATTATTATTATTCATTATATTAATATTCAATACATACAATTATTTTCTTTAACCTATCATATTACTTTTTAACATATTTTATATCTATCTTCTATTTATATTTTCAAATCAAAACTGCTAACTATTCCAACTTTTGGAATAAATTGTATAAAAATGATACAATTTACAAATAAGAAAAGATATAGAAAAATAAAAAAAGCTATTTGTATTAATAATATTGAGTCAGCATTAAATAGAGATTTGGGTCTGAAAATAATTTGACATAAAAATATTAGTAGGAATTAAAAATAAGAAAAGATTTAATTATATAGAAAATAGAAAAATTAGCCATTAGCTATAAAGTACAAATTATAATATTAGTAAAAATTAAAAATTAGAATATATTTAATTATATAAAAAATAGAAAAAGGGAGTGACTAAATATAACTATAAAATTGAAAAGTTTGAATAGTTAGCAGTTAAGATTTGAAAATATAAGTAGAAAGTAGATATAAAATATGTTAAAAAGTAATATTAGAAGTTAAAAAAACTATTTGTATTGAATGTTAATATAACAAATAATAATAATGTAAAATATAAAAATATGAATATATAACATTAGAGTCAAATATTTAAAGGAAAAAAGAATAAATTAATAAAAAAAATATTTATATATATATATATTGTACTGGTCAAAATAGTATGCTCACTTAACAAGATTCAAATCCTAAGCAAAAGTACCTCGAATCTGATCATGCTCAAGATACACAGGTTTGGAGCAATCCTGAATTCTAACCTATTTGCCTATTCTTTGAATGTCTGACCCAATGAACAACAACCTGATGATACAGTAAAATTATTTTAATTCTGGGCCCAGAAGCAAAGCAGTAGAGCATAAGATCAGACTGGTGATGATGATCGAGATCGGAGTAGCCCAGGAATTACATTTGTGACAGTTATATTTATTAATGCGAAGTTAGTAGCTAAAGAAAATAGTTCCAAATACTAATTAGAAAATAATCATTCAACAACAAAACAGGATTTACATGAAATATATATATATATATATATATATATATATATATATATATATATAATAACTGTAGAAAATGCATATATATGTTACAAAATTGCTTCACGCTTGGAGTGATATTATACATTTGGAAAACTTTAGATTTGTTTTATAAAATCCCCTTTACATCAATTATTTCATGAATATAATTTTATAGAATGTGTTATAAGTTGTGCGGTGTTAGTATGCCAATTTACAAATGTTTACAAATAAAATGCTGTGGATGTACAAAACAATCTACAAGATCGGAACAGATTTGGATTACAGAAAGATACTTGATAATTTAACATTAATCATTTTGACAAATAAATATAAATATACGGTCTCAATCATTTATTTACAATCTTAAAATCATTATATATGTTTGATAGGCATTGTTTGGACATAGCATCTTTAGAATAAGTATACATAAGAAACAAACAATGCACAATATTTACGAGAATAAATTATACAAATTGATTTACATCTATGGGAATCGATAACACTTTTTAAACAAAAGCAGTTTTAAGATCAACATACTGAATGTATTTTACAAAATGAATCATTATCTTTAACACATCATTGTGACTTACTAAAGTTAGGCAGACAGTGATCAAATTAAAGAGATGAGTAACATTACTAGCATACATTAAAGAAATCTGGCCTTCATGGCAGTTTTGGATATTCTATCATTTTTAAAAGAATATTTGAGATGAACTTAGATTTGATATGTCCGCACATTCTGGTGGAGCAATATCAAAAGAGAGGCTGGGTTTGAGATCCCAGATATGGATGTACTGTCATCCACAGCACATAATCTCATAAACCTCACATTCCACAGGGAGTAGTGTCTCTGATTACGAACGATTTTTGAAAGTAGGATGGGAGCTTCAGGCTTCCGATGTCCCTAATGACAAACAGTTGAGAAAGGGAAAAGATAAAATATCAGAATCAAGAAAAAGGTATGCCAGCAATGTTTATATAATTTTATATTATTATTTAAAGTTTGGAAAGGTCTAACCTCTTGCACAATAATCTGTTTTCAATTCTGAGTCATTTAACAAATCATAATGAATAATAATTTTTATTTATAATATTAAGCTAGGGAAATGTATATTTAAATTCGATTCCCATATATGTATTATGGATTACATTAGCCCTTAGGCAACAGCAGAAAAGGATAGGTTAATTATTTTAATCAAGGTTCACGATCTTTTAAAATAGAAATTTAAAGACAAATTCAAAGCAGTAAATTTAGAAAAATTCATCCACAGTAAAAGTTTTTAATTGACTTTAAGAATAACGAATTTAAAATGAAACCAAACTCGTGAGCAATTTCTATTTAATATAAACAAAATTTTATTGATTGGTTTTAAACGAAACCCTGTTTCTTTCCAAATTAAACAATTATTTTTCCCCATTTTCCAAACTTGCTAATTTGGCAATTTTTGTATATTAAAGAAAATAAATTATATCTATACATTAAACAAAATACATAAAATCTTAATGGAGCCACACACATTTATATATATATATATATATATCATACTTATATATATATATATATATATATATATATATATATATATATATATATATAAGTTAATTAAGTGTGAAAGGTAAGTTGAAATACATTACATTAATAAAAGATTATGGAGAGAGAGTTTAAAAGCAAAATTAACAGAAGCTTATACAATAATATATAAATTAAGAGACAAAGGTTGAACTATAGATTACAAATTACAAAAGTATTGACTTATGAAGGCAGCTCTACATTAAAGGTTACCTAAGGAAAGCAGCATAGCAGTGTCATTAGCAATCAGCAGTTGGAAGTTATCATCTTGTATGGTCAGCTGGATGGAACATGGCAGTTGCAGGCAGACAGTTCTATGAGAGAAGAAGAGAAAGGTGAAAGATTCCTCTACTCATGCTTCATCGTGCAGAACTTGTGCTGGCTTCTTAAAGTTAAGGTCTTAAAATGCTTCGAAATTAAACTGACTGATGAAAATCTCAACTCACTGAAAGATAACTAAAAACTGACTTTCTTTGTTCTAGGGGCTCCTTTTATAAACCCTTTAATTCCACCAAGAATGCAATTTTATATACCAACCCCTATCTCTGTAATTCCTTTAAAAACAACATTTAATTAGCAAAATATTTTCAACAGATAAGGCTCAAAATACCATTTTAGCTGTTTTGAAAGATTTGAAAACAACTGACAAAAGAATTGTTTTTGATTTTAATTAAGATTTATAAATTTTAATTATAGACAATGATCTGACTAGAGATAAAGGTAATTTCAGTATTTTAAGCCTTCCCATTTTTTTTTGTTGTTACATTCCAATAGTTTAATTACTTTAAATCAAAATACATATAGATATAACAAAAAAATTTACAATTATATAAAGAAAATGTTTAGTTGTCAGCAATAAACATTAATAACATTATTGCTTCATATATATATATATTATAACGATCCAAACGAAGTGGGAGATCGCATCGCACCGCAAAAACCATATCTGCAACTACCAGGGCGCCATCTAGGCATTTGAGCCTAGAAAAATTTATAAAGTAGGCAGATACACGCTGTTAGGATTCCACTTTATTTACATATTTAGATCGTTAGCCCATTGTCACTAGCTCAATGGAGATGCAGAGATAATAAAATATATAACCTTGGATATAAATATAAAAAAATAATAAAAGCCACTGCCAGAAATTAACACAGAAAAATATTTATTTACGCACATCTAAAATCATTCTAAACCCGAGGAATAAGTTTAACATTTAGATTTTTATCTTAATTTTTAATTTTACATTTAAAATAGCTTGCTATAATGTTTAATATTTATTTAGAGGGTCGGGTATGAATAGGACTACATAGGTCTGCATTTGAAAAGAAAGTATTCTTCCCTGATTTAACCTTAGGCAACAAATTTCGCAATCAACTGGCGCCAATCCATCTGATACATTCATGTATTCAATGTAGCATGATACGACAACACAAAATACTATATTGTCAGGAATGTACATCTGAACAATAAGTAGAAATAGAGAAGATATTGACCCTCCACCAACAGGAATGTGACATCTGTTGGCAAGTAGATCAATAAACAAAAAACTCCATAGGAATGGACTGCGGTCTTCTGCCGACTTACAAACCCATCAATAGGCAAACAGAGGGTGTGTGGCGTATATTTAAAATCCTGCCCGTAGCAGATCTCATACTACATCTACTAATTACACAAATATATCCAATCCATTGAACCAATTCAATTACGAAATGAATAACCTAAGATTACCCTCCCTTAATACAACTTTACAAAACTATATAGCCATTCGCGCCCGACTTAATTTTAACATTTATATACGTTCGCACAGATTTATTTAAAAATGTTGGGTATAGATCGATTACACAGATTCCACGGTCAAAAACATTTCAAAATAAACATAAACGATCAAAATACAAAATTATTGATACCGACAATCACAGAGGGAAACTTATAAGTAACCCAATAGTATTCACCATAAGATACTTGCGTTGTCACCAATAACTTAAAAGACATCCGAATAAATACATTTTAGATACTCACCATAAGGTATCATTATTTATCGAATGTCTATATATTTTGATCAAATATGAAAACCAAAATCTAATTAACCGCAAACGAATCCATGCAAGCGTCTATAGACAACTTAAATGTAATGCATTTAATAATTTCTACAATATAATATTACTACAAATAAAAATATTAAAAGGGAAATGATTCTTTTAACAATCGGGAAAGATATAAAATTAACCATTATTAATTTGATTTAAATTTACAAAAAGTCAGATAAGAGTCCATTTTAAATAAGTCGGCTTGTTTATTAATTTGTTCAACTTGATGAAAGTTCTTGATTGATTTTAAGAATTGTTCATTTCCTATAGCTTATGATAGCAGAACTCCCGGTTCCTGGTGTCAATGTCCACGGAGTCTTTAATTGAAAGATCGATCTAATGTTCAGGAGGTGGCATTTGCTGGTTCATGGTATCAGTCATTCAATTTCAGAGATAAGTGAGAGAGAACGATAAAGCGCGTCTTTATCGCTCGTCTCACCCAACCAAGTTGAAAAAGCCTCTTGAACTCAATATTTTTTCTTTTTATATCATCCACAAGGATTCACTGAACAAAACGTCACTGCTCTGTTTTTTCGCCATGGTCCGAGCCAAGGCTTAGTGCTTCTATTGGTCAAGCTAAAATTTCTTTCTTCTCTTATCTAATTTTCCATCTGACTTTTTAATTAAACAGCTTTTAGATAATTAATAAACAACCATTTCCCTTTATAGATTACAGGAATTAATTAATACCTGTTTTTATTTTAACTTACGTTATTTTTTTATTAAAATATTTTTATATTTCAATCTTGTATTTATTTATTTTTTTTATTAAAAAAAATACGTTCAAATACTTTTTTTATTTTTTTTTTGTTTATGAAAAAAAAATATTTTTAAAGTTTAGCATCTGTGCGAATATATACGTTTAACAATATTTTAATTTTAGCGTTTAGTTTTTTTTCCTTTTATTTGCGAACTTTTAAGTTTTTATTTTAAATTAATGTAACGACATATTTATATATCGTTACAATATATATATATATATATATATATATATACGCATCATGCACACTTCTGTTTTACTTTACTAAATGGTTTTAATTTTATTAATTTCTCTAATCATTAAGCATACAGTGTGTGGGTGAATAGCATATATTTATCATGAGGTCTAAATTGCAGACCTCACAGGAGGTTAGTGTTGATGGTGAAACATGAAGCTCGATGATGATTAGACATTGACTGCTTCAACATATATATATATATATATATATAACCATTAAAAACAGTTAACTCCTAAACATACCAATATAGATAGTAATCAATATTTCTCACTGATGTCAAGAAAATCTCTCTTCTTTTAATAATAAGAGTGTAAAAGAAGAGAGGTTGCCTTGACAACAGTGAGAAATATTGATTACTGTTTATATTGGTATGTTTAGATGTTGACTGGTTTCTAATGGTTACATATTAACTCATTTAGCTTTGAGCATTATTTCTACACTCATATATATATATATATATATATATATATATATTAAATGTAAAATACAATACCCATTATAAAAATATTATCTATATAAAAATTTTTTTTAATGGTAAATGCAATATTATAGTTTAAATTATTTTGTAGGGCTTTCAATTACATAGTAATCCTTGTCAGTTTTAACAAATTTCAAATTTTTTAAACTTAATGTTATGTATATTTCCATAAGCTGTGGAAATATATGTAAAATTAAGTTTAAAAAAATTGAAATTCAGTTAAAGCTGATGAGGATTACCACGTAATCGAAAGTGCGACAAAATAATTTAAACTATAATATTGCATTTACCGTTGAAATTTTATATATATATGATTATGAAAAGTATTGATTAATAAATATGAAGTATAAAAAGGTTAAAATGTATAATATATTGTAAAATGTAGTTCTTACCTCTCATCAGTATCATTTACACAGCTTTTTTTGCCTAATTTGAATTCAAAGCCCCATATAATGACATTATCTACTAATCACTCCATTAATAAAAATGAAGCACTGTAATTGAGAAACTATTAGTTGATATATACATTTAAACCCCAACTTATTCATGCAATAAATACATATTTGAATTAAAATATAAAACACATACATGGCAACTAAACCTTTATTAAAGTTATGTCATTAATTATGAGCTAAATCCGATACACGTTGATAACGATAATGAGAAATATGTAAACACAAACAAGAAGTGAAATTATTTTAAAGAAAAGAAACAACAAATAAAATTTTTATTGTTATTAACATGTTACCTATATATAATAACCAATAGTAATGATGTAAATATTGGACCTAAATCAAAACCACAAACTTAATGTTCAACGTCATCGAAATTCACATTTAATAGAACATCCTCATGTTAATAATAGAAAAATTTATTAAAAAAATCCCAACGAACTTCGCCAAATTCTTATAAAATTTTCTCATAGGCTGAACAACCGGCATAAAATTAAGGAAAGAATTCGAACTGGCAATTTGAATAGAAATACTATCTGATACTGAGATGAAATATTAATAAATATAAATGGACCATATAAATATTTAAATATTTCAGAAAGTAATAAAAAGCATATAGAGTTAAAACTAGCCGAGGAATTCGAAAATAAAAATTTTAAAATTAATTTAGAATTATTCACAACTCTATGGAGAATTTTGTCTCTGTAAAATTTCCAAAGTGTTTATAATTATTAAACCATATATCAAACTAACTTTGATTAAGGAGATTTCATAATAAAAATATCACTGTTATTTCATCAAAGAGATAATAATAAAATTATATAAATAACGATACAGATAACTATGCATTGCTAATTGAAATAGCAACACCAGGGAAAGATATTTGTCACTAATGAAGCTATACATGTCAGAACTTGATTGAAATTGACCTAGCATTAAATATCTGTGCTATGAAACTACAAGTTTATCTTTAATGAATGGATCGAACAATTCTACACTCTAAAGCAGATGTTCCTAGAATGGAAACTACAAGTGACTTAATGGATGTTCTAGAACACACAGATTTTGCTATCTATACCAAAAACTGATTATTGAGAATTATTAAAGCAATTTACTAGGACTTTTTCCTGATGAACATTTAAAACTACATCTAGGTTGACATCAAGAATTTTATTTAGTTATATATTTTATATCAATGTTAATGTTCACATCTTTCCTTTAATATGTATAAAAAAATGGGGAAATATAACATAATGGAGAAATATTATTACCATTATTGTAAGTAAAATAAAATATAGGTTATGAAGGGAACTTGATTATTTTATGAATCTGATCATCATCAAAGAAAAGGTAAGGTTTTACCTAATACATATTTATCCTATATATATATATATATATATATATATATATATATATATATATATATATATATATATATATATATATATATATATATATATATATATATATATACTGTTTGTTTATACTAATATTTAACTAAATGTTTTCAGTATATTTGACTAATTATTTCTCTTATAAGGAATTTATTGACTTTTTATATAAATACATTTTATAACAGGGGAATCTCAGATCATCCATATAATTGACATTAATTGAACCTATCATGTTAATGAAATTAAAACAAATAATAATTCCAATATAATGATGTAGCAAACAAGAATAATTTAGACAATCATAAGTATAAAATAAATATCATTTATGTTAATAAGGACATTAAATGGTTATTCTTTATAGAGGATAAGGTTTTGAAATAATAATTGAAATAAATTATAATCAAACAGTAACCATAAATGTTGAATTAAATATTTTATATCTTGTTATAAATTTTATTATTAAAATGTTACTTAATGTAAATATATTTATTAAATATATATAAGTGTTTCAAGTAAAAACTCTCAGTGTATTTTTGTATACTGTATTCGATTTTCATTTAGTCATATCTTCTCACATACATATAGTTTTACACATTTACACCTATTTTCATGCATCCACACCTATCCATATATCTTACATTCATCCATACATACCTGCATTTTAAGTGATATTGATATACCCTGAACTAGATAACCATACACATTCTCCATGAGTTTGCAACCAGGAAATAATGGAAATGAAAGATGATAAGAACGAGGTGAGTGTAGGTTTATGGTTTAATATTTATATAATTATTTACATTTCATCTCTCAATAATGAAGTTAAATTGTATTTTGATATATAGGCTCAGGGGTCATAGGCAGATTCTCTTACCAACTGGGATGACCTACCTAACCTATTATCATATCAGATAAAAACCGTTCTGTTACAATATATAAAAAAAATAATAATTACAGAAAGAAGTATATAAAGATATAAGTAGATATATAAATAATGTTTATAAGATGGAATATATATATATATATATGTATATATATACAGGTCACAATATATATATATATATATATATATATATATTGTGACCTTCTGTTATGATCATCTACTAATCTAAACTAATGTTTGGCGCTATAATCCGCCTTCATGACCTACCCTTTGAACACTGAAATCATACATACGCCTCTGGACACACACCAATCCGCCCTTTGTAACCTATCATACTCTCATTATCAAGACTTTAAACATAAAGAAATAAAAAGGTTAAACTAACGAAATGATTCATGTATTGAATAAAACTAGCATGAAACTATAGATCTAAAGAAGATCACAAGGTGATTAATAAAGATAATAACTCCTGGTCAAACCAGCTTTGAAATCCACACAAACAAAATGTGATGAGTTAAAATTGATATTCAGCAAACTAATAAATGACTAATAATTATATCTCTGGAATGATTATGAAATTAAATTTATAAATGAAATGATAAGTAAATTATGATGTAGATGACTAATTGGATGATGGAAAGAAGTAATAATTAAATAGTGGAATGAAATAAGTCTAAGAATGAAGAGAAAAAACGAAGATGTATGAGAATAATGAATGATTAAGATAATGATAGAATAAGAGTTAATGAATAGTTAAGATGATAAAAGAATAAAAGTTAATGTATGATTAATCAATTATGATAATTGAATTAATATCAAATGAGAATGAATAAATACAAGAACGATCAAGATGAAATTGAAGAACAATGTTAATGATGGAGACTGAAATCTTAAACTATAAACTAATATGGTATTAAATGGTAAAAAGATAAGCTAAATAAAAATAGGGATTTACAACTTGATACAACCAGAGTATTTATGATAAAGTCAAAACAAGTTAAGCATTTTATGCCAAAAGAAGTAATTTACATCTTAAAGTTTAGTTGACTTTCATAAAACAGTGAAAGTAATTTAATTCAAGTCCAACTATAATAAATAACTATTTATAAAATTTACTACAAATTCAAATTCTATCTTGAAACTTAACAACTAATTCTTCTCAGGGTTCAAACACTCAAAGATCATTCTTCAAAATATACTTGGGTCAGTGAGAGAGATTTTACCAATACCCGAATAGAATGCATAAAACAGCTCTCAGTACAAACTGAAATTAATAACTATATTTAACAGTTACACATAAACTTTATGAACTCAATAAATCTTATCACTTTAATATTTAAGAAATAGGAGTAACTTTTTAATAACTAAACATAATAACTTACCAAATTCCTTTTCTTAAATAATTATAAACCATGTGATCACGATCAGTGAATGATAGCTCTATGGGTTCAACTAAATCAATTAAATCAATATTATGTTTATCTTTTAATATAGTACTTAAAGTAATCTGTACTATAGGTTAATAATATTTAATTATTATGTGATGATGCATTAAATGTACTCTTAAATGATAGAGCTTAATAAAATTATTTTGGTATATTAACCAAAAGTTAAATATACTATATTGGTTGATGATGATTTCAATATATAATCTTCTGATATGTTGATAGCAATAACAATAATAGTGTATATGGTGATTAGCAATAAGACTACAGGCAACTAAATAAATTTTTAAACACAACAAACTTTATTTACAATATTTACAAATATCAATTCAGAGACATTGTATGAAGTTAAACCAATACATCAAATTAAACTCAGGAATGGGAAAAATACCTGATATACCTTTGACCATACTCTTAGTCAATACGACTAACTTATACAATGATATTAAGTATCACTTATTACTGTTTAGACTATCTTAAAGAATGAAATAATGAAACTTATTTAAGCTGAACTATCACTTAAATTACAAAAATAACAGTATATTGAAGACTTTAGGGTATGCACAAATTTTAAATTTAGAATTCAAAAATTATAAAATAGTGCATTATACCAAAGCCATTTTTTTGGTCAGAATGTGATAAGGGCAATTATCACATTCTGCACAATTAATAACTGATTAAAATTTGAGATGAATAGGTTTGGTGTATTAAAGTAGGAACAGACATCAAAAGTCAAATACACATATATATCACTAAAACATTACCTATGTCCACAACCTAATTATTAAATACTTAACTGATCTTACCAATCCATTGGCAAATCACTACTTAATGAAGATAAATACATACTACCCACATACATCTCTTGCTCTTACATCTAAAAGTTCTACAACCATTAATAGATCCTGGTTTGGTCTGTCTATAACTGATGAAAATCCTACAACATCGTAAAACACTATTATAATTATGCAAACACTATAGCTAGATCAGTGTTCATTAATCTAGCATTATTTTATCCCTGCTATATGACTTTGAAATATGAAACTTCACCATACACAATGGAAAAACTAACTCTATATCATCATGAGGGATCTAACAATAAAAGGAGGCTCTATAAAACAACCACAAGTGTTTTATTATTATATTTATATTTTCCACCCCCCCTATGGATTACACATGTGGGCTTTCCTCATCATGGATTTAGGCCATGATATACCCTCTTTTGGGATTAATTATGCTAATTATGCATTAATTATTACACAACCTCGACCATACTATCCTCTCATGGAATCAGCAATGAGTGATTCTCCATCAACCCATGTGCAATATTATTACTAATATTTTATTTGAGGCCATAGTAGGTTGCACTTACTTATCAACTAAAAAAAAGTATCACAAATCATTCTCAATATTATAGCAAGGTAAAACAACACCAACAATAAAAGTGGAAATATACATATTCCATTTCACAATGCAGAACTATTAATGTATCAATAGACAAACCAAAATATATATGTCAAATGATCATTAATTATTTTAAAATGATAATTATACTTTTGTTAGAGAGAGCACAATGCATTTAAGCAATAAAGATCAACCTGAATTTGTATTCAAAGTGGACAAGTTCATTCCTATGCAAAATTAAGAAATGAAAAAGGCTTATATCAATTTTTCTTTTTTTATATATAAGAAAATAATTGGTCTGTAGTATATCTTTGACAAAATATCTGTTTGTTCACTTTTAATAAAATATTAAAATCTGTTAAAAATATGAGAAATAAATCTCTCTTCCTCTCTCTCTAGATGAATGATATATATAATATCATGTTTTCCCTTAACTGGAAAAATAAAAATACATGTAATAGAGGTATATATTTTACACATCTTTTTCTCTTTAACTCAATATATTTTTTATAATACAACACATATGTTTAAAAACAAAATTCCCAAATAACACATGACATAAGTATTATAAACTAACACAATAATAATAAGAACAAAATAAAAGAACATTTTTTTTCATTAAATTTTATCCTATTCATCGAAGTTACTTCATCCTTGTGAGTTAAAATGATAAAAACTGATATTATGATGAGTAAACATTCTCAGATAATACATATACATTTGATTATCTTGTTTGATGCATAATAAGGCAATATTAAATACTTCTCCAAAGGCAAAAAAAAAATCATTTATTAGTTTCTATACCGATAATTATTAAGACAATTAAAATTCACACTTCCAAGTGTAGCATATTTAAAAAAATAGGTTTATCTACTTTTCTCTAGATAATTTTCCTTAATAACTTTATGGGTTATTATAATCTTCAAAACAAACTTTTTAAATACATTTATTGATTTATTTGATATTAACATAGTGAGACAAGATGTAAACATTTCAAGTGGAATATAACTAAAATCAGTTTATTTACATTTTAATCCAGATGATTTTCATTGAAAATGACTTTATAATTTTATTACAATTAACATATTTAACTTTTTTTTTAAAAAATAATTTATTGATTCTTTCTTTCCTCTGCAGTAATATTTTTAACACTTTAAGTAATTGGGACATTTATCAGACATTTTTTAAAATCTTATTTATATGCATTTCACTGTAAAATTTTTAAAAGTAAAGATTTATTTTATTATATTTCACTTGACAAAGTAATAACTGTTTAGCGATATTAAAAGGAATTTATCCAATTACAAATATGGTATCCTTAGCATTTTTAATTAAACTGTAATCATTCATTTCTATCATTACACAAGTTCACAATAAAAACAACATTTGCAGATGAGTTTTTATTTCTTAATAAGAATAAACAATAAATTCATGCATTTTCTTTTTACTTTATTAAACTTTAGATGATTTCAAAATGACTTTTTGATTTATTTACTATATATATCATAATATTTTTCTTCAAAATTATCTTGAATTATTTTTTTTTTTGAGATTTTAATTTACAAGCACAATATTGTTCTGCTGGATAATATGAGTGGTGCGAAATACAAACATTATCAGCTCTTTATTTTAATTGTAAATAATTTGTGTGTCATTTTTAAAGAAGAGATTTTAAAAATATGAACAAAATGAAAGTAAAAGCTTACTTTTTCTTGAATTTTTCTGGGTTTGAAACAATATTTATGGGAGTAACTTATGATGTACAAGATTTCCATTTCCTTTCCAGTATAACTTTTAAGAACCATCAATCGATGGAAAAGGTGTTTAAAATGATAGCAAGGCTTTTAGATTTTTATTCCATGTTTTTAGATAACAATATACTATAATCCTTATTCAATTAAATTCCAAATTTTTCTGATTTTTAGCTTTTTTTTCCTCCTTATTTTAGAAGATCAGAGTTGAAGTCTGTTGTTGTTTAGTTCTCTTTTTCTTAATCCACCCCCCCCCCTACAACTTTGTAAATTATATATAGCTTGTTTTATAAGACATGGTGGTAATAAATGCACCAATGATCTTAGTGTGAATATATTAACATTACCCCCTCTATCTTTGTTTTTAATAACTACTCATTATATTCAAAATCATTTTGGATTCACTACAAAAAAAATATGCTTAAGTAATTGACTATAACCATTTATTTTACAAGATTTAATAAATTTAATTTATTTGTTTATTTATTTTAATTATTTAACAATAATAAAATAGCAATATTTATCTCCCAATTAATAATACTTATAAAATTATTATTTTATCCCTAGTAAAAGCCTACACTGGGTTTAAAATCTCATCCCCACTCAATCAGATTTCCTTATGCATCCAGAACAGTCTTTATTGAAAGCCACTTGTTAAGATTTTAATGTTAAATATATTATTTTGATTTAAAATTTTGGATTATTTAATACAGGGACTTAAATAAAAGGTCACAATATATATACAAAATGTAAAATTATATATATATATATATATTTATATATATATATAAATGTATATATATATATATATATATATATTTGTATTCATGTATTTGTATTATGTTTGTTATAATTCAAAAGAAAATTGTTGGGGAAATCAAAACCATCAATAGCGGATTGTAATTATATGAAACATTACAAAAGTAAAAAAAATGTAAATGATATTAATATTATATGAATTTGACAATGCAATAATAATGATAATAATAATAATAATAATAATAATAATAATAATAATAATAATAATAATAATAATAATAATAATAATAATAATAAATTTTTGCCACAAAATTACCCGTATAATTGCTATCCATGGATGTTGTTGAGTATATCATATGAGAAGTATGAGGAAGATTGTTTCTACTTATGGACAACACTGAAATTGTATCAGAATAAACTGGAAAATCTGTATATGATGATGAAGTTATAACACCTGGAATAATATTATTGGAAATTATATCTTTTGTAAACGAGAAAAATAAAAAAAAAACATTAAAATTGAAAAGAATTTGATTAAAAATAATGTGAATCTAATAAAAATTATTTTGTTTTAAATCTTTACAATCAAATATAATGCAATTAACATGATATTATTATTATTATTATTATTATTTTTTTTTTATTTTTTTTTTTTTTTTATTATTATTATTATTATTATTATTATTATTATTATTATTATTATTATTATTTTTTTTTTTTTTTTGACATTGTAGGAAATACATTTTTAAATTGAAAATAATAAAATTACTTAATTTTTTTATTTACTGAAGTAGATGATGCAAATATGATTATTATAAAAGAGAAGACTTTAAAGCAAGCAACACAGTATTTGTATAACTTTAATAATGTTTGCGCATATATATATATATATATATATATATATATATATATATATATATATATATACTGAATTTAATGGCAGTTGAGGCAGGTTTAAGAAATTAACTGAAAGTACTTCTGTGGATTTAAGGATTGTTTGTAATAGTTTGTAAACTGTTAAATTTATTATTTCAATTATAATTACAATTTTGCTTTTAATTAACGGACATTTTATATATATATATATATATATATATATAATTAAAAAAAGAAATAACTCAGACAAATATTAAATACTTAAATATGAATTTGTTTTGAAATACTAAAACTTATATAAAAAGATCTGCGAAGCAAATATAATGTATCAAAAATGTCTAGATAAAGATGTTTATTTTAATGGATATGTACAGTATATTATTGATGTTATGTTCAATATGTTTATATCTAATAAATCTTGAATTTTTTAAAATTAATAATTATATTTGATCCTACTTGGTTTTGATATATAATGTAAAAATAATAACTATCAATAATGCAATTAGAATTTTGTTTTACTAAGTAAGAATGAAAATATGTTAATTTATCTAATAGAGAATTTTTTTCATATTTATCTATAAATGCTAAGATGAGATTAATTAAAACTTTGGCAAAGACAAGAAAAAAAAACAATTGCTTGAGGGCATCATGCTGGTTGAGATTGGGATTCCCAGAAAAATATACATGCATCTGTACATTGTTTATCATATGTAGCAAATCAAACAAGATTTACATGACAATTAGATATTCTTCTGGCTAAAACTTGGACTTTCCAACATCATATATTTTATCTGCTAATGAGAATAATTTACATGTGATGCAAACACTGTGTTGCTGTTTTATTTGCATAAGAAATTTCATAAAAGAGATCTAATTCTAGAAGTGCTAATTCTATATAATAAGTTATTATACAAACATATATAGAAACAAAGGAATAAATCAATCTATTTGAAGCTATGACTTAAAATCACTCTAAATGTTAAACAAAGAATCAAGAAAGGAATGAATCCACCTATTCCTGGGAGCTCTAATAAAAACAAAAGTGAAGGCATTCAAATCATGAAAAATTCCAGTGATATTTTTTGCTAACTTTGAAATACAATAATTTATATAAAATTATATAAAAGATTTTTGATGCAATTATTTTAATTTGTAATTGTGAAACAAATTTAAATTTTTAACATAATGAAAAACAAATTATTTTTGTATAAACAAAAATGTTTTTAATATATATTATAACCAGAAAATGTGATCCTACCAACATGAGTGGGATAAGAGATCAAAATTCACCAAATTGGTCATCAAAACTGTAACCAACATTTGTAACTTTGCCAACAGCAGGAACATGGTTAGGTTATAAAAGTTGGTTATTATTATAATACCTATGGATTTTCACAGAGAATGAGCACTATTATATAGACAAAATATCATTTGTGGGCAAATATTAAAATCTCAGGTTCTTCTTATATTTAAAATCTTATTTCAGTTTTTTTAGTCTCAGGTTCTTCTTACGTTTCAAACTTATATATTAGTTTTTATACTCTATCTTTATCTCAGGAGGTACACTTATGTACTTGATATAAGAAAACATATTTTTTTGATAAATAACATTCTTAAATTTTATAAGTATATAAGTTATGCATTAAATATTCTGTCTCTTTCTTATGACTCTATTATAGGATATCTTGTGTCTTAGACAAACTGAAATGCAAATATAGAAAATTAAGTATGTTAACACTTTAGATAGCACATGGCTAGCATATAAATTACTATTCGAATATTTCACAATTTCTAATATTAATATGTGAACCTGTACCAAGTAATAAAAAAAATAATGCTGCAGGTAGTCAGGGTAATGTTATGCTACCAACAGCATTACAAAATACAGTTGATATAAAGATAAATCAATGTACTATGTACAAAGCAGGCACGATTAATAATAAACAAAGTAGATAAACATATTTTATATTACTTTTCAAATGTACTTTTTTAAAATAATGAATAATAAAACTTTATTATATTAGATTTTCTGAGTAATAAATGTCAAAATAGCAACAAAACAGAAACACATTTAATAAATAGGAAAATTGAAATTCCACAAGTATTTGTCAAAGTCATTTTTATTATTGAATCTTTCTACCATTTTACCTTCAGTAATATAATAATTTAAAACATAGATATAAATAAATTGTATAAAATTTTACACTAAAATTTTATTGATAATAAAGTCAAAACAATAAGGAAATAATAGTAATAGAATAATGTTATGTCTGCTGTTGTCTCCAGAAGACCATATGTAACAGAGGCTTCTGTACTTTTTGCAAATGAAACTGGTGATGAATCATAAGAAGGATTAGTAGGAAAAGATGACAAATCTGTAACCAATATGGTTGTATTACCAACTGGATTTGTATTGGTGGAAACTGTACTTTCAGTAAATGAATCTGTAATAAAAGTATTTGAAAAGGAAGAAAATAAGCTAGTTTTCAAATAGGAGAAACTATTATATATTATTATTTTAAGTACTAAAGGTTTTATAATCTATTTAAGTACATAATATGCAATTATTAAATATAGACATATTATTGGATCATAAATTAATTTAAAAGTGTAAATTATCAGGGCTTTTGCTGAGCACTTTGTTGTTCACTGCATTTCTGAATCCCCTCTTGCTCAGGCTGGAACATGACCTCCCTGGCATCCTCATTCCTGGACTTAGAAAAAGCATCAAATGCATTGCTTATGTAGACATTGTGGTTGTCTTCCTCCCTTCAGTCAATCTCATCCACAGGCTTCAACAGATTTCCACCTGGTACACTGAAACATACAGGCTGGAATTTAGTAGTGACAAATCAGCAGCCTGGCAACTATCTTCTAGTAAACAATTGCCTTCCACCTTCAATGCCAAGCCATACAATTTCCTCAGATTCCCCCTCATGCTATCTCCTAAGGACATGAGTGTATGGGTACAAAGTGCACTGTATGAAAGCATATGATCCACCCTCAGCACCATCACAAGCATATACCTCACCCTTTATGGGAAAGTCACCCTCCTCAAACTTCTACTGTTTCTTAAAATATCATATTACCTCCACATTGTTCTACCTACACACTCCTTTATATCCAAAATCAATTCCCTTTGTACCCATTTTATCTAAGGCAAAAAGGTAGTGGCCATCAGTCTAAAAAAGAACTTGTTTTTCTAAAAACCTCAATGGGTTGGGCCTGCACTCCATCAACATACAGAGATCTCAGAACATTATACTCATACTCCTAAATCACTTTCCTCCCAACCTTGTGCATATCATTATCACACTCACTAGCCCTCCTCCTCCCAGTGCCAGTTCAAGGGCATGGACCTCACTCATTTCCAACATCTTACAAAAGGCTGACTTTGTCATACCGTCCATCAGTGGCAAACTAAAGTTCTGGGAGGTTTTCAATCAGAGTGCAGACTTCTCCATTGTCTCCCCCAAATTCCTCAAACATACCAATGCTCAATTAATCCAGAAATTCAAAAGGTGCTCCCTTGAGGCAAAATTCCTCAAATTTCCTCCTCAAAATCTACCTTCATTCCCTTCCCACAACTCAATTTTTGGTTAACTGTAGACCAAGATCTCTCCCCTATGCCAGCTCTGTAAAACTGACAATGAATCCCTCCAGCACTTCCTAATTAAATGTCCCTTTCTGCTTGGAGTGAGACATGTCATCAACTCCTGCCTTTCCTTGCACAGAAACACCATTTTCAACCTCCAAGAATGCATAGAAACAGGGGTATTTGCAACTATTAGACTATCAATTTTCCTCATCTATGCACTCTGATTGCTCTAATATGCCATTATTTTTGACCAGAGAGTACACTCAGTGAATCAAAAGCTATTGGACCTAATTTTCTCTCTCAAAACCAGAGATAGCAAACTAGCTCTATCTCCACTCCTCACAGACACTTGGGAAATCTTTAAACTCTCATCCTCTCAGACTCTGTCGTAGGACTTAATCATTTAAATGTTTGTGACCCATGCAGTGCTTGCTCAAAAAGACATGCATCTCAGACTGATCTGAACTACAAACCCTTTCCCCCTTCCACTTCCCATTCTTTTTTCATATGTATCTTAGAATGTTGCTCCTGAAATTTCAATTTACCATATAATCACCCCCTTGTAAACCTTTTTCTAAATGTATTTGTATGTGTTGTTTATTGATGAATAAACTTCCATAATTGAGGAAAAAAACTTTAATGACTTTTATATTGACAAATTTTACATGCACACATTTATGTATCTTTATTGTTTTTTGTATATTTATGTTACACTGGCTAATTCAAATATAATATTAAATAGAAAATATTACATTACATGTTTAAACAAAACCCAAGTTGGGAAAATATTGTCAGCAATAATGACATGGAGATTTTCAAATTTTTTAAATGAACATCAGTATATTTAATGCAGTGCTTAAGATAATTTATGATACATATTTAGTGGCATTATAGCATATATATATATATATATATATGTGTGTGTGTGTGTGTGTTGTAAGAGATGGCTTACAACCAACCTTCACACCTGTCGCAATTTCTTTCACAATGTTTGAATTCAGACCAAGTGGTAGGCAAATAATTTATCCTACATACTTACTTATACACATGTAGTATATACATATATAAACCTATATATAGACTGATATGTTTGAGAAATTAATTCTTTTTTTATCTATTGTGAGAAAGCAAATGAATTTGTTATATATACATATAAACTATTATGTTTGTCTATTTGTAGAAATTAATTGCTTTTCTTTTATTCATTTCATATTAACTAAAATAATAATTATTGACTTATAAGACAGACATGACAAAGGTCAAAATTTATATGAGGTCCAAATTGTTACTACATGATCAAGTTTGGAATAATGAAGGTTAAATAAAAATAATAATAATAATGTTTTGTAATTTGTTTTTTATTAAGTTGTAACAATAGGTTTTAGTAGCACAAGGAAAACTATGCAGCATTCTTCACTTACGGTATAATGGCAGAACTGTCAAGACATAGAAATAAAAAGTTTATTATTTTTTTTGATTTTTTAAAAAAAGTAAATGTTCAGCATTTAAAAACAGTAAAATTTTAATATCTGTAGTTTCAAGATAATATAAAATCTTTATTTTGGATAGAAGGAAACTGGAAAGTTAAACTTCAATTTATAATTAAAAGCCATGAACTAACAACTTAATTTATTCTGCAAACTGGAATTTATTATTATAGAAATGATGGAAAAGAAGTGTGAAACTACTAAAAATTAACTCTTTCTTTAAGCTAGTTTTATATATACATATTGAAGCCATGTTATAAATAATAGTTATCATAAAACAATCCTTACAATATATTCGGGGTAAAAAGCCAATATCGGAGGATGTTCAAAAGCTAGCTTCAATGTCATTATGAAATTATAAAAATTTTCCATCAAAATGTTTATTTAGAAAATGTGAGCAAATCTCAATCTTCAATGGACTTGTACACATTTGGAAGAGATCATTTTTATGTGTTTGTGTTTAACCAAGTAGCATGAAAGATACAAATATTAACAGAGTGGTGAACAGGACCATTATACAGGGAGATTGACATTTAAGTTTATAAACTCTTAGTGGGAGATAAAATACTTGCTTTCCTTAAGATAAATATATTTTGTTTTGATTCACATGATTATTATTATTTTTTGCATTTGTCATTTTTATTTGAAAGTTTATGTATTGTAATTTGTTTTATTGTGTATTCTAGATTCATTTTCAAATTCCATCATTTGCAATTTAAAAGTGGGAGCAGTGAAGAGATGTGACATATGTTGATGTATTTTAAAAAAGGAATCATAGTCAATTAATATGTATTATTTTTAATAAAAGTAAATTTACAGATTCCTCTAGAAATTTAACATTGATCCATCAAGGTGACCTCAAGTAAGGTTTTTATATATTTAACATTGAGGGCAAACTTTAGGACAAACAAAACTATATTATTTACTAATAAGTTTTAATAATATTTACTTGTAATTTTGTTTTATTTCCGAGTGCACAATTAACCCACTGGAATAAATGGTCTTTTTCATATCTATCATTAATTTTTACTATGATTTACACACACACACACACATAGATGGGAGTGGGTCTTTATATATATATATATTTAATAAAAATAGTTATAAATATATTTACTCTAACTTAAAAATATCATTCTAATAATTACATTAATAGGGTAGTTTTAGAATTAGTGAACTCTCATTTTGCTTTTCTTTTTTTTATTTCATGTATATATTTAATAAATTATATAACATAATTTTGTATATACTGTACTTTAAATTATTTTGTTTCTCTAGTGTTAAGCCATCAAAATGATAGAAAAAACATTCTTGATAACCGAATATTTATTTATTTTATTATTTTTTGTTTGTAAATATTTATTATATATGTTGTTAATAAATGTATTAAGTTGTTTAAACCAATCTGATTTCTGTTTGATCATCACTATCATCATGTATTTATACCACTAGATGTTTTATCATCACTATCATCATTGTGCATTTATATCATTAAAAGTTTCATTATCACATTATGAATTTACACCATTAAAGGTTTGATGATGATGATCATCATTATTTATTGCTCTATTAAATGATTCATCATTATCAGTATTTTCCTATATCTATGATTATATATAGGCATGTTTGGTTAATAATTGACTAAGTCTATCTCTGAAGAGAGCTGACTGCAAGAACTCCCTGAGTTTGAATTCTGTGGTATAATGGGGCTTAAAGTGAGAGATGTAATGAATATGCATTGGTCTAGGTCATATTGAAATATTGTAAGTAAATTATGAGTTAGCATACTAAAAGTGGATGTGATTTGGAACTGGGCATTTCATTGTGACATCTTTAGCATCCTATTCGAAGGCCTAGGTCTGACAGTAGTGAGATGTGTTCCCCTTGTTATATGCCATTCCTGATTCAGTAATATCTGACATACCCAAATGTGCTGTTGAATCATGAATTTAGGATATGACTTGTTGTGAGTTGGTTGATACATTGTATTCAAATCATCCAACATCTGAGTCGTATTCACAGCGTCATATGGTGTACCCCCGTAGTTTCGTTATTATATATATATATATATATATATATAGTTATTGAAGTTGTGTTAATGAATTGTGATTTTTTTTATAGTGGAATTATCATATCCAAAACTTCTTGCAATAATTACTTGGCAAAATCTAGTCTAATCTTGAAAATAAAATTGAACTACTGAGTACATTTTTATACTCACGTCTAATTTAAAAATAAAACGTTACTTTATCTACAATGATGTAAGCTAAGTTAAAATTTTTATTTGTCTATTTCCATTGGGGAAAAAAATGCAAAACAATCTAATAAAGACAGTTAACATTAACTATGCTCATACTGAAATGTTATTGCAATACTTAGGATTGAGAGAACATATATTATTTAGAACTTACACTAAGATTACTGATAGATGCCGCCTCAAACGTGTAGCGATTAATATGGGGATGTTCGTATTTAAAAAAAGAATGTAAAGAATTGAACATTGAACCAAAAAAGTTTCATTCCATAAATAGACATTCTTTGTCATTTAATATTTAGATGCTCAATCCAGAGTGTGTCCAAAATAGATTTTAATTTTCAATATGAGACTTTTTAAAGTTGGCATTTATGTTTTAGTCATTTTTTTTCGAAATTCTTGCAGTTTTTGACTTTTTGAAAATTATCTTTATTCATGATATTTGGGAATTATTGCGCAATTATCAAAAAACTTTTTTTCCTGCGGATATATTTTCATTATCATGAACAATTCAAGATAACTTGAAATAAACAGAAACGTCTATAGTTTTCATTGAGTGGCTTATTCTGGAAAGTATGACTTCATTTAATATAGCTTTATTGATGTACCGATTACAGTATATATATATTACTTTTCAGTTAGTATAAAGATATGTTAACAAATAACAAAACGGGTTCTATTATTTATAACTTGATAATATAATCAATATATATAAAGACATATATTCTTTAAACATTATCGATAAGTTTTTTCATAATCGATTTAATACTTATCGATTTTAGTTACCAGTAATAACTGAAATATTAAGGCGCTGAAAATTTAATTAACAATTAAAATAGATATTAATGATTATAGCTTTACATAATTATAAAAAAATATTGAAATAATATATATATATATATATGGTAATTCAATCTTCCTTTGAAATCCTACAATTATTTTTTAAAGTTATTTTTATTATTGCATTTTTAATACTTTGACCTCAAGTAATATAATAATTTGAAACCTACAAATAAATAAATTGTATTAAAATTTACACTAAAATTTTATTGATAACAAACTAAAATCAACAACAATAAGGAAATAATAATAACAGAATAATAGCAATATATTTACTTGCCATTAAAAGTTTCAGTTTGAGATTTAGATGAAGAAGTTGTGTCTGCTGTTGTCTTCAAGTTATCTGTGGTAACAGAGGACTCTGTAGTTTCTTTAAATAAAACTGGTGATATATCATCAGAAGGATTAGTACGAAAAGGCCACAAATCTGTAACTGATATGGTTTTATTACCAACCGGATGTGTAAATGTGAAAACTGTACTTTCAATAAACGAATCTATAATAAAATGATTTGAAAAAGAAAAAGATATGCTAGTTTTTGAATATGAGAAACTGTTATATATTATAATTTTAAATAATAAAAGTTTTATAGTCTATTTAAGTACTTATTATGCCATTATTAAATATACATATATTATTGGATCATAAATAATTTTATATTTGTAAAACTTCTGTAAGTGCAAACTTATTTGAGCCATGTTTGATCTTTAAAAATTAATGTAAAAATTTACGTGATATATACAAGGAACCAGATTTGAGGTAAGCCATCTGCACAGTTATTAAATAATTTTAGAAATAATACTGTTTATACCTCAATAACAGGTTTATTTTTCAAATATATACTATTAGTAATCTAACGGTTATGGTTGAATTTCCTGAATTAATTCAGTCCTAATTATGAATACTCGATTTTTTATATGGTTGAACCATAAGATGTCATTATTTTTATTACAGTACATTATTTTACTCTATTAATTTTCATCGTTACGTTTTAACTAAAAAGCTTTTTTCAGCATGTTTCACTGCTTACTGTTTGCCGGTTCGCAAATACTATACTACATGCTATACATTACAAAATGCAATGTCCTCTGGTTATTTAGTCTACTGCTTTAAATAGGCATTTTTATTTAACATTTTCCATCACCTGAGCACACGCTATTTTATTTTTGAATTTGTGAATCAATTTCAAAGACAAGCTTTTAGAAACAACCATCCTATTTTAAATAGAATATTACTGATTAACATTGTTATGAGCAAACAATCAAAGCTTAATAGATTGGCATGGAATTGTCATATTCAATTCTCACAACACGATCTTTAATGCTTGCTTGATCATTCTGGGAAAGTGGAAAATTTCAAATTCCTATGGAAAAAAACATTCGGGAATAGAAATCTTATCTAATAATGCTTCTTTTATAATAACCTTTCGCAAAAATATATCGCCACTTGATATCCCTTCAGTTTTTACGAAGAACAAATGATCAATTTACAAATTATTTCATGGCGTTCCACAACAGTGTTTTCTCTGTGGGGGCAGAAGTCACGTCAATAAACAATGTCCAACACGTATTTGCAAAAAATGCAAAAACATCAACAAGAAAAATTATAAATACAACTTATGGAAAGGAGATAAACTCAACAAAGATAAGTCTCCTCACCCCATTAAAGAAGTTCAAGTTTAGAAACGCGATGAGAAAATGGAGACAACAGAGGAAAAACTCACAATAGATGTTAAATCCTCTAATGACAAAATAACCGGTGAGGTAGAACCAATACAAATAAAACATAATCCTATGGAAAAATAATCATTCAACTATCCATGGAATAAAAGCCATAAAAAAGAAAACAAAGGATTCAAGTAGTTCTCACCAGGAAGATAATAATGCATCGTCTTCAGATACTAGTCATATTCAAATTAAACCTAGCAAAAACAAGAAATATAAAGAACAAAAAATAAAAAAAAAACATTGACATCTACAGAACGGGTGTGATTGCCGATCCCATGAAAATGAAGTTCATCCAATGGAATTTTCAGACTTAAATGAAAACAACCTATCAACCACTACAGGCATTGCAGTAATACAATTTTGATCCAATCAAATCAATAATGATAATCTAAACATCGACCCTGGAGAGCAATTATAGAATTTTATTTTCAATCCCCAGAAAGTCCAACAACTCTCAAGTATGAACAATCCCCTGTAGTTTCAAGCTTAAACTGGTATTGGTTGAATATTAAGCACATGATAAATCATTGGTAGCAGTGCTTAATGACAAAGAAACAAATTGTGTTTAACTTGTATTTCTACTTGACAATAATTTCTAATTATAAAAAAAAAATAAAAAGATAAAAAGGTCAGGATGTAAGCTAAGGCTAAATTTTTATATGTCTATTTCCATTGGGAAAAGATTGGAAAATGATGAAATTAAGAAAGATAATGTTAATTATAGCTCATTCTGAAATGTTAGTGCAGTGATTAAAATGAAGCGAACATATATTATTCAGAATTTGCAATAAAAATACTGATGGATGTCAAGCATTGGTGATCGAGTGGTCAGCGATGTCTGCTTTACAAGCAGTTGTCCCAGTTTAGCGGGTTCCTTTCCTGGCTGATACTATCACACATGAGAAAAACAAAATACTGATGGATGCCGCTCTCAAACCTGCAGCATTTAATATGGGGATGCTAGTATTTAAAAAAAAACTGTAAAGAAATTCAACATTGAGCCAAAAAAAATTCATTCTGTAAATTGGAATTTGCTGTCAACTAATATTTACGTGCTCAATCCCGAGTATGTCCAAAATAGATTTTAAATATTAATATGAGACTTTTTTAAGTTGGCATTTGTGTTTTGGTCTGTTTTTCGAATGTCTTGCAGTTTTTGAGTTTTTGAAAATTATTATTATTCATAAAATTTGGGAATTATTAGGAAATTATCAGAAAACTTTCTTTCGTGTGGATATGTTTTCATTATCACGAATAGTTCAAGATAGTTTCAAATAAACAGAAACGTCTACAGATTTTGTTTAGTGGTTAACTCTAGGGAGTAAAACTTCCATTAATACAACTTTATTGATGTATCGTTTACGATATATATATATATATAATATTCTGTACTAACCATCCTTACTAACACCGGGTCATTCCCTGGTCCCGGGGCAAGACCCGAAGTATGGTGTAGATCAGTTCTGCCTCGCGGGCTTCTATGAACTATAGGATTTTATATGAGCTCAACAATATCCTTACAGAAGAACTATCTCTACCTTACAAATATTAATTTTAAGTTAGCATAATTAACAAATAACAAAACTGGTTTTATTATTTATAAATTGAAAATGTAGTCTGCAGACATATAAATATATATTTTTTAAACATTTTCGATGAGTTTTACAATAATGGATCTAATAGATATCAAATTTAATTACTGACAATAAATGAAATATTAAGGTACTAAAAATTTAATTAAAAATAAAAACGGATATTAATCATTATAGCTTTTCATAATTATGAAGAGAAAAAATTTAAAGAGAACATATATATATATATATATGTTAATTCAATCTACCTTTGAAATCCCACAAATATTTTTCAAAGTTATTTTTATTATTGTGTCTTTTTACACTTTCACCTCCAGTAATATATTAATTTGAAAATAAAACGTTATTTTAGATGACGAGATAGACTAAGTTAAAATTTTTACACATCTATTTTTATTGGGAAAAAAATTGCAAAATGATGTAATAGAGAAAGTTAATGTAAACTATATAGCTCATACGAAAATGTTAGGATAATACTTAGAATGGGAAAAACATATATTATTTAGACATTACACCAAAAATACTGATAGATGCCAGCTCAAACCTATAACGATTAATATGGGGATGTTCTATTTAAAAAGAATGTAAACAATTTCAACACTGAGCCAAAAAAAGATTCATTCCATAAATAGACTTATCGTCATTTAATATTTAGATGGTCAATTCAGACTGCTTCAAAAAAGATTTTATCTTTCAATACTAGACTTTTTAAAGTTGGCATTTGTGTTTTGGTCATTTTTTTCGAAAGTCTTGCAGTTTTTGACTTTTTGAAAATTATCTTTATTCATGATATTTGGGAATTATTGCACAATTATCAAAAAAAACTTTTGTGTGATTATATTTTCATTATCATGAACAATTGAAGATAGTTCGAAATAATCAGAAACGTCTATAGATTTTGTTTAGTAGCTTACTCCAGCAAGTGGGACTTTAATTAATATAGCCTTGTTGATGTATCTATTACAGTTTATATATATATATTGTAACAGTATATGTTATATATATATATATATATATATATATATATATATATATATATATATATTAATATATATATATATTGTAATGGGCACATACACTGTTACATTATTTTTTTTAAAAATTAAACATGAAAAATAAAAGTTCGCAAATAAAAACTTTTTTTTTTTTTTAAGAATTAAAAATTGAAAACTAAAAATAATCTAAACTCTAATGTATAAAATTGCACAGATGAAAAATTATTAAACGAAAATTTTATTAAAAAAAAAAGAAAAAGTTTTAAAACTAAATATTAAGAAAAAGACTTAAAAGATTTAATGATAAAAAAAAATTAATGTTATTGAAAAATGAAAATGATTATTTTAATTAGACCAAGTGAACTAGCCCTTGGGAATTTCATAATATATAATAAAAGATCAGATAGGAGAGAAAAACAATTAGGAACAGAATGGCCAATAAAAGAAATCACTCAGGAATTGGACCTCAGCGAAAGGCCATCACCATTGTTTTGACGTAATGTCCACTGGATCTGAAAGTCTACCATAAAAAGTGAGTGAAAATTGATTTAAAGAGAGATGGGTGATAGCAGTGGTGATATGTGTTAGTGCGGAGTTGAAGAGAAGGGATTGAAAAGACACACTCTTCAATCTCTTCAGTTCTGCTAAAAAAAGTAAGAGACATGACCAATCATTTTCTACATTGAGGACCAGCTAAAGTAAAACACCTCTGGATGAATCAATAAAATGGCCAACAGAATAGCATGGGAATTCACACTCAAATGGCAAGCAATGGATAAAGATGAATTTTTTAAAACTGTAAGAACTTTATGAACATTTTCAAAACAATAACTCTAAGTATAAAATTTTCCCAGTATTTAAAATAATTGCAATAGAAATTTCTATCTGACCAAACATAATCAGTTATTAATTATTTGATTGAATGTATTATTTGTTTGTTAAATCATTTCCATTTTTTTTATTTTTATTAATGTTTATTTCATTCCAATATCAGCCTTTCAAGCTAATTGAGCACTCACCTTTTGAGAGTGTTAAATAAATGAATCCTCTCCTCTTCAATCCAAGATATAGTATTTATGCAGGAATAAAAAGAAGCCCTCTTATTCCTATGACTCAAATTCTTTTATATGAGCAAATCTAAAGAACTGTTGAAGAGAGCATGAGTAGATACTTTAAATTACTATGTACGATGTTTTTTGACTGAATGACATCGGTGTAATTACTTAGAATTACACCGATGTCATTTAGTTAAAAAACATCATAAATAGTAATTCACGCTCTCTTCAACAGTTTTTCAGATTTGTTCATATAAAAGAATTTGAGTTGTAGGAATAAGAGGGATTCTTTTTATTCCTGCATAAATACTATATCTTGGATTGAAGAGGAGAGTATTCATTTATTTAACACTCTCAAAAGGCGCGTGCTCAATTAGCTTGAAAGGCTGATATTGGAATGAAATATAATTTCAAGCATGGCGCTAGATAAAATATTTGCTTATTTATTAATATTTATTGTATAAATTAATTAAATGCATTAAATTTAAGTTGGGTATAGATGCTTGCATGGATTTGTTAATGGTTAATTATGTTTTGTTTTCATATTTGATTAAAATATATAGACATTCAGTAAATAATGATACCTTACAGTGAGTATCTAAAATGTATTTATTCGGATGTCTTTTAAGTTATTGATGTCAATGCGACAATTTATGATGAATGCCATTGGATTTCTTGTAAATTTCCCTATGCAATTCCATCAATGACTTTATATTTTAATCGTTTATGTTTATTTTGAAATGTTTTTAACAGTGTAATCTATGTGGCCAATCTATACCCAACATTAAAAAAAACACTTTTATAAAATTCATCTGTGCAAAATTATACAAATGTTAAACTTAAGTCGGGCGTGAATGGCTGTATAGATTTGTAAAGTTATATTAATTAATTAAGGGAGGTTAATCTTAGGTTATTTGTTTCATACGTGGATTGGATCAATGGATTGGATATATATCAGTGTAATTAGTAAATGTAGAATGAGGTCTGCTATGGGCAGGATTGCATTATATGCCACACACCCCTTTTTGCCTATGGAAGGGGATAGTAAGACAGAAAATGCAGTCTCTTCCTATGGAGTTTTTTTATTGTTCTTCTTGCCAGACAGATGTAGCATTCCTGTCTGGATGAGATGGTATTTTGTGCTGTCGTATTCATGCTACATTGAATACATTATATATATTGGAAGGATTGACATTGGTTTAACTGTGAACTTTTGGCCTAAGGTTAAATAAGGGATATAATATTTTCTTTTCAAATGAAATCTATGTAGTCTATTCATTCATACTCGACAAATAAAAATATTAAACTTATCTGTGTGAACTTATAAGAGTTAAAACGTAAATTAAAATAAATAAAAACGGTTAAATTGTAAATTCAAATCTAAATTTAAAATAAGTTATAATGTTTTGTAAAAAAATGAGGGTTAGACTAAAATAATGATTCTTTATTTATATGTGTGTAAATAAATGTTTGTGTGTTAATTACTGGCAGTGGCTTATTTATTCTTTTTTTAAAAAATATTAATATATTTTAATAATATATATCATTATTATTAATCTCTACTACTCTGTTGAGCTAGTGACTGGGGCTAACAGTCGAAATATATAAAATAATTTTTTTTAAACTTACATATCTGCCTACTATATAAATTTTCTAGGTTCAAATAACCTAGTGGTGCCCTGTAGTGCAGATATGGTAAGACTTCTTTCTTTTTGGACTGTTATAATATATATATATATATATATATAGTTTTTGAAATTGTATTAATGAATTGTGATTTTTTATTGTCGATTTATCCTATCTAAAATTATTCCAATAATAACAATGCAAAATCTATGTCATCCTAAAAAAGATATTGAACTAATGAGTTCATTCTTATACTCACATTTAACACAAAGCAAAGGTATTCACTCTGAAACATCAAGTGACACTGTTCTAAATTCACAGTCTCATAATAATAATCAAACATTGTGCTTCATAACACATATTGACCACTTCATGAATGAAGTAGAGAAAAGGCTGCCCAGAGTATTTGTTCTGTTTCTGGGGGTAATTCACCACATATCATATGTAGACTATGTAACCATCATCCTTCCATCTGTGAAGCATCTTCTCCAGCTACACTTGCTTCTGGAACAGTGTACCATCAAGTACCACCTAAAAGTGAATCCAGCAAAAAAAGCAGTCTGGAAGGCCAGCTTTGGGAAAACCATTACATCTAACTTCACAAGTGACAAAAATTTTCTGGGGCTGCCAGTGGTGATGTCATAGTTAGCAATGAGGTGTCAAATAGAGTCCATGTTACTAGAATATTCCAGCAAAGTGGTTGGCACCTTATCCTCAATTTCCCTGTCACTCCCAGACAAGATGACATAGTTGAATATGCTAATCTTCCCTAGAATTACATAATATGTATCATTTATCAAGCCAACCAAGACCTTCAAAAATAAAATAGGATCATAGTGTACAAAAGTGTTATGAAAATCATCACCTGGTAGAATTATTTGTATAAGCATCAACTGAATGAGAAAACCCAAGGAATTAAATGATCTTGGTCTGCATGATATCCAGGTAGTATTCATGCAGAGGTGGATAGCTATTCTGAGGGTTACTAAAGATCTAGAAGGTAGAAACCAACATTCTTTTTTAGTTGAACCCACCAACATTCCACTGCCTAATAAAAACAGGTAGTTAGCAGTAATGGAGGACCACATAGTGAGGCTCATATCTGCCAAAGAATATCTTTTTGATAGCAAGATTAAGTACTGGGAGACATACAAACTTATGCATTCCAGCCAGCAGAGTAACCCAGTCAGACTAGAATCAATGTTAAAATTATTGTTCAAAAAATCCAAAAAAACTGGTCATTGGACAACAGGCTAGTAAATTTCATTGTCAAATTCAGTCTGAATGCTATTCTAATGAAGCAATTCTTGGTAGATCATGAGGAATGTAAGAGTATTTCTCTCAACTGCCCATTATGCAGCCATAAAAAGAAGGATATTGATCACTTTATTTCTCATTCAAAATTCAGAGACATGAAAATGAAATTGGGATCTAGTATTAAATCAGGATTCTCATGAACACTGGATATCAGAAATGCACTGAGAACAGTAGAATTTTCTATAATCCAAATGGTGATCATGATTTTCTTTGCAACATGGCAGACCAGATGTCACAGTGTTTTTTGAGATAACATGGCAAACCCATGGTTAGTCTTCAAGGAACACCTTTGCAGTCTGAAAAGCAGAGCCTATCTTATAACTTCCCCTAGACTGTATGTTTACACATGGAAACAGATCACTCTGGATAAACTGACAATTACACCTCTTAAACTGACATCTATTTTTTAAAAAATTATGTTAACTGAAACTAGAAGTGAAAAGAAATAAGGAGGAAGAAAGAAGAGACAAGGAAAAAAAGAATGAAGATAGAAAAAAGAATAAGAAAAGAAATAATGAAGAAAAGAGGAATGAACAAAGTGAATTCAATACAGATAAAGCCAACTACCAAATGGAAAATGGCTGCATGATGTGACATGGTGTAATCAAAGGCCAAGATGTAACATAAAACTGCGGAGGATAAAAGAGATATGTAAATTCAAGTTAAATTGTAATCAATGTAAGCAATGACTAAAGCAAATGTAAATGAATAGAGATGTAATCTAATGTAATCTGTATTCCAATAAATATTTCCTTAATAAAAAAAAAGCAAACATTTGCTAATATAACAGCAAATACCTAAATAAAATCAACATTTTATCCAAAGAGACACAAACAGCTTACTTAAATACCATTGGCATTGATGAAGATCAAGATTTTTATCCAATAGATGACCACAATGAAAATAATAATATAAGCTCAAATCTCACACAGGACAACTGTAATTTAAAAGATTATGAAAGTATTAGTGAACAATTCAATATTAGAATACAGCACCCTCTCCCCTCCATAAAGCCTTTTCTCATCTTCACAATCAGTTCTCACTGATATTAACTACCACAAATGAGAAATGTCAAATATTTACTTTTCCAGTAGATGAATTCTTTGCTATGATAAAGAAACAAAACCTTAGTAATGTAATCAACAAAATTTTCCATCATCCAAACAAATGCTATTTCATTTTTGAATATGTGAATCAATTTCACAGACAACTTTTAGAAACAACCATCCTATTTTAAATAGAAAATTACTCATTAACATTGATATGAGCAAACATTCTAACCTTAATGGATTGGCAAGGAAATTTCATATTCAATTCTCACAACAAGATCTTTAATGCTTTCTTGATCAATTTGGGAAAGTGAAAAATGTCAAATTCCTATGGGAAAAACATTCGGAAATAAATTTTTTATCTAATAATGCTTTTTTATATTAACCCTTTACAAAAATATATCACCACTTGATATTTCTTCAGTCGTTATGAAGAAAAAATGCCCAATTTACATATTATTCAGTGGCATTACACCACAGTGTTTTCTTTGGGGGGACAGAAGTCACCTCACTAAAGAATGTCCAACACATATTTGCAAAAAATGCAAAAACATCAACAGGAAAAGTCACATATATGCAACTTAAGGAAAGGAGATGAACTCAACAAAGATAAGCCTCCTCACACCACTCAGGAAGATAATGTTTGGAAACATGATGAGTAAATGGAGGCAACAGGGAAAAACCTCACATTAGATATTAAGTCCTCTGATGTCTCTGATGGCAAGGTAACCTGTGAGTAACAACCAATACAAATAAACTGTAATCCAATGGAAAAAATGATCATTCAATTATCCATGGAACGAAAGCCATAAAGAAGAAAACAATAGATTCAAGGAGTTTTCACCAAGATGATAATAATGCATCATCTTCGGATACTAATCATAATCAAATTAAACTTACTATATTAAATCAAAATCTAACAAAACAAAAAATAAAAAGGACAAAAAATTAAAAAAAAAACATTGACATCAACAGAAGGGGTGTGATTTCCGATCCCCCGACAATGAAGTCCATCCAATGGAGTTTTCAGACTTATATGAAAACAGCCTATCAAACATTACAGGAATTGCAGTAACACGATTTCAATCCATTCAAATCAATAATGATAATCTAAACATCGACTCTGGAGGTTAATTATAGAATTCTAAATATTTTATCCCCAGAAAGTCCAAAAACTTTCAAGTATGAACAATCCCTTGTAGCTACAAGCTTAAACAGATATTGGTGAAGAAGTATTAAGCAAAAAATAAACTAATGATAGCAATGCTTAATAACCAAAGAATCATATTGTATTTAACTTGTAGTTCTACTTGATTAATAAATTCTAAATAGAAAAAAAAAGTTGTTACGTTATCGACAGTGATGTAAGCTAAGGTAAAATTTTTATATGTCTATTTCCATTGGGAAAAGATTGCAAAATGATGGAATTAAGAAAGATAATGGTAACTATTGCAATAAGAATTACTGATGGATGCCGCTCTCAAACGTGTAGCAATTAATATGGGGATGCTATGTACGTAAAAATAATGTAAAGAAATTCAAAAATTAGCCAAAAAAAAAATCATTCTGTAAATTGACGTTTGCTGTCAACTAATATTTAGATGCTCAATCCAAGGTGTGTCCAAAATACATTTTCACTTTCAATATGAGACTTTTTAAATGTTGGCATTTGTGTTTTAATTTTTTATTTTCATATGTCTTGCAGTTTTTGAGTTTTTGAAAATTATTTTTATTCATAAAATTTGGGAATCTTTCTTTCGTGTGGATATGTTTCCATTATCACGAATAGTTCAAAAATAGGTTGAAATAAACATAAACGTTAGTGGTTAACTCTGGCGAGTGAAATTTCCATTAATACAACTTTATTGACATATCGATAACAGTATATATATATATATATATATATATTATAACGGGACAGCCTATTTGATAGCCTTAGTTGAGGCACCAAATATAACGGAACGGCATTTAATCATCCCAGTTGATGTATTAATTGTAATATAATCAATTATATTTAATGTTTAGAAATCATTAACTTAATGCTTCATAGTTAGGTTCGCCAAATATAACAGAATGGATTATATTTAAAATCTAAGTTGGTCTTGTTAAATATAAAGAGATGATTAAATTCCTTAGAAAGAGGATACGCATTTCACTACAATCGGACTTTGGGTCTTCAAGTAGAATGCTAGAAATGAATCGATGAAATACTAAATCCATGATTATATATATCTTTATTATGCTAGCTCAATAATCTTTAAATAAGTTTAAATACAATTTAGACCAGGTCATCCATCTTTCATCCCTCTTTCAGTCACCATTATGCCACGATATTTAAACTCACGGAGAATTTGCAATTAGCTCTTTTCAGGAATAATTTCAAAACAAGTTATTTCATATGCCTTTATATAAGCATTAATTATAACTATTATTCATATGATATTTATAATACTAGCATATATATAATATAATTCAATAATGATTAGACAAAGAGATCACGTTAACAAATCAATATTTAATAAACAATAAAAAATATAATAGAATAGATAATAAAATATTAATAAATAAATACGGATGAATTTTATCATTTTAAAAGAATATTAATAAATGATATTTTTTTATTTAATACCCTATGATAAAACTCAATACTATAATAAACTTTCAAAAATTAAAGAAAATAGCTTAAATTAACAGATATATAAAAACAATATCTGGGTTCAAAAATTAATAATTTATGTAACTTATTAATTTATTTATCGTTCTTATTTATATGCTTCACAATTACCCATATATAAGTATTATTTGCCATTGTATAACTTATATATTATATGTATTTTTAATAAATAAAAATACATTAAACGTTTACAATATTAGGTAGTAAACACAATATGATCCTGTTTAAGATATCTGTCAAATAATAACTATTTTTTTATATCCCTCATCTAATTTGATGAATTATGTTAAGCTTTCAATTAATTATATTTAATAATAAATATAATTTTCCTTTTAAGATATATATGATGCGATGCCAAATTTGAAATAAAGATAATAATAATAATAATAATAAACATATTAAAATAATATAAGCATTATTATAATATATATAAATAAATAATAAAGGAAACTTATTTATAAGAGAGTTGAGTGTAGATATTGAAGTCTATAGTTCATCATCCCAATGAAGATCTCTTACGAAGCATATCACCAATCCATTGGTACAATGATGATTCCATTTATCCTTAAACGATAAACTGTTAATAACATCCAATGACCGGATTAATGTGAAATAAAATAAATATTCTTCGAATGTAGATGTTCTTAATCTTCATTTCTCTATTATCACTAGACGTTCTATATATTCAATATTTCAAAATATTTTAAAATAGCATGCAAGGTTGGTTTTGAAACCTTTACGATATAAAGCTGTTTTACTCAAAACACATTGTTTTATCCTATATATATATAATTATCTTAAATTTATATATATCCGAAGAATCACGGAAGTATTAAAACAACGTAGTTTCCAAAAACTTAAACAGACGTTCTTTTCTTTTATATTGCTATTCCTTTAAGATTGAGTAGAAAATTAAATATATTTTCCTTGCAGACTTTTAATCCACAAATTATTTTAATTTGGAAAAGTTAATATTTAAATTCCAATCGTTAAATAGTAGTATTGATAAAAGAAAAATGCTATTTTTAAAGAGAAAAGATTTTCTTTTTCTTTCGTTTTTTTATATCAAGAGAACGAACGAATCTGCTCGTGTGTTATATACAAGTTCATGCTTAACTCAACTATCAATTGTTCCACTGACATTAAGATTTAATAATAAAATAAAAAAAATATATAAGTATTTATTCTTAACTTCAAATCTGGCATTTTACTCAAAAGCTTAAGGTATGTATTATTTAAAACTTAAATGTATATATAAATAGTACATATATGTTACATAATAAAATAGTCAAATAAAAATTTATATTTATAAATAATTTCACAAGAGATAAAACACATTAGACCAATAATAATAACTGTAAGTTACTATTATAATATATAGTGTAATTCAATCTTCCTTTGAAATCTCACAAATATTTTTCAAAGTTATTTATATTATTGCGTCTTTTTACACTTTTGTCTCCAGTAATATAATAATTTGAAACCTTGATATAAACGAATTGCATACAATTTTACACTAAAATTTTATTGATAAGAAACTAAAATCAACAACAACAAGAAAATAATAGTAATAGAATAATAGCAATATATTTACTTGCCATTAAAAGATTCGGTTTGAGATTTAGATGAAAATGTTGTGTCTGCTGTTGTCTCCAAAAGACCATATATAACAGAGGCCTCTGTACTTTCTACAAATGAAACTGGTGATAAATTATCAGAAGAATTAGTAGGAAAAGGCGAAAAATCTGGGACCAATATGGTTTTATTACCAACCGGATTTGTATTGGGGAAAACTGTACTTTTAGTAAATGAATCTATAATAAAAGTATTTGAAAAAAAAAAGATGATAAGCTAGTTTTCAAATATGAGATATTATATATTATTATTTTAAATACTAAAAGTTTTATAATCTATTTAATTACGTAATATGCAATTATTAAATATACACATTTTATTGGATCATAAATTTTACGGTGTAAAATCTCTGCAAGTAGCAACTACCCTGACACATGTTTGATCTTTAAAAATTAATGTACAAATTTAAGTGATATATACAAGGAACCAGATGTGAGGTAATCCATATGTACAATTTTAGAAATAATACTCACTTTTTAGCTTAATAACATGGTTATTTCTCGAATATATATTCTTACTAGCTTGTTATTATATAAAGCTAACGGTTCTGGTTGAATTTCTTAATTAACTCAGTCCTAATTATGAATGCTCCATTCTTTATAGTGTTGAACTATAACAATGCATTATTTTTATTTCAGTAATTTGTTTTACTCTGTTAATTTTTCTAGTTAAGTTTTCACTATAAAGTATTTCTCAGCATGTTTGGTTTCACGGCTCACTGGTGGCTGGTTCACAACTACTGTACTGAATGCTCATACATTATGACATATATTGCTTTCCGGATATTCAGTGTACTGCTGTTGATAAACAGTTTTATTTAACATGTTTGCTTTTACATAAAAAGTTTTATTATAAGATCGTTTTTGCCCATTAGCATAGCAAGAATATTTTTATATTTGCAAAATTTTACTTATTAATGTATGTTAATTGTTTCTAGCTAAAATTTTAAGTCTTTTATTTTGACAAATTTTACATGCCCATACTTATGTATCTTTATTGTTTTTTGTATATTTGTGTCACACTGGATAATTCAAAAATAATATTAAATAGAAAGTAATACATTACTTGTTTAAACAAAATCCAAGTTGGGAAAAATATTTTCAACAATGATGACATGGAGATTTTCGTAATTTCATACATATTTAGTCGCATTGTAGCATATATATATATATATATATATATATGTAACGAGAGAAAGCTTTAAAATTCGCATATACTGACCACTAGGGCGCCACTAGTCCAAGAATTGGAGCTAGACATTTATTTTAAGGGTGAACAGGATATGAGAACCTGAATGCGCCGGACTAATCTCAGGAAGAAACAAGATATCTTAAATATTGTTTAGACAGTTAAGAATAAAAGCACAAAAACAAATGTCAGCCAAATAAATTTAAAACATTTATTAATTTTATTAAAAGTTGGACAATAGATTAAAGACATCTAGCCACGAATACAAAAGTGGCTTATATTAACATACACATATTTACCAGAGAGTGCACAAGAGTATGACAAACATGAAGGCATTAAACATTTTGGCAGCAAAATTCTCTCACCTAAAATATAAGGAATGGTTAGGATAATATCTTCCTGCTGGCCAGTTGTAAAATTACAAAAACAAACAACAATTCTAGCTTCCTGAATCAGAGACAATAAAAGTTACTGTCCCACTGGAAATAAACAAAACCAGCATGGATGTTCGAGCAGTAGTATTCTAACTACTGTCATTAAAATGCTGCAGGACTGCTGCACGTAATACTACATTCAAAGTAAACGTGGTTGATCTCACATACAAGACAGCAAAAGATATTTGATTATGATCTTACATAATCCAGAAAGAAATGACTACTTTCAGACAACCTGAAGAAATAACTTGACAAATAGCCAGCAAAAAGATTTTGTTGCTTGCACAAAAAGCGCAAACGAAACATGTTTAAAGATTCTTTATTTTACAACTAAGGGCAGGTGAATAAATAAAGACTACGAAAACTGCCAATGTGTTGTCTAATAGTTAATGAAATAATCAGGTATATATTAAACATATAAAATACAATCTCCTAATGCACCCCCTGATAAACAAAAATTGCAAACAAACTTGGAATCTTAAAACTAAGATTCCAAGACACACTTTAAATACTAGAAAAGATAAATACAGATAATAAATAATTAATACAACCTTAAAACATATTTATCATTAGATTGAGTGGAGATTTAATGAAAAGAAATTTACCCTGGAAAAAATAAAAGAAAATTTCATCTTACAATAAAGCACAGTTCACATAGAGTGCGCACATTTATCTTTAGTCCATTTTCAGGTCCTTTGACAGCAGCAAGGTAGAGTAAGTGTTTATTTTAGAGGCTCATGGCATGACTGAAGGAGAGCTGGAAGGCATGGGTCTGTCCTTTGTTTAAATTAGCAAGACATTCTAATGATGGAAAAACTCAGTAGTATATTTTGACATCTGTCACAGTAACGAAGTTTGTCTATAGTGGTTTAAGTTTTTAGCAGGAATTAAATGTCCGAACTGCTATCCAAAATGGTGTAACTCTCAGCACTCAAAAATCGAAGTCTGTATCCTCGTACTGAATCTCCTCTATCCCTAAAAATTTGGTGGGCTATCCTTGTCTCGCTACGTTTCCCATGAAAAACTTTCATTAGTCTCTAATTCTATATCTCAGGCAGGGCAAATATTAATTTTCTGCTCAATCTATCCAACCAGGGATTATTGTATCCAAAATAACAAATACAAAACTAAATCTCCGCTTTTAGACTTAGAATTAACTTTAAAAATGATTAAAAATAAAAGCAACAGAAATATATAATTAGCAAGCTTACCTGTTTTTAATCAAATTGATTAAAACAGGCAGTGAAAGTAAAGTATTTTTAAATCTAAATCAATTCTATAAACAAAAATTAAAATGCCCTATTTAAATATAACCGAGTATATGTTTTAATACAAGTACCCCTTTTTTTTATTAAATAATAATAAGAAATTTTAACATTAGTAATAAAACCATTGAATCGGAAATCAATCCAGTTATATATATATATATATATATATATATATATAGTATTTGACATAGTATTAATGAATTGTGATTTTTTTATAGTCTTAATATCGTATCCAAAACTTATTGCAATAATTACACGGCAAAATCTAGGTCTAATCTTGAAAATAAAATTGAAATAGTGAGTTCATTCTTTATCAGTGATGATGTTGACTAAGTTAAAATTTTTATATGTCTATTTCCATTGGAAAAAAAGTGCAAAATGATGTAACAGAGAAATGTAAGTAAACTATAGCACATACAAAAATGTTAGTGCAATACTTAGAATGCAGAGAATATATATTATTTAGAACTTACACCAAGAATACTGATAGATGCCTACTGATAGATGCCAGATAAAACATATACCGATTAATATGGGAATGTTTCTATTTAAAAAAATATAAACGAATTCAACATTGATCCAAAGCAAGATCTGTCATCTAATAGTTAGATGCTCAATCCAGACTGCTTCAAAAATAGATTTTAACTTTCAATATGAGACTTTTTAAAGTTGGCTTTTGTGTATTGGTCATTTTTTCCGAAAGTCTTGCAGTTTTTGACTTTTTGAAAATTATCTTTATGCATGATAGTTGGGAATTATTGCAAAATTACTAAAAAAATTTCTTTCTTGTGGATATATTTTTATTATCATAAACAATTCAAAATAGCTCGAAATACTCAGAAATGTCTACAGTTTTTGTTTAGTGGCTGACTCTGGCAAGTGTGATTTCAATTAATATAGCCTTATTTATTGATTACATTATATATATATATATATATAGTAACCAGTTGGCTTACATAGCATACACTAATATAGTGTATGTGCATATATATATATATATATATATATACGTAAAATAAAGGAAAAGTAGAAATAAACACAGACAAAAATTATAGTAGATATTTTCTACATTCATTGAAATGAAAAAATAAATAAATACTAATTAATAAATCTGATTTAAAATATTGTTTTATAAATTAAACTTTTAAAAGATCTGAATAAATTTATTATTATTATTATTATTATTATTATTATTATTATTATTATTATTATTATTATTATTATTATTATTATTATTATTATTATTATTATTATTATTATTATTATTATTATTATTATTATTATTATTATTATTATTATTATTATTATTATTATTATTATTATTATTATTATTATTCTGATTTTGAAATGTAAAAACACCATACTTAGTTTTGGAATTTTTTTAAATTAATTAAACAAATTTTTTATCTATTAAAACCCCCTAAGTAAAAAACATGTATATAAATTCCAAGGGATTAGAGAGATAAAAATAAAATTCTGTTTTTAATCAAGGTGTTGTTATAACACGTCAGATGATTTTATAAAAAGAGCTGATAAAAAATATCAGCCAGTTTGGATAATGATTTTGAAGAGAGCAGTATGTTGTTGGCTGTATCAGAGAGTTTACAAAAAAGCTACCATGAACTAATGTTGCTGAAGGCAGGAGCTGCTACTATTTTCCTTCACAGGAGTTTGGTTTTGAAGCTGGATCACTTCTGAATCAATAGCCTGAAAAAATATGAGGACAAAATAGCTAGCAGAGTTATATAAAGCTCCTATGAAGATCTAAGTACAGTCCAGTAGCTGCCTTATAATTTACTGCAGTTTGGATTCATGAAGCCAGGGTCACTTCAAATGCATCAAATAGCTGCTTAAATATGTTCTAGAAGACAGCTTGACAAATGCTTGGACTACAAAAGAAATCTCATGGTATGCCAACACCCGAATTATATACTTTTACCTGATTTATGACAATCACTAAAACCAAACTCATCAAGAAAAATCTTCCAGCTTGCTGAAGAATTAATTACACATATGCTGCATCAGATAAAAGCAAAGAAACATGAATAAATGTATATACAGCTGGTGGTGAGTAGCATTATATATGATAAGGAAGTTTTAAACAAGTTCCTTAGTAAAATGACATTTCTATAACATAGAAATATATAAAATGATATTAGTTTAAAATCGTTTATTAAAGAAAAAGAAAAAAACTACAAAGAAAGTTATAATTAATAATCAAGAAAAAGATTTCCAAAAATCTTTTAGACTAGAAGAAAAGAAAGACATTTTAAATCAATTAACTGTCAAAAAATTGATAGTTCTTATTTTAAAGAAAAAAATTATATTCAGCAAAGAGAATTAAATTGCGAGAATAATCTGTAATAATTTTATTGTGATAAATACTAATGTTACGTAGATAAATTAATATATCGCACATCTGTGCAAATTATATAAATATGCATTTCAGTAAACCTACTATGTAAAATGTATTTCATTTAACTGAAACTTGAAACTTTAATCATTTATTGTATTTTTATATAATTTAAGATTTTGATAATTATTTTGTAGCAAGTCAAATAGGTTATTTCACGCACACACATGTATATGTGCGTATATTGTCAATTGTAACACGTGTAAACTTTAATCATTTTTTTTATAATTATTTTATGTTTAATTGAAATGTATTCCTTGTATATTATAAAACACATGTCTGTGTATGAATATATGTATGCGTTTGTAGAAACTTATTAAGAAATATTGTAAATCAATGTAATAACTTTAATTGTGTATATAATATTGTATATCATTCAAAATCAGAACCCTTAACCTATAAGACCTTAAATATCATTATTTTTATTTTTTTGTCATTAGTAAACTTGTAGTTAATTGTTAAAATTGTATTCCATCATCTCTTGTTCATATACAGTAATAGAGCCCATGTTCTCTGAGCTAGATTTTGGACACAGATAAATGGGGATGTGTTTGGTGCTTTGGGCATCCAGAGATGATCAATCATCATCCTGGTTGGTGTAAAAGAGGATACTCTTTAAAGTCCATGCACTATTATTTTTTATATTACTTTAGTCTTTATTAAAAATTTAAGTTTATAGTTGGCCAGTACAAGTGGACCGAGAATTGATGATGATCAGCATGTTTTAAATGTCCAGCATTATTGTTTAGATTTTCTGATAATTGTGTATTTTAATGGATGGGCACTAAGCTGGTGCATCCAAATTAAGTTTAAATAATTGCCCAAGCTGGCAAAGGCTCAGAAGTTAGCCTGGTCTACAGCAGACCCATTTTCTGATCCTGTCACAAGGTTGACTGTTGATTTATATTTTTTATGGTTCAAATCCAGCCTCAAGATGGACTGTTGATTTATTGTACTAATTTGTTTATTCCCATCAAAGATGATGATGGATGATTCTCTTAATATTTACTTATATTTACTTTGACTTATTATAATGCTGGTTGATATATGGCTAATTATGCTTTTAGTTGCTCTTCTGAGTTAGCTTCTGGTCTCTGAATGCTCACAAAGATTTTGATTTCATGATCCCCTTAAATATATACTTATGTATTACTTTTGTAAATTATTGATATTTCATTATAAATTGATGACTGGGAATGATGATGATGTTTCCATCACCCCAGTTCAATTCTACTTTCCACCAACTTGATACCCCCATCCTGTTACAATATATATATATTGTGCTCATTTCAATTTAGCCTGTGGCTAAAGTTAAATAAGGTGCATAAAATGAAAATATAGAAAGAAAAATCATAATCACATTTTCTTATATAGGAAGGGAAGCTCTAGGGGACCCAAGTTTAAACCCTACAGAATCAAGTTTCCACCAGCCTGACAGAAAGAGAGTAGGAGAAAATTTGCTATTTATTTGTTTTGTTGATATAATCCAAAAGGAATAGTACCTACCTTGAGTTTTTAATAGTTATTTTTAAAAGTAAGATTATAACACATATAGGCAGTTGTTTGTGGACACAAACTATTTAGATAATTATTTTCATATTTTTGATTATATAAAGCTAAAACTTTAGTACATGCATCTTGAGTGCTTAATTTTAGCAAGAGAGACCTTTACAAATCATAACACGAGATTCGACTTTATAAAGATAAGAGGGACCCTCTTATCTCTAACCTAATTTTCTTAATTATATAGGCAAATCTAAAGCATTTTGATTTGGGGGCATGAAGCTAATAAATTCTTCACTGATTAAATCCACTATTTCTATTAAACATTAAGCACTCAAGGTGCATGTACTAAAGTTTTAGCTTTATATAAGTATTACATGCTGACATTGCGCTTAATAAGAATTAATATTTATATTTTTGATTAGTAACTTTCTTCAAAATTAATCAGCACTTGCTAAATTCTGCTATTTTTATTCTCTATTTCTATATTTTTTCTATAACTGTAATTTAGATTTAATAGTTCTAAAAATTTAATTTCAATATTAAATTATAGTTTCTAAAAAGCATTTAGATTGTTTGGATAAGCAAGTCTTTTGGCTGACAGAGTGTGTTGCTGTATATTACATAAATACATTTACAGTTACACATATAGTAAAAGAAAATTATGTAAAAATATTTTATTTTGAAATAGAAAAATGTGTAAAGAATTATATTGTATTAATTAAGCTCACAGGTTAAAATTTCAGCTAAAATTTATGGCTAAAAATCTGTAACTTAGAGATAATTAAGGAAGTAATTAAATTTTACAAAACTAAGATTTAGGATAGAGGTGTGAACATTAAAATAATGGGTTTTTTTCTATATACTAGTTCATGTTAATTATCAAGAAATAAAAATGTCATTTCTTGCAACAGTATATTTGAAACAGATAGTCAGTTTTAAGGTAGACTGCTTAAGTGATAAACAAAATCAGGTGTTTATGTTTATTAGATTGGATTTTCTTACTAGCAGTAAATTTGAAACAGAGGATTGGTTTTGAATTAGACTAATTGATTAAAAAAAATCAGCAGTCTGGATTTTCTTACTGACTGTAAATTTGAAGCAAATAATCAGTTTTAATCAAATGATTTTACTAATAAAAATCAGATTTTCTATCAATAATATAAAAGCCCTCAGACTTGGAAAGAAAATATAGACATATTAAATATTGAAACTGTAAAGAGCACAAGTTAAATTCTGAAGGAGAAAACATATTGATTTGAATTACTGCTAAATTTATATATAATTTTGTTTGAAAAGCATATAGCAATGATAGACTAAGTACACACATATATTTAATCTGGCTATTCTGGCCAGCCATCAGCCAATGCATCTAAGAGGTCTGAATCAGAAGTATTCCACATCTTATGACTGATTGGGAAAGATAGAATTGATGTGACTGACTGCTCATCCATGTTTTAAATAGAAGAAACACCTGCATTTGAAAGGTAAATGAAAACAAATAATCTACTGAAAAGTATTAAACCATGCTAGTTCAGTTACCTGTGACTGAGTTTAAACCCCATCAAAAATTATAGATATGAAAACAACAAATATCCTTAATCTATTAAAAGAATTATGCCAAACAGAAAAAGAAAAAACAGTTCCAGTGTCAAATGGTTCCTAAAGAAGCATGCAACTTCATCATCATCACTATAAAAAAATTACAAGCCTCAAGTCAAGAAAAGAAAAAGACTGGTAATACATCATCTGTTCATCCACACTGCACAATGGTGCTGTTCTTATGCTAAAGATCAGAAATATGCTGTTTACAAGGCCACTCATAGATCTTATGGCCTGTAAACTGTTCAAACACTAAGATGTTGAGAGTGCACCAATTATCCCAACATCTCTATCATGTTGAACATTATTAGTGATGAGTATGTGACACTCTCTATAGACATTAATCTTGACTATTGTACAATGTATGATATGAAGGATTCTGTAGTTGTAATAATGAAAAGTATATAAAAGTTTTTTTTGAGTTAAATGTATTGTAATTTATGTGAGTTGTAAAAATTGTAACAAATTCTCAAACACCTCTACTTTCATTGTCAGGGGTCACAATTCACTAAATGAGGAGTGTAAATCATGATTCAGCATAGTTCATGATCAAGTCACACACTTTCCAATACTTTTTTGAAATCAAACAGTTAAATGGCAGATGCCAATTTGGCATTGTAGTTTTTAGATTTAACTGTTGCAGAAGCAGATGCAGTGGCTTTCCTTCAACCAAAAAATATTTTACCCACCCAGAAAAACTGTCTTTATGGTGGTTTAATGAAATTAAGGCATTGTCAAACATCTGAAATGGAATGTCAATCACATCAATGTTGCCAAATGTGTTCCATTCACTCATGGAACAGGGTTTGAGTGCTGCCCAATCACTTTTTCACAAGCAGTATGGCTAATTTATTATTGAAGCCAGGATCAGCTTACAGTGAACTGTATTAGAGCTGAGTTGAAAATGTGTCAAAATGCCATAAGGAATATGATTACAGGTCTTAGAGAGGTCTGTTGAGAAAGCCTTCTTTCTCAAAAAAAAACTTTCTTCAAAACAATAAAAGAGACTGGAAAAAAAAAGTTCCTTAAAAAAAAAAAAAAAGACTGGAAAAAAGAAATATTTTTTTTTAAAAAAAAAAACAGAAAGTTTTAAAAAGCCAAAAAAACCCATTTTTTATTTTAAAGAAATATACATAAAACTGGTTAAAACAAAAAAAAAAATCAAGCAAATCCAAAAATTAAAAACATAAGTCAACAAAATAAAAACAACCCAGTAATGTTATATCTGTTTGTTTTTCACTAGCAATAGCACCATTGAGTGGTCTAGATGATTAGATGATGTATTCCTGACAGTTCCAGTAAACCACAAAAATTGGTCATATATATGTGTTACAGATTGGTGTATGTGTGTGCTGCAACATGTATAGACATTTAACAGGCTGAATTTGTACTCTTTGAAGCCTAAAGAAAATAAAAGAATTGGTAATATGAATTTTAAATATATATTTTCCTTTTTATGATATCAAAGACTATTAGCAAAATTTTTTAATAACAAAATTTTTATCATTTCTTATCTCTGAATTTTTAAAATCCAAAATCGAGTAAAACAAAGAGTTTCAGTAATAATAGCTATAAGCTTTATTAATGACTTTATGTATTCTAAAATTATTATATCCACTTATTGATGAATTTTATTTATAAAGGGTATTATTGTATATTAATTTAAATTTATGAAATGTTATTAATATGTAAAGTTTATTATTATTATTATTTTCATTTTTTAAAATAATATTTTATTCATAATGGGGATCAACACACACATACATAGTAATATAATAATACTTGTTACATGTACAATTGCATTTAAATGTTGAAAGTAATATAAATATAGCATTTGAGCAGTTAGATTATGGTTTTTGAGATAATGATTAAATACCTCAATAGCTTAGAGGGGAGATAAGTAATTTAAAACTTGTTTATGTAAATATTTTACTTCTCAACCTAACTAACATTTTTTCTAATTAATCATTTTACTTCTCTATGCTACATTTAGATTTATAAAATTATAAAAGTATATGTACACAAAGAGTGTTTACTTTTTTTTAATGAAATATTTTACTTGTGGATATAAAATTGTAGTAATTTCTTATCCAAATTGATGTACATTATACTGGGATAAATGTTGGATACTGTCATTAATGGGAAAGGGGGAATAATTTAATATTAATATTATGATTTAAATATAAATCACTCATAATTGTTGTTCCGATAAATTTTCATATATTTTTAAACAGTATGTATGTTTTAGTAATCCAATAATAAATGTTAATTTGTTTTATTAAAAGAGGCATATATTTTTATTAAGAGTATTCTTTATTAGTTATGATCATTCATCATCACTGTTGAGTATTAACTGTTGAAGTTCTAATTTAGATATATTAAAGTTAGCCAAATAATTATAAATTTCTAAAAGCTATATATTATGTTAGGCTTAGTTCTAAAGCTGTGGTTGGAAGTGCCATCATCATCATCATCATCATCATTGTCATCATGTTTTTAAATTAATGATCTAGATAAATGAGTTTAATGGCCATAGAGAAAATAATGATTGTCACTGTATTTGGTTATCATTTGTGAGACATTATAAGATGATCACCATCATCATCATTCAAGGTTGAGTAAATTGCCACCATAAATTTATAGTGTTTAATATGAGCTAGTAAAATGTATGAAATGTTGCAAGAAATTTATAATATTAAAAATCTAAGTGATAATTTTTGTCTGATGAATTTTATGTGCACAACTAAAGCATAAAAATGTTTTGTGTTTTTCTTAATGTTAGTGCAAATGTGATATGGGTCCAAATTAAAAATCCTATACTTTGTTATAAATAAAGTACAAAAGGGTTCAAACCTGGTACATTTGAAATAGGTATATAATATAATCATGTCTAGGTTCAGATAACCTAGTGTCACCCTGATAGACCATAGTCACTCCATATTCACTTATTATTAACTTAGATATTCCCTTAATAAAACTAAGAAATAAAAAGTGAGTAAAAATACTGTTGGATTTATTTTGAAATATTTTGGTTAAATGAACTCACACACTTGATATTATTGCACAAGTTAATATGTGCTTAATATTTTATTTAAGTTACAATGGCGGTTAATACTGGATTTATATTTTGAGATATTTATATTTGAGAATTCATAAGTAAATATTTTAGTTGTAATATATATATATATATATATATATTAATTCTAATGTTTTCACGGATAAAAGATGTCATATTATTATTACTATTTGCGGGATATTCCATGTAGTGAAAAAGCTAAATGCAGATGTTTCAGTACAATATCAAGTACCTTCCTCAGAGCGTCCTCTTTCTCAAATCATAAGAATGCATGTGAGATTTAAAATCGTTTTTATCGTTTTCTTTCTCCTCATATTTAAATTCTATTGGTTGAGAAGTTTTAAAATTTATTTTCTCTTCCAATAGTTTCTTCCAAATGTTGTTAATCTTCTTTAACTCACACCTTTCATTTATGCTCTTGGGCCTTTTAAAAATCTCTATAGCTTCTCTTAGCAATCTCTGGTCATATTGTTCAATTTTTGCTAAAATATTTGTTTTCTCAAAATTGATATCATGATTTGTTAATTTAATATGAGAATAAATAGCTGATGAATTGGATTTTTCTCTCACTGCCAGAATGTGTTCTATCTTTCTAGTGTACCTGTAAATGAAACGATTCAAGTTTTAAAAAATATTCAGTTGCCTAATTTTGCTGTGGTTTTGATTGAACACTGCTTATCGAATACATTTTTTTGTTTTTGATGGGCAGATGTATAAACAAACATCAGGTCTAGCTATGGGTTCACCAATTTCTCCAGCATTAGCTTCTATTTTTATGGAGGATTTGGAAAATAAAATTTTGACTTTAGCAGTTAAAATACCATCTATATGGCTGAGGTATGTTGATGATACCTTTGTTATTTGGCCTCATGGTAAGCATGCTCTTGATGACTTTTTTAATTTTTTAAACTCTCTTCACAACAATATTAAATTTACCATAGAAATAGAAAATAATAATCAATTACCTTTTTTAGATGTTTTGATTGAAAGAAGGATAGATGGTTCTTTATCCCATGGTATATATAAAAAACCAACACACACTGGGAGATATATGCATTTTTCCTCTCATCACCATCCTGCACAACTATTTTCAGTGGCAAAGACATTATTGGATAGAACAAAGAGACTTTCTGATGATAGCCATTTTCACCGGGACCTTTTTGCTACTAATAAAATGCTTCTTCATAATGGCTTTAATTACAAAATTATTAATAGGGCTTATACATATCAAAAGAAAAAAGATTTTGATACATCAAAAATTAAGACAATTTTGCCATATATTAAAAGAGTAACTGATAGAATTGGTAACATTTTAAAGAATAATAATATTCACACAATTTATACTACTTATAAAAAAATTAGTGAAATATTTCCTCTTCCTAAAGATAAAATTGCTTTGGAGTGTCATGGTGTGTATGAAATTCCATGTAGGGTCTGTCCACATACATATATAGGACAGACTAATCGTAGAATAAATATTAGAAAGGAAGAACACATTCTGGCAGTGAGAGAAAAATCCAATTCATCAGCTATTTATTCTCATATTAAATTAACAAATCATGATATCAATTTTGAGAAAACAAATATTTTAGCAAAAATTGAACAATATGACCAGAGATTGCTAAGAGAAGCTATAGAGATTTTTAAAAGGCCCAAGAGCATAAATGAAAGGTGTGAGTTAAAGAAGATTAACAACATTTGGAAGAAACTATTGGAAGAGAAAATAAATTTTAAAACTTCTCAACCAATAGAATTTAAATATGAGGAGAAAGAAAACGATAAAAACGATTTTAAATCTCACATGCATTCTTATGATTTGAGAAAGAGGACGCTCTGAGGAAGGTACTTGATATTGTACTGAAACATCAGCATTTAGCTTTTTCACTACACAGAATATCCCGCAAATAGTAATAATAATATGATATATATATATTGAACCACCCACCTTACCTTTTAAACACCTCAACTACTAACTAATAATACCACAATGAAAATGACCACAACTAAAAATATCAACTATTATTTTCCTTTACTTTGCCTTACTGAATTTCCCAGTCTTTGAAGGTGTTTAGTCCTCAGGTAAAGTGTAAACTTTTATCAGTAGTAAACTACCAACAACACCAATACTTGACTACCAAAAAGACACTGACCAAATAAACATTTTATTATTTTTAAAGAAGAAAAAACCCTCTAGGTGCCAGTTAATTACAGTGTAATCAACGTGTCCATTTGATCAGTCCAATTTGGTACTTGAGAGCCCTGCTAGCTCAATCGGTTTTTAATCACCCACTAAGAAAACAACAACTCATATGTTAAATACACTGCCCAAAGCTACTACTACTATTTTAAATACTATGATAATTAAACGAATCATCCTAGCTAAATGAAAAACGTCCACTCTAATACTTTAATTTTCAAAATAAATAATAAATAATATTTGTACTAAACACAGAAAACATTTACATCTTCAAACCAACAAATCTTTATTTTAAAATAATATTGTAATTTCCTTATCCTTTTAATTTTAAAATCAATTATTTATTATCGATGGTTAGATTTTTTTTCTCCCCACTTTATTAAAATGTATTATTATACTTACCTGCATGTATTAAACATAAACATAAATATTTTAAGAAAAATAGTTTAAGTATTTTCTTTTATTTAAATAAATTAATTTTTTTATCCTACAATTTAAAAAACATGCAAACTGTCTTTTTAAATTAAAATAAGCATTTTAATACATCAACATAATAAATAAAATCTACATGTTACAATTAGTTTTACACTCACACATATGTGCATGCAATGTCTTTAAATATTATTCAGTATAGAAGCTGATATCATTTATTATTATTATTCCAAAATATTATCTCATGACGTTTAAAGTTTTATTTTCTTAAAGATTAATTCATAAAGTTTAAAGTTTATTTAATACAGTTTATCTTTTTATTTTTAAAAAGGAAAAATCAGGAATGAGAGGATATTAAAGTCAATAATTACCTAGGATTTTATAAGTTCAATATGACATACACAGCACAATACAATTTCTTTAGAATCATTTATGACCGGTTAATGACTCCTCCTTGGAACCTGTGATACTGTATGTCTTTTGTGGCTTAATTAATATACACACACTCTGCTACTTATTTAGTTTATTTGAACATGGTTTCCTTCTGAACTAATTGCAGATCTTGATGCATAGAGAGGGTCCAGTTGATTGTACACCACGATGATTTAACACTGCATCATGTTTGGAAATACAACAGTTTAAATAACTGCTATATTTGTTGCTTCAAGAATTATTTTTTAAAAAAATAAGAAGTTCTGAATAGAAAAATGTTGAGATATATATATATACTGTTTTTAAAACAATGGAAAACTTTATTACCAGCAGCGTATATTGTCTCGTGAAATTATCAGCTTTTTGCTTCTATTTTCTTTTAAAACTTGCACACACACACATTTAATTGTTTTATTATAAGATAAAACAAATTTTCTTTATTATTTTATTATAAATTAATCAAAATAATATTAAATAATTTTTATTATAAGACCCTTTTTATTTTTTTTAAACAAAAAAAAAATCTTATCATTTTTTTTTCTTTAAAAACGTTTATGGTCTATTTTTATTATATAATAAATCCCCCCCCCCCTACTCTTTAGTTTTACATTTTATTCTTTCAATTTTTATGTTTTTAAAAGGCGAGATTTATAAAATTAATTAAATATCAATGTACTTTGGTACAATATATATATATACATTGATATTTAAATATGTTTTAAAATATAAAAATTTAAAATTGAGGGAATAAAATGTAAAAACTAAAGAGAAGGGGGGGGGAGGAAAATTTGTTATTAAATAAAAATAAACTGTAAACGCTTTTTAAAATAATAAGATTTTTTTTGTTTAAAAGAGAAAAAAAAGTATTGTAATAAAAATGGTTTTAATATTCTTGAAATGAATTTATAATAAAATAAATAAATAGATTTCATTTTGTCTTGTAATAAAATAATTAAATATATGTGAGAGTGTGTATGTGATTTTTAATAAAAAATAGAAGCAAAAGCTGATTTATTTCATGAGACCAAAGACGCTGCTGCTAATAAAGTTTTCCATTGTTTAAAACAGTATAAATAGCTCAACATTTTATTATTATTGGGCTTGTGTGTGTGTGGTGCTTATTTCTTGAAGTAATATCTCCAAAAAATGTTGCATTGTTAAAACCAACATGGTGTGCAGTTGACCAAAGCCACTCTATGCATTTAAGATCTACAATTAGTTCAGAAAGTGATCATGTTTAAATAGACTAAACGAACAGTGGAGTGTGTATATGCCAAACCAGTCATGAAAATCATACTATGTCACTGGATCTACAGAGGAGTAATTTACCGGTCATCAATGAGTTAAAAATAATTCCATTATGCTGTTTCCATCATATTAAAAAAATCCTAGATAATGATTTGACTTTGATATCTCAATATTCCCGATTTCTTTTCAAAATAAAAGATAGACTTTATTAAAAGAACTTTAAACTTTATGAATTAATCTTAAAAATAAAATTTTAAACTTCAAAAGATAATATTTGCAATAATAAAAATAAGTAAAATCAACTTCTATTATTAAATAAAATTTTTGAAACAATTGCATGCACTTATGTGTGATTTGATTTTTTTTTTGTTAAAAAAAAAAGAGAAATAAAATATAATGTAACATGTATACTTTATTTGCTAAAGTAATGTATTAAAATGCTTTATTTTAATTTTTTAAAAAAGAAGTGGGCGTGTTTCATTATAAAATAAAACGATTAATTTATTTTAAATGAAAAACTATTTAAATTATTTTTCTTAAAATATTTATGTTTATTTTGATACGTGCGGGTAAGTATAAATATTTATTTTTCTTAATAAAAGTAGGAGGGAAAAATCTAATTATTGATAGTAGTATTTTATAAAAGATTCGCTAAGTTAAAGGTATACATGTTTTGGCACTCAGTATAATATTATTATGGTTGTAAAGGATTGAATTATTATTTTGAATGGTTTGGGAAATTATTTTAGTTTTTAAAAAAAAGTAGTAGTAGCTTCGAGGGTGCATTTAAGATGCCTTTTGGTTGTCTATTAGAGGGTGGTTGGAAACTGATTGAGCTAGTGGGGATTTCAGATACCAGATTATGCTGATCAGATAGACATGTTAATTCTAATGTAATTAGCTGGCGCCTAAGGGATTTTCTTTCTTCTTTTAAAAATAAAATAAAGTGTTTATTTGGTCAGTGTATATTTGGTAGTCAAGCATTGGGTGTTATTGGTAGTTCGCTACTGATGATAGTTGACACTTTACCTGAAAACCAACCACTTTCTGGAAAGGAAGTTTTGGAGGACAAAGTATAATAAAATATTAATTGATAATTTTTTTTGTTGATAGATGTTGTTGTTTCCCATATTTTATTGGTAATTTTAGTTGTAGTTGAGAGGCGGTTGGTTCATTTGGTGCATCAACATGACATGAAACTGGTTCATTTGGCATGTCAACTTCATGTGAACCTAGATGTTTTGAGTGCAAGAACCAATGGAAGTTGTGATTTGGAGGGGCATTTGGCACATTAACATACATAGTTGGGCATTTGTTAGGCACAGTTACATGGCCCAAAATTTAGTTGTTTAAGTGATAGGACTGTAGTTGAATGGTCGTTTGACACATTAATATAGGACCAATGTAAAGGACAGTTGGACGTTGATGTAGAGATTTATAGGAGCCTGAAAATAGTCATAGCAAATGATAGGATTACTATAAAACATAGTTGGGAATTCATTTGAAAATTGACATGGCTTGAAATTGGTTGTTTAAATAGAATTAAGCTTGTGTTTTAAGACCTATAGAGGTCCCTACCTTCATATTTTTCAGACACTTATTTCTAAGGTTACAGCCTTAGTAAATTATTACTTAATATAATAATGGGCATTTAATAAAATTTATAATTACAACTTCTATTATAGTTAGTTGTTTAGATGGTGGGTCAAAGTTGACCATTGTTAATATAGGGAATATTTGTTGAAGAGAAGCTTAAGAAACATATTGATAGTACTTGTATTTTTTTCCCGAACCGGCTCGTTTTGGTGTATTATAAAAGGTTGATTTTTGTGGACGTTAGAACATAGTAATGTAATTTTTTAAGATAGGAAAAATAAAACACACTTCAAATGAGGAGGATAGATGAACATGATGCGTAGAATTAGAACTAAGAGGGTGGGGGTTGTCTGTGCATATGTTGAAATAGAAATTTTTTGTATTTAGATAAGGTTAAATATGATTAATAATATAGTGGAAGAAAGTGGTAGTGAAGGACAGTCAATGTTGGAAGTAAGTCCAATATCTTTTAAGAACCCTCAGATAATTGAAGAGAATGTTTTTTAAATATTAGTAAATATGATGAAAGAGATGCGTGAAGATATAAATAAATCGGAATCAACAGATAATGAAACAAAAAATTAGTGAACTTAGGACAAAAATGAGGGAAATGAGACAGGAATTAATGGGAAGAATGAATGTAGGTCACGAAGCAGTAGAAATAATAAGGAAAGATGTGGATGAAGAAAGGACTGAAATTTTAAAATTAAAAGGAAATATGGAAGAACTAAAGGAGGAGTTAAATAAGGGAAAGGTAAATCAATTAAAAGTAGAAAGTATGGAAGGAAGTAATGACAAAGAATTGGGAAATTTTAAAGGGAAAATAGAGGGTAAAGAGAATGTAAGGGCTAAATTAAAGGGGATATGTAGTAACATGATGGAAAAGATAGAGCAGAAAGTAAAACAGATTGGACAGAAGTGTGATGATTTTAGTTTTGGTGATAAGCAGGACATATGGATAGATAAGTTCATGGAAAAGTAGTTTAGTGTTTGAGTGTTTAAGGCAGAAGTGGGAGAGAACCTGTTAAAGCATTTAGAAAGTTTAAGCCATTTTTTTTCATTTAAAAGATTGCCAGAGGAAGATAAAGTTGTGGTAGTGAGTGGTTACTTACAAGGGACTGCATGTAATTGGTGGTATACTGTAGGCGATAGCTGCAAACATTTGCTGAGTATAGACATGTGATTTTGAGAGCATTTTGAAATGAGGCTAGGCAAGATGGGATTATGAATAAAATATCTCAGGAAAGATATTCAAGTACTCAGGGAGAATCTCATGCACAATTTTTTTATCAACAGATAGCAAAGCTTAGGGCATTAACTGCATTTCCTATGTCAGAGGGACAAATGATCAGGATACTATGGAACAACATGCTGCCAGAGATGCAGCATTTGATGTTAAGTAAGGACAGGTGTTCAATAGATGAAATGGCAGAATTTTTAACACAAGTGGGTTACACTTGGGCATCTTTAGATCGATATAGGAAATGGGATGGGTGAAATAATTTATTGGATAGGAAGAAAGAGCCACCTGATTGATTATAGAATAGAATTATAGTGGGATAAAAATTATAGTGAATAAATAGGAATACACATATACAGTTAAACAGATTTAAAATAGATAAAACTAGATTGTTTATAGGTTTAAATTCTGGGAAAACTAAAATGCTCAGAATGAGATTTTAGTTTCAGAGGAGGGATGGAGATAATGTACCAAAGTACATTGATATTTAATTAATTTTATAAGTTCCATGTTTTAAAATATAAAAATTTAAAATTGAGAGAATAAAATGTAAAAACTAAAGAGAAGGGGGGGGGATTTGTTATTAAATAAAAATAAACTGTAAACGCTTTTTAAAATAATAAGATTTTGTTTAAAATAGAAAAAAAAGTCTTGTAATAAAAAATGATTTTAACATTCTTTAAATGAATTTATAATAACATAAATAGAAATTTCATTTTGTCTTATAATAAAATAACTAAATATATGTGCATGGGTGTATGTGATTTTTAATAAAAAATAGAAGAAAAAATAATTTATTTCATGAGACCAAAGATGCTGCTGCTAATAAAGTTTTCCATTGTTTAAAACAGTATAAATAGCTCAACATTTTATTATTCTTGGGCTTGTGTGTGTGTGTGTGGTGCTTATTTCTTGAAGTAATATCTCCAAAAAATGTTGCATTGTTAAAACCAACATGGTGTGCAGTCGACCGAAGCCACTCTATGCATTTAAGATCTGCAATTAGCTCGGAAAGTGATCATGTTTAAATAGACTAAACAAACAGTGGAGTGTGTGTATGCCAAACCAGCCACGAAAATCATACTATGTCACTGGATCTATGGAGGAGTCATTTACCAATCATCAATGAGTTAAAAATAATTCAATTATGCTGTTTCCATCATATTAAATAAATCCTAGGTAATGATTTGACTTTGATATCTCAATATTCCCGATTTCTTTTTAAAATAAAAGATAGACTTTATTAAAAGAACTTTGAACTTTATGAATTAATCTTAAATGTAAAACTTTAAACTTCAAAAGATAATATTTGCAATAATAAAAATTAGTAAAATCAGCTTCTATTATTAAATAATATATTTGAAACAATTGCATGCATGTATGTGTGATTTGATTTTTTTTTTGTTTAAAAAAAAAGAGAAATAAAATATAATGTAACATGTATACTTTATTTGCTAAAGTAATGTACTAAAATGCTTTATTTTAATTTTTAAAAAAAGAAGTGTGTGTGTTTCATTATAAGATAAAACGATTAATTTATTTTAAATGAAAAACTATTTAAATTATTTTTCTTAAAATATTTATGTTTATTTTGATATGTGCGGGTAAGTATTAATATTTATTTTTCTTAATAAAATTAGGAGAGAAACAAATATAATTATTGATAATAGTATTTCATAAAAGATTCGCTAAGTTAAAGATATAAATGTTTCGCCAGTCAGTATAATATTATTATTATGGTTGTAAAGGATTGAAGTATTATTTTGAATGGTTTGGGGAATTATTTTAGTTTTTTAAAAATGTAGTAGTAGCTTCAAGGGGGCATTTAAGATACCTTTTGTTTGTCTATTAGTGGGTGGTTGGAAACTGATTGAGCTAGCAGGGATTTCAGATACCAGATTATGCTGATCAGATAGAATGCTAATTCTAATGTAATTATCTGGCGCCTAAGGGATTTTCTTTTTTCTTTTAAAAATAAAATAAAGTGTTTATTTGGTCAGTGTATATTTGGTAGTCGAGCATTGGGTGTTATTGGTAGTTCGCTAATGATGATAGTTGACACTCTACCTGAAAACCAACCACTTTCTGGAAGGGAAGTTTAGGAGGACAAAGTATAATAAAATATTAATTGATATTTTTTTTTTGTCGATAGTTGTTGTTGTTTCCCGTATTTTATTGGTAATTTTAGTTGTAGTTGAGAGACGGTTGGTTCAATATATTATAATGGTCACTGATGAAACTGTTGGCGTCTTACCGTATCTGCTGTACAGGGTGCCACCAGGCATTTTGAGCCTGGAAAATTTATATAGTAGGCAGATACGTAAGTTAAGATTCAAAATTTTTATGTATATTTTATTTCGACCATCAGCCTTAGTTATTAGCTCATGGAGACACAGAAATTTAATATAAAACTTGTTTAAAAGAAATATATTAATTATTAAAAAAAAAAGAAATAAGCCACTGCCAGTAATTAACACACAAACATTTATTAATGCACATATAAATAAAATTGAGGAATACAATTTATTATATAGGTTGGTTATTAATTTTTAAATTTAAATTTTTATTTTAAACAATCTGCACAGATGAATTTAATAATATCTTTAAGAGTGTTACTTATGAATAAACTACATAGATTGCACTTGAAAAGAAAATATTCTATCCCTTATTTAACCTGAGGCCAAAAGTTCACAATCAAACCAACGTCAATCCATCTGATACATCAATGTATTCAATGCAACATGAATATGACAGCACAAATACCATACTGTCAGCAATGTACATCTGAACAGCATGCTTATAGAAGACATTGACTCTCGTCCAGTACAGGAATACTACATCTGTCTGGTGAGAAGAACAATAAAAAACTCTATAGGAAAGGACTGCATTTTCCATCTTACTATCCCATTCCATAGGCTAAAAGGGGTGATCCAAGAAGCAGAGAATACTGTCTGCTTCCTTTAGTCAGTGAGATATGGCACTTATTTTGCCCAAGTGCAGTGTATAATAGGATCCTGCACATAGCAAATCTCATGCTACATTTACTAATTACACCAATATATCCAATCCATTAACCCAATTTAACTATGAAACAAATAACCTAAGATTAACCCTCTCTTAATTAATTGATATAACTTTACAAATCTATTCAGCCATTCATGCCCAACTTATATTTAACATTTATATAATTTAGTCAATAAATATCAATAAAATAATGGAAATGATTAAATTAGCAAACTCAAATGTATAAAAATTAAACATTAATAATTGATTTGAAAAGTCATATTAAAGTTCATTTTAAAAAATTAGGTTTAGCTTGTCAAATCTTGAAAGTTCTTAATTATTTTTTTTTCAAAATTTTTCAGTTCATATCTTACAGTAGAAGAGCTCCCAGTTCTTGATGCCAATTCCTGTGAAGTCTTTTATGGAAGACTGGTTTAAGGTTCTGGAGGTGGCTTTAGCTGCTTCAATCCTGGTAATATTTTATTGCAGAACCCATATGATTCGGGTCTGCAACAGTACCTTTCATAATTCAACAGTCTTGTTATTTGAAATAAGTGAGAGAGGATGACAAGTGCATCTTATTGCCCTTCTCACAAAATCAAGCTGGAACTCCCATTAATTTGAATATTTTTTCCTTTTATGTCAATCATCTGGATTCACTGAACAATGGTTTCCTGTTCCAAATTTTCATTACAGTCCAAGCATTTGTTGCTGCTTCTATTGAACATCTAATTTTTTTTTGTACTCTGATCTATATCTTTCATCTGACTTTTTTATATAAGAACCCCAAGGGCTAGTTTGCTTTATTTATAAAACAATCATTTTCATTTCCAGACATATTTTATCTTTAGATCTTGTACATTTTTTTATGAAAAAGTACGTTCAAATACTTTTTTTTTTAAAAAAGAAAATAATACTTTTAAAGTTTTCATTCCATCTGTGCGATAAATTATATATGTTAAAGAACTTTTAACTTTCAGTTTTTAAGTTAAGTTTTTTTTTCTTTTTAATAAATCAATTTTTATTTATAATCTTTTTATTTTAATTTAAGATAATGTAATGGCATATTATATACCATTACGATATATATATACTTTTAATTTAGCATAAATATATGTTAACAAATAACAAAACGTGTTCTATTATTTGTAACTTGAAAATGTAATCAACATATATGTAAATATATATTATTTAAAAATTTTCTATGTGTTTTTTCATAATCGATGTAATAGACATCAATTTTAATTATCCATAATAACTGAAATATTAAAAACCTGAGAATTTAATTAACAATTAAGACAGATATTAATCATTATACCTTTACATAATTATGAAGAGAACATATTAAAAGATTTTATATATATATATATATATATATATATATATATATATATATATATATTAATATTATATATATATATATAATATTATTATTCAATGTCTATCTTTAAAACAATATACATAATAATATAACTGAATATTTGTAAATACAGTAACTAAATAATTAAAAATTTTATCCACTTAGGAGCACTTTCAATTATCCCAATAATCTTTGTCAACTAAAGCTTTGAAATGCTAACTTTACAACAATTCTGTGATCTTAAGGTTTGCTGCTTGCTTGTTAATTAAGTCATGTTTATATTTGTATATTAGCATAGCTTCCTTTAAAATGAGTTTAGAAATTGAAACAAAATTGCATAGTAGATAATAATATTTCAGCATCTGTTTTTTTATGACCATAATAAATCATGTATTTATGGTTTTGACTTTAATTTTAACAATGTAATAATATTGCAATTGATATATATATATATATATATATATATATATATATATATATATATATATATATATATATATATATATATATATATATATATATATATATATATATATATATATTGGGAATTCAATTTTCTTTTGAAATCCTATAAGTATTTTTCAAATTATTTTTATTATTGCATCTTTCAACACTTTTACCTCCAGTAGCATTACAATTTGAAAACTACAAATAAATACATTGTATTAAATTTTACACCAAAATTTTATTGATAACAAATTAAAATCATCACCAATTAAAAATAATAACAGAATAATAGCAACATATTTACTTGCCATTAAAAGTTTCAGTTTGAGATTTAGATGAGAAAGTTGTGTCTGCTGTTGTCCTCAAATTATCAGAGGTAACAGAGCTCTCTGTAGTTTCTTTAAACAAAACTGGTGATATATCATCAGAAGAATTAGTACGATCTGTAACTGATATGGTTTTAGTATCAACTGGATTTGTATTGATGAAAGCTGTACTTTCACTAACTGAATCTACAATAAAAGTATTTGAAAATGAAGAAGATATGCTAGTTTTTGAATATGAGAAACTGTTATATATTATTATTTTAAATAATAAAAGTGTTATAATCTATTTAAGTACATATTATGCAATTATTAAATATATATTGCTTATAACACTCTATAAGCAATATATATGATTATATGAAGATATGCAAAAAAAGTGAAGGAGAAGAATAAGATATTAAATATATACATACTATTGAATTGTAAATTACTTTATATTTGTAAAATGTCTGCAATTGGAAACTTACCCGAGCCATGGTTGATCTTTAAAAATTAAGATAAAAAATTATGTGATATATAGTGTAACGAACACAGACGTTCGTTACATTGTTTTTTTTTTATTTATTAAACATGAAAGTAAATTAAAAAGTTCGCATTTAAAAATTTTCTTTTAGAATTAAAAATAGAAATTAAATATCATCTTAAACTCTTATATATTAAATCGCACATATATAAAAAAATTATTAAAATAAAACTGTATTAAAAATAGAAAAGGTATTTTAAAAACAAAAACTTAAAAAGATTTGGAGATAAAATTATATCTTTAAATTTATCTTTAAATATATCTTTGATTTGGAAAACAGGTTAATTAATCAGAAATGGAAATGATAAATTTAATTAGTCAAATGTAAACCAGCCTTGGGCATTTAAATGTAAAAACACTGGTCAGATAAGAAAACAATAGAAACTGTTAGCAAATAAGAAGAAATCCCTATGGAATCGGACCACAGCGAAAGGACCATCGCATTGGTGACGTAATGTAAATTCAATCCTTCACATTAATATAAAAGGAAAATTTGGAAATTATTAATCAGTGACTAGTTATTGATGATTATTACGATGTAACACATAGGTGTTAGTGCTGAGGGGATTGAAAAAGACGCACAGCTTCAATCCCTTCAGTTCTGCTAAGAAAGGAAGAAAAATGAGCCATCGTTTCTACATTGAGGACCAACTACACTAAAAAAATCTCCGGATGGATAAATAAATCGGCCAACAGGATACCAATCTTCAGATGATGTGGGAATTCACATTCAAACGGCAAGGAATATATGAAGATGAACTATTTAAATAACCGTAAGAACTTTAAAATTTATGAACAGTAAATTAAAACTTTCCAGATTTAAATAATTGCAATATTATTCTATCTGACCGATACTATTTATTAATTAGTTATAATTTTATTTAATGTATTTATTTTGTAAAATCATTTCCATTTATTTATTTTTTGTTCTTTTAAGTTTTATTATGATTTTTGGTTTCCGTTAAATTAATTATAAAAATGTTAAACTTAAGTCGGGCATGAATGGCTGTATAGATTCATAAAGTGATATTAGGGGAGGGTAATCTTAGGTTATTTATGTCGTTGTTAGATTGGGTCAATGGATTGTATATATTGATGTAGTTAGTAGATGTAATCGGAGATTCGCTACGGGCAGAATCGTTTATATATATGCCGCACTCACCCGTTTGCCTATGGAAGGAATTATAAGACGGAGAACGCAGTTCCTTTCTATGGAGTTTTTTTTTATTGTTCTTCTCGTTAGATAGATGTAATATTCCTATCTGATTGAGAGTCAATGTCTTTTCTTAATTCTTTTGGTGCTGCCGTATTTCGTATTACATTGAATACATCGATGTATCAGATGGATTGCTGCCAGTTTGACTGCGAATTTTAGCCTAAGGTTAAATAGGGATAGAATATTTTAATTTCAATGCAAATCTATGTAGTATTCATGCTCGACCCTAAATAAAAATGCATTAAATTTAAGTTGTTTATAGACGCTTGCATGGATTGTTTATCGGTTAACTATATTTGCGTTTTCATATTTGATCAAAATATATAGACATTCGATAAATAATGATACCTTACGGTGAGTATCTAAAATGTATTTATTCGGATGTCTTTTAAGTTATTGGTGACAATGCAAGTATCTTATGATGAATACTATTGGGTTACGTACAAATTTCCCTCCGCAATTGTCAGTAATCAATAATTTTGTATTTTGATCGTTTATGTTTACTTCGAAATATTTTTGACCGTGAAATCTATGTAACCGATCTATATTCAACATGATAAACAAGCTTTCCTAAATTTATCTGTGCGAACTTAATTAAAAATGTAAAATTAGAATATAATAGTAATTAAAGGTAAATTAAAGTCAAAAATCAAAGTTAAAAATAATGTTAAATGTTAAAATGTAAAACTAATACTAAAATAATTTTAAATCTTATATATATGTGCATAAATAAATGTTTGTATGCTAATTACTGGCAGTGGCTTATTTTATTTATTTATTTAATATTGAAATATAATTGGATAAGATATTATATTATTTAATCTCTGCTATTCCACTGAGCTAGTGACATGGGCTAACGACCGGAATCAAAATAAAAAAAAAAAAAATTTTTTTTCTTACGTATCTGCCTACTTTATAAATTTTTCTAGGTTCAAATGCCTAGATGGCGCCCCGTAGTGCAGTTTACGGTAAGTCGTATTCTCCAGATCATTACAATGGCGAACCAACTCGGGCCGATCTTTAATAAACCACATATACCCTGAGCAAATTTTATCAAAATGAAATATTTTTATCTGTTTACATATAGTCGTATACTTTAAATCTTATAAAAGCACTGCCAGAATGAAATAGCACATATATTAAAAACTAGAAAGTATAAATAATTTTAAACTGTAGTTCGTTAAAAAGAAAGTCAAAAGGTTGCGATTGATATTTTGTTGTTAATATAAATTATGCTTTAATGTGTATAGGAGCGCACAGCCACGCAAGTTTATGATGGTAAATGTGGTACCTTACGATGAGTACCGTTGGGAATTTACTTCAGTGTAATCCTATTTAAACATTTTAATCAGTCATAAATAAGTTGGTGGTATGAATAATTGTGCTGCAAATATACACATATAAATCCATTATCTTTCAAAATATATTTACTTCAATGCAATCTTCTTAAATAAATAATTTATAAAATAACTTGCTTGTCATGCCGTGTGTAAAAATAAAATGTATAAAAAAAAAAATAATAGAACTCTTGTGGGGAGGAGGCGTAGACGTAAATGGTCCTTAGGAAAGCGATAGTAAACATGTTTTTTATATATAGTCTTTATACTAACCGAATGTTTGTAAATTTTGTTAGTCGTGTACTGTAATTACTAACCCTAAGTAAAATTTTTTTTTTTTTTTGATCATTTTTTTTTAAGTAACTTTACTGATATGTAACGAACACAGACATTCGTTACATTGTTTTTTTTTTATTTATTAAACATGAAAGTAAATTAAAAAGTTCGCATTTAAAAATTTTCTTTTAGAATTAAAAATTGAAATTAAATATCATCTTAAACTCGTATATATTAAATCGCACAGATATAAAAAATTATTAAAATAAAACTGTATTAAAAATAGAAAAGGTATTTTAAAAACAAAAACTTAAAAAGATTTGGAGATAAAATTATATCTTTAAATTTATCTTTAAATATATCTTTGATTTGGAAAACAGGTTAATTAATCAGAAATGGAAATGATAAATTTAATTAGTCAAATGTAAACCAGCCTTCGGCATTTAAATGTAAAAACACCGGTCAGATAAGAAAACAATAGAAACTGTTAGCAAATAAGAAGAAATCCCTATGGAATTGGACCGCAGCGAAAGGACCATCGCATTGGTGACGTAATGTAAATTCAATCCTTCACATTAATATAAAAGGAAAATTTGGAAATTATTAATCAGTGACTAGTTATTGATGATTATTACGATGTAACAGCTAGGTGTTAGTGCTGAGGGGATTGAAAAAGATGCACAGCTTCAATCCCTTCAGTTCTGCTAAGAAAGGAAGAAAAATGAGCCATCATTTCTACATTGAGGACCAACTACACTAAAAAAATCTCCTGATGGATAAATAAATCGGCCAACAGGATACCAATCTTCGGACGACGTGGGAATTCACGTTCAAATGGCAAGGAATATATGAAGATGAACTATTTAAATAACCGTAAGAACTTTAAAATTTATGAACAGTAAATTAAAACTGTCCAGATTTAAATAATTGCAATATTATTCTATCTCACCGATACTATTTATTAATTAGTTATAATTTTATTTAATGTATTTATTTTGTAAAATCATTTCCATTTATTTATTTTTTGTTCTTTTAAGTTTTATTATGATTTTTGGTTTCCGTTAAATTAATTATAAAAATGTTAAACTTAAGTCGGGCGTGAATGGCTGTATAGATTCGTAAAGTTATATTAGGGGAGGGTAATCTTAGGTTATTTATGTCGTTGTTAGATTGGGTCAATGGATTGGATATATTGATGTAGTTAGTAGATATAATCGGAGATTCGCTACGGGCAGAATCGTTTATATATACGCCGCACTCACCCGTTTGCCTATGGAAGGAATTATAAGACGGAGAACGCAGTTCCTTTCTATGGAGTTTTTTTTATTGTTCTTCTCGTTAGATAGATGTAATATTCCTATCTGATTGAGAGTCAATGTCTTTTCTTAATTCTTTTGGTGCTGCCGTATTTCGTATTACATTGAATACATCGATGTATCAGATGGATTGATGCCAGTTTGACTGCGAATTTTAGCCTAAGGTTAAATAGGGATAGAATATTTTAATTTCAATGCAAATCTATGTAGTATTCATGCTCGACCCTAAATAAAAATGCATTAAATTTAAGTTGTTTATAGACGCTTGCATGGATTGTTTATCGGTTAACTATATTTGTGTTTTCATATTTGATCAAAATATATAGACATTCGATAAATAATGATACCTTACGGTGAGTATCTAAAATGTATTTATTCGGATGTCTTTTAAGTTATTGGTGACAATGCAAGTATCTTATGATGAATACTATTGGGTTACGTACAAATTTCCCTCCGCAATTGTCAGTAATCAATAATTTTGTATTTTGATCGTTTATGTTTACTTCGAAATGTTTTTGACTGTGAAATCTATGTAACCGATCTCTATTCAACATGATAAACAAGCTTTCCTAAATTTATCTGTGCGAACTTAATTAAAAATGTAAAATTAGAATATAATAGTAATTAAAGGTAAATTAAAGTCAAAAATCAAAGTTAAAAATAATGTTAAATGTTAAAATGTAAAACTAATACTAAAATAATTTTAAATCTTATATATATGTGCATAAATAAATGTTTGTATGCTAATTACTGGCAGTGGCTTATTTTATTTATTTATTTAATATTGAAATATAATTGGATAAGATATTATATTATTTGATCTCTGCTATTCCACTGAGCTAGTGACATGGGCTAATGACCGGAATCAAAATAAAAAAAAAATTTTTTTTTTCTTACGTATCTGCCTACTTTATAAATTTTTCTAGGTTCAAATGCCTAGATGGCGCCCCGTAGTGCAGTTTACGTTAAGTACTATTCTCCGGATCGTTACAATAGTGAGGGACCAAAATTTATGAAAGCCATCTGTACATTTATTAAATAATTTTAAAAATAATACTCAGTTTTTACCTCAATAACAGGTTTATTTCTCTAATATATATATATATATACATTCATTGTAAATGGACCACCGGTTGTAACAATTTTCTGATGAGCATATTTTAGAAAGGAACCATCAATAGGCTTTCCTCAATACAGACATCACCCCCCACAACAATATTTCTTGCTCATCAGAGATGTAGCACCATAGAGACTGAAAACACCTAGAAATTCCTGTGTTTGGTTTCCAAAATGGTGCCACTAGAGTTTCATCTCAATTCAACCTGACTTACCTAGGTCTAGGTATGCCAGACATAGCTCAGGAGGCATGAAATTTTCATGAACAAGTACAATGAATGATAAGTGATACAACATGAACAACTGGATTGGTTTTATATAACAATAAATTTATATAATATTTATTTCCATAACAATGTTTGGATCATCAGTCATCCACAGTTATTTTGGTTGCATCAAAAATTGGATGATAATTCAACAAAAGTTTGTTACTAGTTTATGTTTGACACAGTTCCACATATAATTTGTTTATATCAATATTTGGATAATAATTCAACAAAAGTTTGTTACTAGTTTATGTTTGACACAGTTAATCTTTGGGATCCCATTTTCCTGTATGCACATATATACTCCTAGGTTAGATGGATCACTTATTCATCATTGATGATATATTTATTGATGGTATTCATTAGTCATTGTATTATGATTCTCGTATAGAATATTATTCTGATCCAGGTACAGATATATTTTACTTAGAAGCATTTACAATTCCTTCAGGCCTAGATGTATATTATATCTCAGCATTTGTAATTATTCCACATATAAACAGATTTGGAATACCAGCATTTATAATTCATCCATATATAAGCACATTTGATATGTGAGCATTTGCAATTTATTCAAGTACAGATGTGTTTGGTATATAAACAGTTATAGTTTATTCAGATATAGACATATTTTATTTATGAGCATTTATAATTTATTTAGTTATAGCTGTACATACATAGTATCTCAGCATTTCTAATTTTTTAAGATATAGACATATTTCATATTTCAGCAATATAAACAGTTATAATGCGTTCAGATAGAGAGGTAGATTAAATGCAAGCCTTTAATATTTATTCAGGTATGGACATATTTTATTTGTTGAGCATTTATAATTTCTTTAATTATAGCTGTACATATATATTATCTCAGCATTTCTAATTATTTCAGATATAAACATATTTCATATCTCAGCAATATAAACAGTTATAATTCTTTCAGATAGAGAGGTATATTATATGCAAATCTTTAAGATTTATTCAGGTATAGATGTATATGATATATAAACAATTACAATTCATTCAGCTATAGTCATATTTTATTTATCAGTATTTACAATTTCTTTAGTTATAAGTATTCATTTTTATTTTTATTTTAATTCAGATGTATATGCATATAAAAAGATAATCATTTATGATTTACCTTATTAAAAATGACTTTTGATTATAGACATTTAAGACATTTATGTATTATGATTTATCAGCAATAAAATGTATTTTCACATAGTTATAATTATTCATGATTTATTTTAAGAAAAACGTTTTGTTTCCTATTTTTATAAACACATATAAGTATTTAATATTTCATGAAATTATTACCTTCATTTTATAATGTGTTCATCCATTTCAGGTTGTTACTGCATTTCAAAAAGAGGTCAGTTTATTTAAGCTGAATGGCATTATTTACTTTCCATTGTATTTATGCAGGCAGGCTTGGAAATTCATGGCGATGGACAAAGAGAGGAAACTATTACAGATTAGCCTTCCATCCTTATGATTTCCTTATTAATACTTTCTTTTTTAACATCAGCAGTATGGCAGTAAATATTATATTCCAAGGTGGCTCTACACTAAAATTTGTTGTCAATGAAACAGCTAAGCAACACTTAGATAAAACTTTTTAACTTTTTAACTCTTTCACTTTTTTCACTTTTTAACTCCTTTTTAAATCACCTTTGAACTTCAAACTCCACTATTTATACCCTGATCTATTCTCTGGATTAATTCAGCAGCACTCCCACTATATCTGATTTGTTACACAGCTTTCATTTAAGCCTGAGTGATTTTCTCTTGGACTACTACTTTTAGCAGGACAGATAAGGAATCATGTAGATTATACCATGTTTTCTAATTTGATAAGTTTGCCTGAAGCAATTATTATATTTTGTACAACAACATCCTTTCAAAAATTAAAATGTAATATTTTAATAAATGCCAGCGTTAAATAAATGCTTAGAGAAGTATTTATATCATAATTTAAAATTATAAAATCACTAATGAAGGTTTATCTTTTTTTTTTCAATTATAAAAAATAATGATTTTCTTTTAAATTTAAACATTTGGCTTTATTTTTTTTTTTTTTAAAAAAATTGGATCAACTTCTTTCATATACATCTGCCTTTCTTTAGGATGGGAAAGATAAATCTTAGAATAAATATGTGAAACAGAGTTTGAATTTCTTGAATTAATTCAGTCCTAATTATGAATGCTTGATTTTCTATAGTGTTGAATCATATCATGGCATTATTTTTATCACAGTACTTTATTTTACTCTGTTACTGTTTCACATTATGTTTTTACTATAAGGCTTTTCTCAGCATGTTTCACTGCTCACTGATTGCCAGTTCATAAATACTGTACTACATGCCCATACATTTCAAAATATACAGCTCTGTGGTTATTTATTATACTACTTTAGATAGGCAGTTTTATTTAACATGCTTCAATTTATATGAAAAGCTGCATTATAAAATATTTTTTCATATTAGCATAGCAAAGTTATTTTTAAATTGCAAAATTTTACCTATTATGCATGTTAATTGTTTCTAGAGTGAAAGTTTAATGTCTTTTATATTGACTAATTTTACATGCAGACGCTTATGTAACATTATTGATTTTTATACATTTGTAACATACTGGTTAATTCAAATACAATATTAATTAGAAAGCATTACATTACTTGGTTAAACAAAATCCAAGTTGAGAAAAATAATTTCAGCAATGATGATATGGAGAAGTTCAAATTTTTTAAAATGATCATAAGTATATTTAAGATAGTGCTTAAGATAATTTATGATACATATTTAGTGGCATTGCAGCATATATATATATATATATATTCAAAAACTATATATATATATATATATATATATATATAGTTTTTGAAGTTGTATTAATGAATTGTGATTTTTTTATAGTTGAATTATCGTATCTGAACAAATAAAAACACTGATAGGTTATTACAAATAATACTAATAATCTCATAAAATTTTATATTACTTGGAAAGGAGGAAAATTTAAGCTCAACTCCCCATTGTAATTTATATCTCTCAGCACCTTCCCATTCATTTACCATTAATGTCACAATTAAAATTTTAAAGAATTGAAATATTTCTATGCCCACCATCATGCTCCCGATCCACTCCTCCATCACACTCGCATTCATGGGTCATCCGCACTACTATTTCACTTTATTCTAAAGTTTTCCATCTTGTTTCTCCTCCGATAACCTTTTTTCAGGGCTTAGAATAGTAAGGCATAAAAGTCTGTTTAATTTGTTATGAATTATTCGAGATAAATAAATACTATCTCAATGATTACATCCATAGTTGACCTTGGCTGTGTCTAACGTAGCCCATGTCTACTTACACTAAATTTCCAATAATTAAGCTTAAGTTTTAAATATAAATTTTGAAAATAATATATTATAAAAACTTTGATAATTAAATAAAAAAATATTAACAAGTTCATCTGGGAAGGTATTTGAATACAGCGGATGGATAAAGGATTTTACGTCCACCCACCGCACTCTATACCACGCAATAATTCTACAGTATATTATAAATCTTTAATCTAAATGTGTTAAATTATTCTATTAACATTATTCAATTGTGAATTGAATTCCGCAGTCTTCAAATAATTTTATAAAATAACATTTGAAATAAATTTTACCAGGCATAATATAATAAAATAAATTATACTTCAAATTTACGTGATAGGGTATTGGTGCTTGATTAGGATTTCTAGAACTTATTGGACCACAAAACAATGAGACGTTGACAAAGTTTATTTTTAAAAACAACAATTTTATTAACAAAAATAAAATCAAACAAAAGGAGAAAAAACTCTATATTATGTACAAAGTTCTTCATGGCTTTTCCCAGTTTTTTAACCATGTGTAAAAAAAATTTCTAAAATAGCTGATCTTGCTACATTATAAAATAATAACTATTATTAATTCTTACTGAACTAGGATTTACAATTGCCAGGGGATACAAAAATGATTATATTATTTACTGTAACTATTCTTAATATTGAGATATAATACATATCAAATTTCTCCCTATATATTTATGATTTCAAACAAAAGATTTGTTTTATGGTAAACACATTATTTATAAAGATAACTCATCTTCAGAATTCTATATTTAACTTTATCATTATTCTTGACTCTTATTAGTGAAATAAATCATTCAAATAACTCATTATCTCAATACAATAAATTGCACATTTAATTCACATTCACCAAGAAACATTAAATTAATTTTAGACCTTGTAAATAACCTTAATCACATATACTTTCTGTTCTTTAAGTAACGTACACCCGTAAGGAAACGAGGTCAGCAATAACATGAGGGTTGGCAAAGACCCGAAGAAAAAAAAAACGATCTTTTCATTAAGGTTGAGGTATGATAGGATTCATTGTACGGTATAGATATAACAAAGTGAGAAACTCATCTACTACATCTAAATACTTCATAAAAATTTTACTAAATATCTTAGTGAGCAAGCTAAGCTACAAGTCTACTGGGTAGTTGGTGATTCTTTACTAACCACGTATACAAGAGTCTCACACTTATTTGTACACATATAATTTTTTTTACATTTAACCCCCACGGAATATTGTACTGACACACGAGCCAACAATTTTCTAAGCATCAATCAGCTTACATCTTACTTAATTTGACTTTTATGATAATAATAATAAAAATAAGATATGTATATCATTTGCAAAATCATCTTTCTGCACATTTGGAACATAGTTATTGCATTTTATCACAATATGCATTCCATCTTAAAATATAATATTTGTATGCATAAATATTTAATAATAATACCCGATCTTTTAAAAATACCTTGTATAATAAAAGTTCTTATTTATAACTCTCACTCTTTTAATTCAGGGTAAAGCATCAGTTTAATATCTGAATAAGGCATATTTTAAAATTCTATACAAACTCAACTAATAAAAACTTCAATATAAGTTAAATTCAAACTTAGGCATATGATTAATTGTTTTGCTAATCTATTTAAATTTAATAAGTAATAAAATTATACTTAAGCAGTCCTCCTAGGATCTTTCTTACATTTTGCTGCAAATCTCATTTAGTTTTATGTTTGGTTTTATTCTGTTTTGTTTTGTTCTGTTCTGCATGCACACATATTGAATAACATAATTCATTGGAAAACTCTAATAATTATTTTGTGAATTAATCCTTGAGGTTTCTTTCAGTTTTAAGTTTTAGCACATAATTCTTTTTCTTAAAACTATTAATCCAAGGTCCTTTTTTATGAAAGCCCTTTAGACATTGGTAATCCTTGCTATTAAACACAGTAATTTTTCATTTCATATTAAATTTTTTATTCATTTTTTGGTTCTTTGCATTAAATTACATTTCATAGTCAAAGATAATTAGGTTTCTGTTGAGACTTATACTTGGTTTAATGTAATTTCACTAAGAGAAGTCCATTTATGCACATATTTTGCCATAAATTTTCAAAATTTCATTTAATTTTGTTATAGGTTGGTAGGATCTTTAGTTAGTTACTACTTATATTTCTTTTCCATTAATTCACAATGATACCATAAGTACTTCAAATGGAATTTAACATATAACATTAGTATTTGAATTTAGTATCATACTTATTTTTAATAAAATCAAAAATTATCTTCCTTCCGAATTTTTGATAATACAAATAATTAGAACCATCTGTTTTAATAAATACAAGTTTGAAATATAGATTCATAAAATACAGTGTTTTCTCCATTTTCCTCAAACAAAGTTTTCTCTATGGTTTAAGCTTCATTGTTTGGCGATTGCTAAAATTGAGTACAGTTGTATAGAAAAAAAGCATGAAATTGGTCAACTTCAGGAGAAATAACTACATGCCTAATATGAAACTTTACTCATTGATCATTTCTTACAATATTAACAAATTTTTGATGAAGTTTTTCATTCAGAAAAAGAACCAGAAAAAAAAAGTCTGAAAATTTTAGTATTAAAAATTTATAATTTAACCTGACGAATTTCCTTTGGATAGACTGATGATGAAGAGAGAACTCCTCCTTAATGATGGGCTGACTTTTTATTCTGTCTTGACCCCCCTTCAATTCATGAATGATTGACATGCCAAACTAATTATATCTAAATTTTAACTGGTTGATTGCTATTGTTTTACAAATTATTTATTCACAATTTTTTTATTATCAATTATATTAATAATCTCATAAAATTTTATATTAATTGGAGAGGAGGGAAATTTAAGCTCAACTTCCCACTGTACTTTACATCTCTCAGCACACTCCCATCCATTTATCATCAAAGACACAATTAAAATTTTAAAGAATTAATATATTTCTATGCCGATCCACCACTCCATCACACTATCATTCATAGGTCATTGCACTATTATTTCACTTCATTCTAAAACTTTCCATCTTGCTAGCTTTCTTTCCCCTCTGATAATCTTTCCTCAGAGCTTTAGAATAGTAAGGCATGAAAGTCTATACAATCTGTTACGAATTATTGGTGATAAATAAATACTATTCCAGTGATTACATCCATAGTTGACCTTGGCTGAATCTAACATAGCCAATGTCCATTTACTCTAAATTTCCAATAATTAAGCTTAAGTTTTAAATATAAATTTTGAAAATAACATATTGTAACCACTTTGATAACTAAAAAAAAAAATTATTAGCAAGTTTATCTAGGAAGGTATTTGAATACAATAGATGGATAAAGGATTTTACGTCCACCCACCCCACCGCACTCTATATCACGCAATAATCCTACCTACCGCATATTATAAATCTTTAATCTAAATGTGCTAAATTATTCTATTAACATTCTTCAATTGTGAATTGAATTCTGCAGTGTTCAAATAATTTTATAAAATAATCTTTTAAATAAATTTTACCTCGCATAATATAATAAAGTAAATCATACGTCAAATTTAAGTAATGGTATATCGGTGCATGATTAGGATTTCTAGAATTTATTGGACCACAAAACAATGAGACGTAGACAAAAGTTTATTTTTAAAAACAACAATTTTATTAACAAAGATAAAATCAAACAAAACGAGAAAAAAATCTACATTATGTACAAGGTTCTTCATGACTTACCCCTGTTCTTTAACAGTATATATATATATATATATATATATATATATATATATATATATATATATATAATCTAAAATAAATAGATGATCATGCTATATTATAAAATAATAACTATTATTAATTCTTACTGAACTAGGATTTACATTTGCCAAAGGATAGAAAAATAATTATACTATTTACTTTAACAATTTTTAATATTGAGATATTATAAATTTAAAATTTCTCCATATATTTTTATGATTTCAAATAAATGATTTGTTTTACGGTTACACACTTTACATATAAAGATAACTCTTCGTATAATAAGGAACTAGTAATTTACACTAACTAGTTTAACTCAATATGCCTCAACTATATTTTTTAAATTGAAAATATTTTATGTATTGCTTACCCAAGTGTTTACGAATTGGTAGTCAGATCGATTATTCTCTTACATGCACAGAATCACATAGTAATGTACCCTCAACAATAATACCTTAGATGACTTCCCGTTCCAGTGAAGTTCTCAGCTGGTTGTAAATAGAACTTTGGATACGCACTGCTTACCATTGCTATTTCCCGTGTTTTAATTCTGAATTCTATATTTAACTTTATCTTTATGTCTTGCATTGGTGGTCGAGAGGTCAGCGCGACTGCCTTGCACTAGCAGGCAGTTACCCGGGTTGCGGGTTCCTGTCCCGGCCGATGCTATGACACTTAAAAAAAACTTATCTTTATTCTTGGCTCTTATTAGTGAAATAAAGCAATCAAATAATGCAATGTCTCAGTACAATAAATCGCACATTTAATCCACACTCACTAAGAAACATCAAATTAATTTTACGATCCTGTAAACAACCTTCATAACTTATACTTTCTGTACTTTAAATAACGTACACACGTCAGGAAACGAAGTCAGAATTAACATGAGGGTTGGCAAAGACTTGAATAAGAGAAAACTACCTTTTCACTAAGGTTGACGTGTGCTAGGATTCATCGCTAGTCATACACGGATACATGGGTATGCCAAGCACACTCTGGCTATCATTAAAGAAATCATCTTACGGTGTAGAAATAACTAAATGGGAAACTCATCCCACTACATCTAAATACTTAATAAAAATTTTACTAAATATCTTAGTGAGCAAGCTAAGCTACAACTTCACTATCTAGGTAGTAATTTTTAACCAAGCACATATACAAGAGTCTCATACTAATTTGTAAACATATAAAAAAATTTACACTTAAACTACCCCCACAAAATATTGCACTGACATACGAGCCAACAATTTTCTAAGCATCAATCAGCTTACATCTAACGTAATTGAACTTTTATGATGATGATGATGATGATAATAATAATAATAATAATAATAATAATAATAATAATAATAATAATAATAATAATAATAATAATAATAATAATAATAATAATAATAATAATAATAATAATAATAATAATAAATAAAATAAGAGATGCGTATCATTTGCAAAATCATCTTTCTGCACTTTTGGAACATAGTTATTGCATTTTATCACAACATGCATTCCATCTTAAAATATAATATTTATAGGCATAAATATTTAATAATAATACCCGATCTTTTAAAAACACTTTTTATAATAAACATTCTTGTTTATATCTTTCACTCTTTTAATTCAGGATAAAACATCAATTTAATATTTCAATAAAGCATATTTTAAAATTTTATACTAACTCAACTAGTAAAAAACTTGAATACCAGTTAAATTCAAACGTAGGCATATGATTATTTTTTTTTTTGCTAATCTATTTAAATTTAATATTAGAAAAATAATAATAACAAGTAATAAAATTATACTTAAACAGTTCTCCTAAATCGTCCTCCGGATCTTTCTTGCATTTTGCTGCAAATCTTATTTAATTTTGTGTTTGTTTTTATTCTGTTTTGTTCTGTTTTGTGAGCACACATATTGAATTACCTAAACCATTGGGGAACTCTAATAAATTTTTAGTGAATAAGTGCTGGAGATTTCTTCTTTCTGTTCAGAAGTTTTAGCACATAATCCACTTTTCTTTTTAAATGCATAAACTAATAATCCAAGGTCCTTGACTTTATAAAATTACTTTAGATATTGTTAATTCTTACGATTAAACACAATAATTTTTCATTTCACATTAAATTCTTTATTCATTTTTGGGTATTTTGCATTAAATTATATTTCATAGTGGAAGATAACCAGCTTTCTGTTGAAACGTTGGCTTAATGTAGCTTCACTAAGAGAAGTCCATTTATTCGCATATTCTTCCATAAATTTTCACAATATTCATTTAATTTTGTTATAGGTTGGTAGAACCTTTAGTTAGTAATTAATTAAATAGAGTGATCATATGATAATTAGTAGTTACTAATTATATTTCTTTTCCTTTATTAGTCATCTATTTTTATTGACAAATAGTTACTTTATTTCACAACTATACAGTAAGTACTTTAAATGTGATTTAACATATAACATTAGCATTGGAATTCAGTTCCATACTTATTTTTAAAAAAATCAAAAATTATCTTCTTTCGGAATTTTTGATAATACAAATAATTAGATCCATCTGTTTAAATAAATACAAGTTTGAAATACAGATTCATAAAATACAGTGTTTTCTCGATTTTCCTCAAGCAAAGTTTTCTTTGCAGTTTAAGCTTTATTGTTTGCCGATTCCTAAAATTGCTTACAATTGTATGGAAAGAAATCATAAAATTGGTCAACTTCAGGAGAAACAAGTACATGTCTAATATAAAACTTTACTCACTGATGATTTCTTACAATATTAACAAATTTTTGATGAAGTTTTTTTTTCAGAAAAAGATCTAGAAAAAAAAAATATGTCTTAAAATTTTAGTATTAAAAATTGATAATTTGACCTGATGAGGTTCCTTTAGATAGACTGATGAAGAAGAGAGAACCCCTCCTTAATGACAGATTGACTCCCCCTTCCATTCCTCAATGATTGACTTGCCAAACTAATTATATCTAAATTTTAACCGGTTGATTGCTATTGTTTTACAAATTATTTATTGACAATTTTATACTATCATGTGGTTTTGTTAAAAAATTTTCCCTGCTCGTGGAAATCTTTCTGAAAAAATAAAAATGGACGTTTTTAATAAAAAATTAATACTGCATAGCAACCTGATTTTAAACCTAGAATTCTGAATGGGACTTGGCTACTCTGAATGAGATATTGAAACTAAATAATTCTTTAAAAGAGCATTCCACCAATATCCCACATTATTTTTATTGATTATTAATTAATTCTATAGTTAAAATTTCCAACAAATTTTACACATATACACTTCTAAACAGACATAAAATTCTCTCTGAACCAATTGCTTATTATTTTGATTGATTTTTGATCTTTTTCTTAGATAATTTGCTTAAATTCAAAATATAGCATTATAATTCCCTGTTATAAAAATATGATTGTTTACTCTTCACTCTCACAATGTTAACATTATAAATCCTAACCCACCTTCTTTCCATTTCCATCTCTAAAGTATTAATAAAAATAATTAGTAAAATATTTTTAACAAATAAATTTCTCAACTATATCAGTTTCCGATTTAATATTACTTTATTAAATTGACACTAAAATAAAATAATCTCTACTTATAAAACTTTATGAAAGAATTCTGTTTGTGTGTGTGCTAAGTAATTTACATATATCTATTTGCACTTTTATTTTGATTTGACTCAGCACCATGTAAAAGGCTTATATATTACCATAAATATATTATATGAGGGAAATTTTAATAAACAGTGTCTTAAATAACTCAGTTTAAAAATTAATGGAGCTTTGATCAAAACCAAAGGCTACAATATATATGGCTATTCAATCTTCCTCTGAAATCCTACAAGTATTTTTCAAAGTTATTTTTTTTTTATTGCATCTTTCAATACTTTTACCACCAACAATATAATAAATTGAAATCTACAAATAAATAAATTGTATTAAATTTTATACTAAAATTTTATTGATAACAAACTAAAATCAACAACAATAATGAAATAATAATAACAGAATAATAGAAATATGTTTACTTGCCATTAAAAGTTTCAGTTTGAGATTTAGATGAAAAAGATATGCGTGCTGTTGTATCTAAATTATCAGAGGTAACAGAGGACTCTGTAGTTTCTTTAAATAAAACTGGTGATATATCAGCAGAAGGATTAGTATGAAAAGACCATAAGTCGGTAACTGATATGGTTTTAGTACCAACTGGATTTGTATTGATGAAAACTATACATTCAGTAAATGCATCTGTAATAAAATTATTTGAAAAAGAAGAAGGTAAGTTTGTTTTTAATTATGAGAAACTGTTATATATTATTATTTTAAATAATAAAACTTTTATAATCTATTTAAGTACATATTATGCAATTATTAAATATACACATATTATTGGATCATAAATCACTTTATATTCATAAAATCTCTGCAAGTGCAAACTTACCTGAGCCATGTTTGATCTTTAAAAATTAATGTAAAAATTTATGTGATATATACAAGGAACCAGATTTGAGGTAAGCCATCTGTACACTTATTAAATAATTTTAGAAATAACAATGTTTTTACATCAATAACAGATTTTCTTCTGGAATTTATACTATTAGTAGCTTGTTATTATCTAACTCTAACGGTTATGGTTGAATTTTTTGAATTAATTTAGTCCTAATTATAAATGCTCGATTTTTTATAGTGTTGAACCATAAAATGACATTGTTTTTATTACAGTACATTATTTTACTCTGTTAATTTTCATCATTAAGTTTTCACTATAAGGCTTCTCCCAGCATGTTTAATTGCTGACTGATTACTGGTTTGCAAATACTGTACTACATGCCCATACATTATGAATTGTACTGCTCTCTGGTTATTTAGACTACTGCTTGAGATAGGTAGTTTTATTTTACATGCTTCAATTTACACCAAAGGCTGCATTATAAAATCTTTTGGCACACTACCATAGCAAGGTTATTTTTATATTTGCAAAATTTTACCTGTTATGCATGTCAGTTATTTCTAGCATGAAACTTTAATGTCTTTTATATTGATTAATTTTACATGCACGCCTAATTTTATTGATTTTTGTACATTTGTGTCATACTGGCTAATTCAAATACATTATTAGTTATAAAGTATTACATTACTTGTTTAAACAAAACCAAATTGGGACAAATATTTTTAACAATGATGACATGGATATTTTCAAATTTTTTTTAATAATCATAAGCATATTTTAGATAGTACTTAAGATAATTTTTTGACACATATTTAGTGGCTGTAGTTGATTTATCACATCTAAAACTTTTTGCAATAATTATAGTGCAAAATATAGCACCAATCTTGAAGAACAAATTGAACTAGTGATTTCATTCTTGTACTCACATTTAACTTAAAAATAATACGATAGTTTATCGATGATGGTATAAGCTAAAATAAAATTTTTAAATTTCTATTTTCATTCAGAAAAGATTTCAAAATGATGGAAGTAAGAAAGTTAATGTTAACTATAGCTCAATCTGAAATGTTAGTGCAATGATTAAAATAAAGCAAACATATAGTATTTAGAAATTGCAATAAGAATACTGATGAATACCTGCTCAAACATATTGCAACTAATATGGGGATATCAAGTATTTAAAAAATGTATGCAAATTCAATACTGAGGCAAAAATAAATTCATTCTATAAATTGACATTCTGCTGTCATCTAATATTTAGATGCTCAATCAAGAGTGTGTCCAAAATAGATTTTAACTTTCAAGATGAGACTTTTTTCAAGTTGGCATTTGGATTTTGGTCATTTTTTTCCATGTGTCTTACAGTTTTTGAGTTTTTGAAAATTATTTTTTTTTCATAAAATTTGCAAATTATTAGGAAATTATAAGAAAACTTTCTTTCATGTGGATATGTTTTCATCATCATGAATAGTTCAAGATAGCTTGAAATAAACACCAGGGGGCGAATTGTCCAAAAGACATTTCTCTGTCATCTGAAATACAAATGGGTTAATAGAAATCAATTTTAATTCCCATGATAACTGAAATATTAACCTTTCTGAGGGTCACTTTATTATTGGCCAAGTGAGATAAAACTCAAAAACTTTTCATTGGTCAACTGACAAACTCATTGATAGAAATATTTTCATCTTTTAATATATATTAATTTTAGTTTGGTTTTCAAAAAGTATATTAATTATTTGTAGAGTTAAGAAAGTAAACGAAAGTTTTTCAAAAATATATTTTTATTTGTATTTTATAAAAATATTCAAAAGCGGAAAAATCAAATAAGACATTACAAGCAAATTACAAGCAATGCAAACGTCATTTATATCCCTTGGAGATTTACCGTTACAAATTTTTTAAGAATTTTTTTAGTAAAATCTTAGCGGTTTTCTAAAAATAATTATATTTTCAGAATATTTTAACCAAAATACATTATGATATGTAAATAAATGCCAGAAAAATATTCTAAAACATTAATCTTTGTTTGAAAATTAAATAAACAGCTTGGGGCGATCTAAACTCTTGACAGGATGTCAAAATTATTGCTATCGCTGGTTCCTTTTTCAATTTACAATCGTGTAAAGTATATAATTTTTTAATAAATCCTTACTACTTTTGTAAAATAACTATATTTTCAGCAGATTTTATGAAAAATGTATGAAAAATAATAAAAAAAACATTCTAAAACATATATTTTCATTTTCAGAGGTGAAAAAATATTTATTGGAATCATCAGCCAATAAGAATCAAGAATGGATGGCCCAACCAATCAGAACTGGCCTTCTTCTTTTGTTAAAGTTAAAACACTCCTAGTATTGATTTTTTACTTGTAAAATAATTCAAGAGAGAGCAGCATCTTACGGGACTTTTTCTAAAGTTTCCATCACATATAAATACATCACCATAGCTCAAAAAATAGACGATTTAGAGTGATCCAAAGCCTTTGACACAACAATGTGTTGAACCCCGTTAAGGCACTAAAAATTTAATCAAAAATAAAAACAGATATTAATCATTATAGCTTTCATAATTATGAAAAGAAAATATTCAAAGGGAACATAAGTATATGAATATATTGTAGGAATAGAGTCTAATTCCCAAACCATTATATATATATATATATATATATATATATATTTGGGAATATATATATATATATATATATAGTGTGCCAGGTATTATCAAATGTCCATGCACAAAGTCTGCTGTAAAAAAAAATTACAGCAGATAAACATGTAAATTTGTATATATTAAGCACAATGAATATATAAATGTGCTATATTAATAATGGAAGTGGCATCTGAGCATTAGAATACACACACACACACACACTAATTTAAAGCAAACATTGAATTGACACAGAAATATTGTACACATATAATAAACTCATGTATTTTTTTGTTAGTATATTTTCAGTATATGTCATTTTATGTATTATGCTTTTCTCTGAAAAATTCAAATAGAAAAATACTTATTAAACAAATGGATCAAATGTTGGAACATATTAGTAAAATAAATAATTAAAGCAATTGTTCCAACATACTTGTATATATTTTTTATTTTTTTAAATTTTTTTAATTACTTTTCTAAAAACTATAGGAAAGAATGTTAATTGTTTTGGCAAAAATCTGACCAAAGCAAAATGTTGATAATCAATGCTACAATTAAACTGTTATTTTTTATAGATAAAATAGAAATTCTTTTGAATTGATATCAGGAATGAAGTGATCTGAGTATGCAATATGGAAACTAATCATTATATCAAACCCTGAAATGTAGAATTTAATCACAGAAATAGAAAAGAATGTTATAATCTAAATGATAAGGTAAATTAAAAGAGTTGGGTGATTCATACTTCTCAGAGGGGTACCTAAATTCATTCTTGTGAGTGGAGTGATATATTTTAGTCAGTGCTGTGGGATTTATTCTTTCTTTGGCAGTCATTCTGGGCAAGTTATTCACTACTTTGGCTCTGGAATTCTTTAATCATATAGCCACTTAGAGATTAATTTATGGACTAGACTATTGCTGATATTTTCTTAAGAAGAGATCCATTATACAGTTCTTTAAGAACTCTTGCTTTCTTGTGGATTCGATCAACCATTCAAGACAGCAGATGAAAATTTAATAATAATCATAATTATTATAATATACAAAAAGGAAAATATGAAGCAATCTATTAGAGGTTCCCATAAAATGACTGTGGAGTAGACAACTGGCCAGTGCACCACCCATTTCTCTGTCTTAATTGTCAAGATGTGATCACACCAGTTGCAGCCAGCCATGATGATTACAAAAACCACCTTACCTATGTCTGAATAAGAAGAAATTCTCACCTCACAGCCACTGAATTGAAGCCCACTCAAAGCCCAGTCAGTAGAAAATGAAGACACCTACATAAGTTTCTTTTAAAAACATTTTATTATTGAATTAATTCATTTTAATATTTCCGATAATTAAAAATATATATATATATTCTTATTATTATTAATCATATTAAAAAAGAGAGAGTTGTCTCTTGCATATATATACTGAATTTACGGTTATTACAGACATAATGACACAGCTTTTACTTAAATCTTTTAATTCATTTTTGTTCTATCCCAAATTCTTGTATATTCAGCAAATGTTGCAATTAGTTAGTGTTTTTTTATTGCAGCTTGTTTTTTTTCTTGTTGAAAATTGTCATACACTGGTAATATTTGGTAAATACGATACCTCATGTTGAATATCTAAAAATGTATTTATCCTTATATCCTTTTAAGTAATATTTTGTCACTGCTGCACCTTATGATGAGTGAAAAAAAAGGATTTATTTATTGTAAATTTCCCGTAAGCAAGTCTACTAATAACTTTATATTTAGAGTAGTAGTAAGTACATAATTGTGCTGCACGTATATGCATTTATAAGAATTTATTTATCATAAAAGGCAAATAGATACAGCACCTCATGTTGAGTGCTATATAGTATCTGACCTAACACAACCTTATTGACATGTTGTAAAATACAAAATTAATGAAATATTTTATAGTGCAAATATATGCATGCATAGTTGTTTTTTTAAATTATATTTGCTCTCAATAAAACAGGTTTTAAATTCCTGTGTAGAAGTTTATGCCTGTATAACTGAAAATCTTTTATATGAGAAATATATATCAAATCACACAAGACATAACTTATATCTACAGAGTAAATAGCTCAGATCACTTCCATTCTTTATGAAACATTGTAAATAGCTTTAGAGATTTATATAGTTTCTTAGTCATTTAAATTGTATTTATATATTTATCTATTTCAAAGCATCAAATATATATCCAGGTTTAATGATAATAATTCATTTATTTATTTTTATTATATTTTAAGTATGAAACGGTGATGGGAATCTTGGGATTAAATAAATATTTGATCATAATATTAAACATGTTTCATTTTCGTATTATTATTTATTTGATAAAATGTTCTCTTTCCTTATCAATCATGTACGTGTAATAACCATTTAACTTACACATTGAAGACCCTAGATGTAGAGTACTTAGGTAGCCACATGGGATATCACTCTACAGGGGTGTTAAATCTTATTTTTATGCTCCGCTGAACATATGGTATTGCACATTCTTCTAGGAAGGGAGTAATTCATTTTTTATTCTTTTCTAGGAGTGGCACGCAAAAGTTATTTTGTAAATAGACTTTTCAAAGGGGTGTACTTAAAATAAGTCCTAAACATTCCGGCATTCAAGTAAGATATCAACTAAAGGGGGTTTTTAATTGGCAGAGTCCTGTCAATTCACTCCTTCTATCAGTTTAGCTGGAAATACCAATATATATGAGTACAGACAATCGGCTAAATTGGTATCCATTTCTTTCCCTGTTAAATCTTGATCACTTCATACTCAGTGCAAGAATAGGAGCAGAATTCCACAGGGAAGTATGGTTTGGTACAGTAAAACTGGTGCCAACATGGTTTAAATATAAAAGTGGAACGATTGAGGAAAGAACAAGTTAAATTAGATAAATGTGTAAATTACAGTAAAAATAAATCACATGCAATATGTCTATATAAACTTAATGTAGGTGTAAGTAAAAACTAAATTAAATGTTGAATGTATATAAGAGAAGATATATAAAATGCGATCATTAGTTGTTGTTTTTTTTTAAAAATATATAGTGTAATTAGTAGGCCGTAATATGCTTGGTTTGCTCTATTTTTTTTAAAGTTATTCTAAAATAATTTAAAATATATTACTTTTGCATGCCACTTCTAGAAAAAAATAAAAAATGAATTTCCCCCCTCCTAGAAGGATGTGCAATACCATATGTTCAGCGGAGCATAAGAATGAGATTTAACACCCAGATAGAGCAATATCCCATGTGGCTAGCTCAGTACTCTATATCTAGGGTCTTCAATGGGTAAGTTAAATGGTTATTACAGTACGTGATTGATAAGGAAAGAGTACATTTTATCAAATAAATAATAATACAAAAATGAAACAAGTTTAATATTATGATCAAATATTTATTTAATCCTAGTTACCCACCACCGTTTCATACTTAAAATATAATAAAAATAAATAAATGATTTATTATTAAATCCGGATATATATTTGATGCTTTGAAATAGATAAATATATAAATACAATTTAAATATATAAGAACATATATAAACCCCTAAAACTATTTACAATGTTTCATAAAGAATGGAAGTGATCTGAGCTTTTTACTCTGTAGAAATAAGTTATGTCTTGTGTGATTTGATATATAATTCTCATTATAAAAGATTTTTGATTATACAGGCATACGCTTCTACCCAGAAATTTAAAACCTGTTTTATTGATAGCAAATATAATAAAAAAACAACAACTATGCATGCATATATTTGCACTATAAAATATTTCATTAATTTTGTATTTTACAACATGTCAATAAGGTTGTGTTAGCTCAGCTACTAAATAGCACTCAACATGAGTTGCTGTATCTATTTGCATTTTACGATACAATACATGTATATTCATGCAGCACAATTATATACTTACTACTATTCTAAATATAAAGTTATTAGTGAACTTGCTTACAGAAAATTTTTCAATAAATAAACCTTTTTTTCCCACTCATCATAAGGTGCAGCAGTGACAAAAAATAACTTAAAAGGATATGCGGATAAATACACTTTTAAATGCTCAACATGAGGTAGTGTATTTACCGAATATTTACAGTGTATGTGCGAGTATATACACATGTATATTTACATATGACAATTTTCAACAAGAAAAAACAAGCCACAATAAAAAAACTAACTAATTGCAACCTTTTCTGAAAATACAAGAATTTGGGATAGAAAAAAATTGAATTAAAAGATTTAAGTAAAAGCTGTGTCATCATGCCTGTAATAACCGTAAATTCACTATATATATGCAAGAGACAACTCTCTCTCTCTCTTTTTTTAAATGATTAATAATAATAAGAAAAAAATATATATTTCTAATTATCGGAAATATCAGAATGGATTAATTCAATAATAAAATATTTTTGAAAGAAACTTATGTAGGCATCTTCATCTTCTCCTGACTGGGTTTTGAGTGGGCTTCAATTCAATGGCTGTGCGGTGAGCATTTAATCTCATTCAAGCATAGGTAAGGTGGCTTTTGTAATCATCATGGCTGGATGGAACTGGCATGATCACAACTTGGCAATTACAACAGAGAGAGGGTGGTGCACTGGCTGGTTGTCTACTCCATGGTAATTTTATGAGAACCTCTAGTATATTGCTTTATATTTTCCTTTTTGTATATTATAATAATTATGATTATTATTAAATTTTCATCTGCTGTCTCAAATGGTTGACAAATCCACAAGAAAGCAAGAGTTCTTAAAAGAACTGTAGAATTGACCTCTTCTTCAGAAAATATCAGCAATAGTCTAGTCCATATATTAATCTCTAAGTGGCTATATCATTGAAGAATTCCGGAGCCAAAGTAGTGAAAGACTTGCCCAGAATGACCACCAAAGAAAAAATGAATCCCACAGCACTGACTAAAACCTATCACCCCATTCACAAGAACCAATTTAGGTATTCCTCTGAGAAGTACGAATCAGCCAACCCTTTTAATTTACCTTATCATTTAGATTATAACATTCTTTTCTATTTCTGTGATTAAATTCTACATTTCAGGGTTTGATATAATGATTAGTTTCCATCTTGAATACTCATATCACTTCATTCCTGATATCAATTCAAAAGAATTTTTATTTTATCTATAAAAAATAACAGTTTAATTATAGTATTGATTATCAACATTTTGCTTTTGGACAGATTTTTGCCAAAACAATTAACATTCTTTGGTTATGGAATAAAATTAGTTTTTAGAAAAGTAATTAAAAAAATAAAAAATATATACAAGTATGTTGGAACAATTGCTTTAATTATTTATTTTACTAATATGTTCCAACATTTGATCCATTTGTTTAATAAGTATTTCTCTATTTGAATTTTTCAGAGAAAAGCAAAATACCTAAAATGACATATACTGAAAATATACTTACAAAAAAAAATATGTGGGTTTATTATATGTGTACAATATTTCTGTGTCAATTCAATGTTTGCTTTAAATATAGCACATTTATATATTCGATGTGCTTAATATATACAAATTTACATGTTTATCTGCTGTAATTTTCTTTACAGCAGACTTTGTGCATGGACATTTGATAATGCCTGGCACAATATATATATATATATATATATATATATATATATATTAAATACAAAAAAAATTGTATCATTGTTTGTGTGTGTATTATAAATATTTATAGATACAATTTATTAGTAAGTAGTAATGAGAAAAATGAATGAAGATGAATATTATAATAGTTAGTTGTTTTATTCTCTTGTATTGATTATTATAGCAATTTCATTATATAGTGTATTTTTTCTTTAAAATAAAACAGGCTAGACTAGATTGTTGCATTGTCCAGCCTAAGGTCAGTATATACATAGCCTGCAAAAAAAGCACTTGTGTAGTCTGAAGTATGGGGTGTAAATGTGAAAATCAATGATATGACATTTTGCTATAGTATCTTACACACACATTCAGATTTTCTTATTGTTGGATAAATTATGGTTTGTAAAAAATTGTCAAAACAGTAATTTTTGACACTGGAAGGAGAGGTTAATGTTTGTTTTTATTACTTGATGCCAGTAAACTTGGTCAGTTTTACATTTCCTTTGTTTTTGAAGTCATAGCTACTGGTTTAAAAAGTTCTTTGGCTGATAGCTTTACACAGCTGTAGATAAATTATGCAAATTAAAATATAAAAATGGCTGGGTTGAAAAGAAATTGGCTCAGTATTATTTTTTCTTTTAAGTTCCTTGCAGTGAGGAAAGAAGTGAGAGCAAAATGTTAAAGTATTGCTTTATATTCTATAACTGGGGATGTGCTGATATATGAATACTATTGTATTTAAGATATTCAAGAGAAAACTTATATATATATATATATATATATATATATATATATATATATATATATATATATATATATATATATATATATATATATATATATATATATCAGAGTTATTAAAAGAGTTTCAGCAAAGAAAGAAACATAGTCAAAGAAAGCAATAAATCTCCACCAGGATTAATAAAGATTCAATCCCCAAAAAGAAGCTAAGAGTAAAATGGTGTTCTAAGAAGAATATAAATTGTTGCTTTAAAGAAAAATGGACTTGATATTTATGTATAATCTTAGCAGTAAGAAAAGGAAAATACAGTGTTAAATTGCTTTATTTTGTCCTCAAGATTCAGACTACCATGAGTTAAGTATTTTGTCTGCACTCTCATATATCTATTTAAGACCCAGAAAATGACCACCTTTCTAGTTATCCAAGCCAACAACACAGTTATTTTCAAAGACTTCTTTTTCATCCCATGGTTTATTAAAGAATTGTTTTCTTTAAAGAGAAAGATAAGAAGAAAGAAGAAAGATATAATCCACACATCAAGCCTCAACTAATCTACTAAGCAGTTTTTAATTTTTTTAATTTTCATTAGGAATGCCAGAAATAAACTTGAAATTATAAAAAAAAATAAAGTGCCTGAAGTCAGCCTTCAACTCAGATTGGACATTCTCAAGTGTCAATCATCATTTTTTAAATTTTATACATAAAAACCATTCTTTATTTTATTTTATTAATTACCAGTATGCATAACAACATCATAAATACATTTTAAAGTTATTAAACTTATTTTTTATTATCTTTGAATATTATATTTTTTATTGTTATTTAATATGTCTTTTGTTTATTATTGTCATTTATTGGGTTAGCCAACAGTACTCGAGCAGTTTATCAATATATATTTTGTAATGTTTTTTTTTTTTTAATTTATTTTGCATATGTAATTTTGATATAAATGTTGCTCTCTTCAAGATTTAAATATTTTTTCATATGTATATGATTTATTTGCAATTTAGTAATATGAAGTGGAAACATTTTAACATGATATATATGTTGACATATCATGAGTGTGTGTGAATTACTGCCTGTACAGATATACATCAATTAGGATAAGGTTAGACTAAAATCTAAATGCTTAATAATTTTTTTAAGAGAGCCAATCAATAGAGGATGGATTCACATGTATGAGAGTAAACACATACATACTGTGTGAATGATTTTTGTATTGCATTTATGACATATATAATAATGCTGGGAGAAATATCGAGTAAGCATTAGATGGAATGTTTTTTTGGAATGTTTCATTTTAAACCAGCTTATCTTAAATGGGCAGGAGCATATACATATATTTAATTCTTTTATTGGTTATACATATAGTATTTTTTATAATGTAATGCTTTGATTGATCTAGTAATTAAAGTCAATAGAATGATCAGAAATCTGTTTGTTAAAAAACAAGGAATCTTAATAAACATAGTTATATATTATTTGGCTTTAATGCTATTATTATTAGTATTGTTATTTTTAATTTCATCATTTAATTAGTTCATAACATGTATACCTGATCATCTGCTCATCATCAGGGGGTGATTGATTCTCATCATCAATTGTTTGATTTAATCTCATAATTAATGGGGATATATTCATGTCTAATTTAAATGATATAAATTATGTTAGTTGGTTATATTTTATTCATTATCATCAATGATGACTGTGTAAGCTATCTATATGAGTATTAGGATTGTGATTATCATGACCTAATTAAGTGATTATGGAGATTTATAGAAATAGTTCCACACCCATAGTTGAAATGTGATATAACTATGTAAATTGTATAAGTTATTTGATTATTGAGTGTGACATATAGAGGACTTGAGGTATATGGTAGATTTTCCTCATGTCTCTGTAGAATGATTTGGTTACATATAACTTAAAGTTATTTGTTTAAATTAGTGATGAATGAGCAAATTATTACCTGATTGTTGCTGATGATCATGGACATATTTCTTTGTAGTATAAGAATTTTTGGATAAATTTAGTGAGATGTATCTCAACTTTAAAGAAGTATATCAATTATATTTGTGCACTCACAAGTTTGAGTGGTATGGAAAGGGTTATATGTGTATGATTCAGTATATACCATTTGGGGAATCTGTTGGCTTAACCCAATAAATCCCACATGCTAGCTATAGTTGAAAGATACTCCACCTGGATAGGGTTTATATTCTTATTTAAAACTAATATAGTTACCAGGCTGATAACATGTAATGATGGTTATAAGATAAACTGTGAACTCTTCCATGGTAATAAAAATAATTGTTTATTAGGTGGTTGTACTTGGTGATATGGTACCATCCCATTCAGCTGTGTACTGGTATATAAATGGTTTCCCAACTGAGAGTTTGAGATATACTATCTACCTGAGATGAGAAGAAGTTAGAAAAGTGGTGTGTAGTCAGAAAAAAAAGTTTTTTTGTGGAGAATTATTTTGGCCATATATTTTTATTTTAGACTTTTATATGATGATGATTATTATTATTTCATTTTTTCACTGATGTTGATAAATGAATACAGCAATGAAACATCTGAGTTTTTCAATTCTGGAATATTGTATGTGTATCACAACTTGAGTCAGTTTGAATGGCAATAGCATTTTTGTTAATATTTTATTACTGGAAGATAGGCACAGGAATAGTGGTAGTTATAAATTATGGGATAATAATTTTGTGCATATATGGAGAGTTCATGTTATAAAAAATCTATTATTTTAAAAGTTGGATCGGATATTTGATTGTTGGAGTTTGGTTGTTTATATTGCAGTTTTGATGATGGATGGAGAGTTTTGTCACTGCCTTGAGAATATGATGTATTCATGCCACTCATGACCAATCAATCTCATTCACTGGTCCAACCCAGGTTATGATTTGCTCTTATTCATTATGAAGATGTTAACAGTAATCCTGCCATGATCTCACCCTCTAAAACTTCAAGACAGTGAGCAAGGCATCATTATTCTTAAATATTTCCAGCCCCTAAGACTTTGTATAAACAGAGCATTGCAACAGCATTTGAATTATTTTAACAAGTGTTGTGGTACCTTAAAATGATTGAGTTTGAATAGATTTCTGGGTTTTTATGGTGCATTGGGTTTCTTAATGTGCTGTGACTGAATTCTTTTATTTGTCTTAGCACTGTGAGCTGCTAATCATTCTATTGTCCCTCAATATTTTTTAAGATCTCTAAAGCAATAGATAAGTATATAATTTGAATTATGATCTCTATTATAAATATATGCATGTGCAATACAAGTTATTGTTGGTTAGTTCATTACATAATGGATATGGAAATTTTTTTGAAAGCATGAGCAGATTGTGTGCTAATACAAAAAGGGTGCACCAGTGGCATATTGGTACATAGAATGTCAGTTGACAAGGAACACTAATATAGAGATTGCTTACTCCTAAATAGGGTTTTTTAAAATAGGTGTTGAGGCTAATTTTATATTTGTCAATTAAATGCAGAAAAATTAGGTGGTAAAGGAGGTTATGAAGGCAGATGTAGGGCACTTAAGATAGAGATGGTTGAGTGGATAATGAAAAAAAAGATGTGAACAGTGAATTTTGCATAAGTAGAGACAAATAGCAGAATATGTAATAAAAACTAATGATTGTAAAATATTTGGGAATGTATGGGTGGATAGATGGTGTTAACTCTAGGTGTGTTAGAGATCAAGAGACAAAATCAAAGAAAAGAAGAAAAAAAAAACAAGAAATATAGAATGTAAATATTTTTACTTTATAAATAAAAGTAGAAATAATTTAATACAGAGCAATATTAAAAGATAGCCACTAAAAGGATGAAGACAGAAGAAAAGCAAGGTTATCCACAGTTCTTGCAAACTATGATTGCACAATTTAAGGAAATGAGTCAGAAAATAGATCAGCAATCTCAAAAAACTAAGGAATCTATAGAGAGACAATCTAAGAAAATAGATCATAAACCTCAAGAAATGAGTCAGAAAATAGCTCAATAATCTCAAGAAACTAAAGAATCTATAGAAAGACAATCTCAGAAAATAGATCAGCATTCTCAGAGAATAGATGAACAATTTCAGAAAATAGATTAGCAGTCCCAAAAAACTAAGGAATCTATAAATAGACAATCTTGGAAAATGGAGCAGCAGTCTCAAAAAATGAGTCAGAAATTGATATCAAAATAGATAATTTGAATAGAGAGATGGAAGGTAAGATAATTTGTCTAGAACAGAAAATAGATAGTAATATGGATAGACAGATAGAAGAACTTTGTCAGGCTTTGCAAATAGAAAACTTTGAAATGGATTTAAAGAATAAATGGCAAGAATTCGATGAAAAATACAAAAGGGTTATAAGAAAATATCTAAACAGTGCGAAGGTTGTGAACTAGCTAAGAATAGCCTTAGAGAGTATGTTAGCAGTGAAATCAATGCGTTAAAGTTAGAGGTAGTTGCAGTCCAAAAACAGTTAAAAGTAGAATATAAAAATCTGGGAAAAGGCAAGACAAGTCAGATCAGAAATTGAAGAAAGTACAAAAAGAAGTGCAGAGTATAACAACCAAGAAAGAAATAGAAAGTATAAAACAGAATTTACTAGAACTGGAAGTAAATTGTCAGAAAGGTCAGATAGATTTTGATTAAAAAATCTAGAAAGTCAAAAAGAAATTGCTGTAAGGAGGTGAGAGAAAACCTATGTTGTCAAGAGAAAAACATGAATCATAAAATTTTAATAATGATAGAGAATAAAATGACCAAAATAAAAGAAACACAGGTAAAAGAATTATCTAGCAATGGGTCATGTAGACCACCACAAAATATAGAGCCAGATATTTATGAAAATAATCCTACAGGAATAGAGAATGTACAGATATTAAAAAAGGGACCAAAATGGCAAGAAGAGAAAGAGAGCTTGATGAATGAGAGAAGAAGCAGCCATATAGCTAAGTACATCCAGAATAAATTTATTAGGGGTGGATATGGGAAAAATCCCATAGAGTATTTAACTGGTCTCGATGAACAGTTTTCTTTAGGTTGAATAAGTGATCAAGAAAAATTAGTAGTCACTAGTAACCATTCACATGCCACAGTGAGAAGTTGATGGTGTGCACTCTTTTTATAGACCTCAGACATATGGACATTTTAAGAGACTGTTACTCCAGATATTCTGGAGTGAAGAAAAGCAGAAGAGTTTGAAGTACAAGATTGGCCAGCAAAAATATAACCTTAGGGAAGGGACCTATACTCAATTCATCCACACTCAGGCTGCTACTTTAAAAATAATGACCTGTCTTTTATCTGCAACACAAATAGTAAGAATAACTAGGAGAAATCTTTTTAAACAGGTAGAACAGGCTTTGATAGCTGCTAATATATACTCCATAGAAAAGGTGGCAGGCATGTTGGATGCATTAGGGAATACCAAAAGTATGGCCAAAGTTATGCAAGAAGGAATGAAAGTTACAACTAGAGGGTCTCCAGTATATGAGTTGGGAGTAGATAGGCCAAAACTGGCACAGGACACCCCATAAACCAAATATAAGACCTGGGAATAACTCCAATAATCAAACCCAAAGAAGCGGAGCCATAATAAATAAGAACAGAAGTCCAGTAGCAAGTTGCTCTGGAATTAATAGAAATTCTACACACAAAATACAGCAAAAGACCATAGGGATTGTGCCAAAAACCAGTCCAACAAACAAGGATGGGCCTCGACAGAATGTCTCCTACTGCAGAAGCCCATTGCTAACTTGGAAAACAGGGACAATAATCTAACAATAAATTTAAGTTGGAACCTAGGAGATAATCTGGACAATGAGTCTGTGAAAGCATGTTATACTTTAGGTGACTGCATTGGTGAATACAAGGAGCAAAAACACTGTATAATAAAATACAGAAAAAAGATGAGGGAATTTCCAAATTCCTCATAAAACAAACTTTATCACATTAGCTAATGGAAAAAGGCCAAGCTGTTTACACAACAGGTATGGCTACCCTGCAGATAGGATCTTGCTCCTTTGAATATGCCTTCATGGTCATGCAAGAAGTTATATTAGGAATGTATATTTTAAATGGGCATGGGAGCATGATTGATTTCACAATAAACACATAAGATGCCAAAGCAGAGAAGAGGTCCTGGGAGGAGTGGTACCATTTTACCAAACAAGGATTGCCATGTTCCAAGAGACCTTTACTCAGCACGATGTAAGGACTAAGTTAAAGGGAAAAAAGTGGATGGGGAGGGAGTTACAAGGGAAATCATTTCAGTTACTTTGCCAATTCATTGAAGTATTTTTCAGAAGGCCTGACATCATTAAGGGATATGTGCATCAGATTCAATTAATAAAATCAAAACCATATCAGTGTAAAATGTACCTCATCCCTTATCAATATAGAGCTGAGGTCAGGTCACAAATTAGGAAAATGGTGGAATGGAACATAATTAAAAATATTCATCTGCTTACAATAACCCTTTGGTTATCATCCAAAAGAAGGTTAGCACCACCAGGTATGCCTAGATGCAAGATTCTTAAATTGGTTAATTATACCAGAGAGGGATGTTCCACCCAATGTACAGGAACTACTAACCTCATTTAGAGGTAAAACTATTTTCAGTGCCTTTCATTTGACTGCCAGTTATTGTAAAATATACTGGCACCTGGAGGATCAAGAGTATACTATGTTTAGACATGAGAGTCATTCGTATATGTTTAAAAAGATTCCATTTGCTCTTATAAATAGCCATGCAGAATTGCTCCAGTGCCTGAATAGAGTACTGTCAGAAAAGGTTAAATGGTCATCACAACCTATGTCAATGATATACTTATTGCCTCAAGCAATCCCACAGTACATCTCCAACATTTGAGTACCTTCTTAAAAATATATTCAAGAGAAAAATATAAAAATTAACCTGGCCAAGAGTACCATTGTGATGCAAGAAATTCCATTCCTAGGACATATAGTGGGAGTAAAAATGATAAAACCTAATCCTGAAAAAATAATGATCTGGAACTTTTCTCAACCAGAAAATAAAAAGCAGTTGATATTCCTCTTTGGTATCTGCAACTTTCATTATCACTTTTATAAATATATTTTGTATGACACTATCTTTCTGTCTCAGTTACTCAGAAAGGATACCAAATGAAAATGGACTGAACACCATTTCAAAGAAATGAATCAGTTTAAAACTAAATTCTTTCAACAAATCATATTAGTATATCCCAAATTTGAGGATACCTTCTATGTGTACACTGACAGCAGTGAATATGAGATGGGGTGAATATTAATTAGATAAAGATTGTAGACCACAGGTACTTTACTTTCAGTCATCTCCTGAGCAGACCTGAATTACATTACACTACAACTGAGAAGGAGGCAATGGCAATGGTTTGGGCCTTTCAGAAGCTTAAACAATACTTAGTGGAATCACATATTGTTGTAATAATCAATCACAGGAGACTAGAGTTCCTCAATAGGAGCTATCTAAACAATGAAAGGCTGATATGATGAAGCCTATTCCTGCAACAATTTGACTACCAAATTCAATAATGTAAAGGAAAAGAGAATGTGATTGCAGACATTCTCAGTAGAAAACATGTGAGGATACAGCTGCAGCATGTAAACCTGGACCATGCATATAAAGCAGCATTAACCCTTGTTGTGTGCAACTCTATAGAAAAGAATTTACATCAGTTATCACAATTACAAGGTCAGGATCCAAAATTATAGCCAATAATGGTCAATTTGCCTGAGGAAATTACAAGCAATACAATCACTAGAATGATAGTCAATAAATCCCACCTTAGATATTGATATAATCAGGATCTGCTATACTTCCAAACAGTAGAACACCAAGAAACCTCATGGAGGATATATGTCCCCATGTACTTAAGGGAAAGATTAATATATTATTTTCACTGTTTATATGGGCATTATGGACCCAGAAATGTAGAATGTCATTAGGATGCTATTCTACTGGCACAGTATATATGCCTCAATACTACAATGTCTTAAGTATTGTGAAATTTGCCTTAAATCCAAGTATACTAGTCACTTGTATGTGGAAGTCTTGCAAATCATTATTCCTGAACAACCAAATGATCTTTTGGCTATAGACTTTTATGGGCCATTGCTGCCAAATAAGAGTTTTAGGTATATCTTGGTTATTTATGATGTCTTTTCAAAATTTGTTGCTGCTTATCCAATATACAAAGTCAATGCAAGAAGTGCCATCAGGAATTTAAAAAGCTTTCAATTTACATTCGTAGGAAAACCTAGAACTATCCTTATGGATCATGCTACCTCTTTTCTCTCCAAGGAGTGAAACAACAGGTTAGTGAACCAAGGAATTAAACATGTCCTTAGTTCCATTTGTAATCCACAATCTAATCCATGTGAAAGAATCATGATGAAATTAGTGGATTGTTAAGGATTTATTTGGAAGGAAATCATAAGAATTGGGTAAAACACTTAAGTAAAGTAGTTTGGTATATCAATATCACCCATAATGAATCTACAAAGTTTGCCTCAATTCGCCTACATTATGAAAAGTGAGAACCCAATCTTATAAAGACACCCTTGACAACCATACAGGAATAAGAGATAGGTCAAAAGTAACTTATAGATAGAGCAAGAAACAATATATCAATGATAGCTGAAAAGTGGATCGCTAAAGGTCCAGGGAAGCCTGCACAGTTCAATGTAGGTGATCATGTTTTTATTAGAGTAGCTCATGTTAGCCACCAGCAGAAAGATAAATTTAAAAAATTCTAAGGGCCATTTCATATCAAGGAAAGGAAAGGGGAAAATGCATTTTTACTGAAATCATCAGAGTGAGAAAAAAAAGCACGTATAATGCATGTAGCCTTAAGCCAATGGTGATCCTTGCATGAGCAATTCTTTTCTTGCCTTACATTTGAAAAAAAAGAGAGAAAAAGAAAAGAGTAGGAAAAAGGAATAATAGATATAGAAAGTCTAATTCTAGCTAGAGACTACACAATATTAAATAGAAAGCCTAAAGTACTTATTTAATTATTTATAAGAGATTATCAATTTTTTTGTTTGGAGGTGAGACATATGTAGGAATAGAGTCTAATCCCCACACAAGATTTATTAATAAAAAATTTCTTTATGTAGGAATAGAGTCTAATCCCCACACAAGATTTATTAATAAATAGTAATGAAAAAAATGAATGAATATGAACATTATAAGAGATAGTTGTTTTGTACTTTTGTATTAAATAATATAATAATTTCATTATATAGTATATTTTTTCTTTAAAATAAAACAAGCTAGACTAGATTGCTGAGTTGTCCAACCCAAGGTCAGCATATAGATAGCTGCAAAGCACATGTTTGGTCTGAAGTAGGGGGTGTAAATGTGTAAATTAATGATATGACATTTTTCTATGTTTGCTTACACACACAATCAGATTTTCTTATTGTTGTATAAATTATGGCTTGTAGAAAAAAACAATATTAAAAAGATTGATTTTTTGACACTGCAAGGAGAGATTAATGTGTTTTTATATTACTTGATGCCAGTAAAGTTGGTCAGTTTCAAATTTCTTTTGTTTTTAAGATCATAGCTGTTGGTTTAAAAAAGACCTTTGGCTGATAGCCTTATGCAACCTTAGGTAAATTATGAAAATTAAGTTATAAAAATGGCTCAGTTGGAAAGAAATTTGCTCAGTATTATTGTTTTTCCAAGTTCCCTGATTGAAAGAAGCGAGAGCAAAATGTTAATGTATTGTTTTATATACTATAACTGAAGATGTGTTGATATATGGGTAGTATTGCATTTAAGTTTTTCAAGAGATAAATATATGTATCCGAGTTATGAAAAGAGTTTCACCAAAAAAAAAGAAACTTAGTGGAAGAAAGCAATAAATCTCCATCAGGATCGATAAAGATTCAATCCCCCAAAACAAAGCTAAAAGTAAAATGGTGTTCTAAGAAGAATATATAAATTGTTGCTTTAAAAAATAGACTCGGTATTTATATATATTTTTAGTGGTAAGAAAAGAAAAATGCAGTGTTAAATTGCATTATTTTGTCCCCACAATTCAGACTGCCATGAGTTAAGTATTTTGTCTGCACAACCATATATATGTATGACCCAGAGAATAGCTGCATTTCTAGTTAACCAAGCCAAAACCACAGATGGGCTCAAAGATTTCCCTTTTCATCCAAGGTTTATTAAAGAATTGGCATCTTTAAAAAGAGGGAGATGAAGAAAGCAGAAAAGTCAAAGATGTATATGATCCATATATCAAGCCTCAACTAATCTACTAAACAGTTTTTAAAAGTTTTCTTTTGTTTTTGTTAGGAATGAGAAAAATAAAGTTGAAATTATAAAAAAGAAAAAAGTGAAGTAGCCAATGTCAGCCTGAAACTGTAGACAAACAAAAGAGCAATATTTTGTCTCAGTTTGGACATTGTCAAGAACTATAAAATGGATTGGTAACTTAAAAAATTTATTAATCATTTATTTTACTTATTTAAAGTAGTTGTTTAAATCTCCTCCTGTGTGTCAAATATTGTTTTTATTTTATTTTATATATAAACATTATTAAAAGTTTGTTTATTTAATTTTATTTTATTAATTATCATCACAAATACATTTTGAAGTTATTAGAATTAATTTTTATTATCTTTGAATATTATTTTTTATTGTTATTTAATATGTCTTTTGTTTATTATTGTCATTTATTGGGTTAGACAACAGTACTTGAGCAATCTATCAATATATATTTTGTAATGTTTTTTTTATATTGATTTTGCATATGTAAGTTTGATATAAATGTTGCTTCCACCAAGAATTAAATATTTTTTTTATATGTATATGATTTATTTGCAATTTAGTAATATGAAGAGGAACATTTTAACATGATATATATATGTTGACATATCATGAATGTGAACATATATAACATATATATATATGTTGACATATCATGAATGTGTGTGGATAACTGCTTATACAGATATACGTTACTTAGGATAAGTTAGAATGGGTTAGACTAAAATCTGAATGCTTAATAATTTTTTAAGGGAGCCAATTAATAGAGTATGGATTCACATGTATGAGAGTGAACACACACATACTGTGTGAATGATTTTTGTATTGCTTTTATGACATATATAATAATGCTGGGAAAATATTGAGTAAGCATTAGATGGAATGTTTCATTTTAAACCCGCTTATCTTAAATGGGCAGGAGCATATACATATATTTAATTCTGTTATTGGTTACACATACAGTATTATTTTTTTTTATAAGGTATCACTTCGATTGATATAATAATTAAAGTCAATTGAATGATCAGAAATTTGTTTGTTAAAAAGCAAGGAATGTTAATAACCTGAATTATATAATATATGGCTTTATTGTTATTACTATTATTTTTAATTTTATCATTTAATTAATTCATAACAAGTATACCTGATCATCTGATCATCATCAGGCGAATAATTTGTTGTCAAAATCTTGGTTTGATTTAATCTCATAATTAATGGAGATATATTAATGCCTAATTCGAATGCTAGATATACATTAAGTTAGTTGGTTATATTTTATTCATCATCAATGATGAATATATAAAGTATCTTTATGAGTATTAGGGTTATGATTATCATGATCTTATTAAGTGATTATAAAGATTTATAGAAATAGTCCCACACCCATAATTGATATGGGATGTAACTATGTAAATTGTATATATTTTTGAGTGTGACTTATAGATGGCTTGAGATATACAATAGATTTCCCACGTTTCTGTAGAAAAGTTTGTTTAAATTAGTGATGAATAAGCAAACAATTACCTGAATGTTGATGATGATCATGGATATTCTACATTGTAGTTTAAGAGTTTTTGGGTAAATTGAGTGAGATGTATCTCAACTTCAAAGTGGTATATCAATTATATTTGCAAAGTCACAAGTTGGAATGGTATGCAAGGCTAATATGAGTATGATGCAGTATAGAACCATTTGAGGAATCAGTTGCCTTAAACCAATAAATACCACAAGCTAGCCATAGCTGACAGAACCTCCAAATTTGATCGGGTTTATATTCTTAGTTGAAATTAGTATATCAACCTGGCAGATAACATGTGATGATAGTTTAATATAAACTATGAATCTTTCCATGGTAATAAGTAATAATTGTTTATTAAGGGATTGTACTTGTTGATATGATTCCATCCCATTCAACTGTGTACTGGTACAATATATATGGTAATCCATTCTTCCTTTGAAATCCCACAAATATTTTTCAAAGTTATTTGCATTATTGCATCTTCTTACACTTTAACTCCAGTAATATAATAATTTGAAACTTAGACATAAATAAATTGCATCAAATTTTACACTAAAATTTTATTAATGAGAACATAAAATCAACAACACCAAGGAAATAATAGTAATAGAATAATAGTAATATATTTACTTGCCAGTAACAGTTTCGGTTTGAGATTTAGATAAAAAGGTTGTGTCTGCTGTTGTTTCTAAAATATCAGATGTAACAGAGGCCTCTGTACTTTCTACAAATGAAACTGGTGATATATCATCAGAAGGATGAGTAGGAATAGATGAGAAATCTGTAAACAATATGGTTTTATTACTAACCAGATTTGTATTGGGGAAAATTGTACTTTCAGCAAATGAATCTATAATAAAAGTATTTAAAAAAGAAAAAAAATAAGCTAGTTTTTAAATATGAAAAAGTATTATATATTATTTTAAATAATAAAAGTTTTATAATCTTGTTAAATACATAATATGCAATTATTAAATATACACATATTATTGGATCACAAATAATTTTAAAGGTGTAAAATCTCTGCAAGGGTAGACTAACCTGACCCATAAGCCATCTGTAAATTTATTAAATAATTTTAGAAATAATACTGAGGTTTTACCTTAATAACTTGTTTATTTCTCAAATATATAAACTATTACTAGCTTGGTTTTTTTCTATGATAAAATTACTACCTTGTTGTTATATAAAGTTAACTGTTCTGGTTGAATTTCTTGAATTAACTCAGGCCTAATTATGAACGCTCGATTCTTTCTTTATAGTGTTGAACTATAACAATGCATTATTTTTATTTCAGTACTTTATTTTACTCTGGTAATTTTTCTCGTCAAATTTTCACTATAATGCATTTCTCAGCAAGATTGGTTTCATGGCTCACCGATTGCTCGTTTGCAATCCTATACTGAATGCACATACGTTTCAAAATGTATAGCTTTCTGGTTATTCAGTGTACTGCTGTAGATAGGCAGTTTTATTTAACACATTTAAATTTACATAAAAACTTCTATTATAAAATAATTTTGCATATTAGCATAGCAAGGTATTTTTATATTTGCAAGCTTTTACTTATTATGCATATTAATTGATTCTAGTGTAAAATTTTTAACATCTTTTACTTATGTATCTTTATTATTTTTGTATACTTGTGTCACACTGGCTAATTCAAATATAATATTAAATAGAAAGTATTACATTACTTGTTTAAACAAAACCCAAGTTGGGAAAAATATTTTCAACAATAATAACATGGAGATTTTCGTTATTTTTTTTAATGATCACTAGTATATTTAAGATAGTGTTTAAGATAATTTATGAGTATTTAGTATATTAATCATAATTCATTAATACAACTTTAAATATATTATATATATAGTATTTGAAGTTGTATTAAAGAATTGTGATTTTTTTATGTCAAATTATTGTATCCAAAACTTATTGCTATAATTACTTGGCAAAATCAAGGTCTGATCTTGAAAATGAAATTGAACTAGTGAGTATATTCTTATACTCATGTCTAATTAAAAAAAATGTTACTTTATTGAAGATCTTAAACTAAGTTAAAATTTTTATATGTCCATTTCCATTGGGGAAAAAAAAGTAAAATGATGTAATAGAGAAAGTTAACGTTAAGTAAAGCTCATACTGAAATATTAGTGCCATACTTAGAATAGAGAGAACATATATTATTTAGAACTTACACTAAGAATATTGATAGATATGGGATTGATCCTATTTAAAAAACGTAAACAAATTCAATATTGAGACAAAAAAGACTTATTCCATAAATAGACATTCTCTGTCATCTAATATTTAAATGGTCCATCCAGATTGCATCCAAAATAGATTTTAATTTTCAATATGAGACTTTTTTAAGTTGACATTTGTGTTTTGGTCATTTTATTTCGAACATCTTGCAGTTTTTGAAAATTATATTTACGATATTTGGGAATTATTGCGAAATAATCAAAAAACTTTCTTTCATGTGGATATATTTTCATTATTATGAACAATTTAAAATCACTTGAAATAATCAGAAACATCTACAGTTTTTGTTTAGGTTGCTTACTCTGGCAAGTGTGACTTTAATTAATATAGCCTTATTGATGTATCAATTACAACATATATATATATATATAATTGTAACAGTATATAATATGTCGTTACATTAATTTAAAATTAAAATAAAAAGTTTGTATATAAAAATAAATCTCAAATAAAATTTAAAAAAACTAAAAGCCAAAATGAAAAGATTTATGATAACATATATATTGTCACACAGATGGAAAACTTTAAAAGTATTTTTTAACTAGAAAAAAAAGTATTTGAACATACTTTTTTATAAAAAAGTTAAAGATCTAAAGTTAAAATATTTTTATTAAAAAGTAACAAATGAAAAATATTCCTATGTAATCTCAATAAATGGAAATGATTGTTTTATTAATTAAATGAAAAGCAAATTAGCCCTTAGGGCTCTTATATAATTAAAAAGTCAGATAAAAGATATAGATAAAAATTAAAGATTGTTTCCCACTCTGAAGCAGAATGTCCAATAGAAGCAGCAACCAACACTTGGACCCTAATGAAAATCATTGAAACAGGAAACCATTGTTCAGTGAATCTGGATGATTTGTATAAAAAAGAAATTCAAATTAAGAACAGTTCCAGATTGATTTTTGAGGAAGAGGGGAGAAGACATATTTTCACCCTCTCACTTAAATCAAATGAAGTACTGTTGAATTATGAATGATACTATTACAGACCCCAAATCATATGGGTGCTGCAATAAAATATAACCAGGATTGAACCAGCAAAGGCCATCTCTGGGACAACAGACCGGTCTTCCATGAAAGTATGACAAATATAGACTTTGCAGGAATTGACACCAGGAACTGGGAGCTTTTCTACTGTAAAGTATAAACTATACAATTTTAAAAAGTAATTAAGAACTTTTGTCAATATTTGACAGGCTTTTAATAATCAACTAAACATAATTTTTAAAATGAACTTTTATCTGTCCTATTAAATATCAAAATCAGTTATTAATGTTTAATTTTATATATTTGAGTATGCTAATTTAATTAAATCATTTCCATTTTTTTAAATATTTATTGACTAAATTATTTAAATGTATTAAATTTAAGCTGGTGTAGATGGCTGCTTAGATTCATTAATATTTAGTTATTATTATTTTTTTTTGATTTTCATATGATTAAAATATATAGATATCATTAAATATGATACCTCATGCTGAGTGTTCAAACATATTTATTTGTATATCTTTCAAGTTATTGGTGTCAATGCGGCACCTTATGATGAGTGACATTGGGTTTACTGTAAATTTCCCTCTGCAATTCCATAAACAATTTTATATTTTAATCATTTATGTCTATTTTGAAAGGGTTTTAATTTCAGGCTATTTGTCTCATGGTTAGGTCAATGCTTGTGAAGGGATATATGGGTGTTTATATCAATGTAATGTGAAGTGTGTTTAGCATACAGGGCAAAATCCAATTAAAAGCATAGCCCAAAGATATAGTCATCATGTTGCAATGGACACAGATGTATTTCCTGAACCATTGACCCTTTTTTAGCACTATGGATAGGGACTATAAGTAGGCAGTAAGACCACTCTCCCCCATATGTAGTATTTCTCTTTCATCATTTTATATACGTGATTCCTTCACCAGACAGATTCACGTCCCTGTACTGGATGAAGATCATGTCCTTCAAATGATATCACACAGCAGATGCACATTCCTGACTCTGTGGTTTTATGCTAGCATCTTCATATTGCATAGGTTGCATTCATATAGCAGGAAGCAAGCATTGGTATGGTTACAAACTTTTAGTCCAAAATTGAATGATTGTTTTGAAAAGTTTTTAACTGAGTAATCTATGTAGCAGTCTACACTCAACATTATAAAACAAACTTTTATAAAATGCCCATCTGTGTGGACTTTCTTAAATAATAACTTTAATTTAAAAATAATAACCAATTTAAAATTAATATTAAAATCTAAACAAGATAAATTTTATTCCTCAATTTTAAATATTTATATATGTGCATTAATAAATGTTTTTTGTGTGTTACTACTGGCAGTGGCTTATTTTATTTTTTTAATATCAAAGATATATTCTTAAAAATTATTTATTACAAATCTCTGTGTGTCCCTGAACTAGTGGCATGGGCTAATGTTCAATATAAAATAAAGTTGGATCTTTAACAGCACATATCTGCCTACAATATAAATTTTCCACATTCCCAATATCCTGGAGGAATGCTTGTATGGCAGATATGGTGAGATCACAACTTCTTAATCTCCCCAACCATGACAATTGTACTCCCAACGTGGACCGATGTTTAATAAACCAGGAGTACCTTGAAAATTAAGCTAATAATATTTTTTTTCTGAAATGAGTATATATTTTTTGTAATAATGTAAAGTTATAGGTTGAATTTTGTATAAAAAGTACCACCAGTAAGAAAAATTGTGCATATGTAAAAATAAATGCAAGGAATAAAAACGTAATAATTAATATAAATAATTTTTTTGAAAAAAAAAGTCTTATTTAAAATTCAACTGTTTAACTTGCCTAAGTAATAGTGAAAAGTAGGAGAAAAGAAACTTGGAAGAAAGAAAGCAGATATTTATCTGGTAGTAAAGAAATAACAGTCAACAATTTTCTTATCATTATATTTGTGTGTAATTACTAACCAAAGTTTTGTCCTTTTGAAATTTTCATATATAATCCATTTGTGTAATGTAATTACTAACACTAAGTAAATTTTTTTTTAATGTTTTTGTTTTTTGATGAAGTTTACTGATATGTAATGGTACATAATATGCTGTTACATTAATTTAAAATTAAAATAAAAAGTTTGTAAATAAAAATAAATCTCAATAAAATAAAAAACAAAACAAAACTAAAATCCAAAATTAAAAATGTTACAATAACATATATATTGTCACTCAGATGGAAAACATTAAAAGCATTTTTTTAAATAAAAAAAAGTATTTGAACATACTTTATAATAAAAAAAGTAAAACTCTAAAGATAAAATATTTTTATTAAAAAGTAACATCAATGAAAAAGATTCCTATGTAATCTCAGTAAATGAAAATTATTGTTTTATTAATTAAACAAAAAGCAAACTAGCCCTTGGGGCTCTTATATAATTAAAGTCAGATGAAAGATATAGATAAAAATTAAAGATTGTTTCCCACTCTGAAGCAGAATGTCCAACAGAAGCAGCAATCATTGCTCGGACCCTAATGAAAATCATTGGAAGAGGAAACCACGGTTCAGTGAATCTGGATGATTTGATAAAAAATATTCAAATTAAGAACAGTTCCAGCTTGATATTTGAGGAGGAGGGGCAAAGACACACTTTCACCCTCTTACTTATTTCAAATAAAGTACTGTTGAATTATGAATGGTACTAATACAGACGGCAAATTATATAGGTGCTGCAATAAAATAGTACCAGGATTGAACCAGCAAAGGCCATCTCTGGAACAACAGACCGGTCTTTCATGTAAGTATGACAAATAAAGTCATCACGGGAATTGACACAAGGAACTGGGTGCTCTTCTACTGTAAAGTATGAACTATTTAAAAAAGTAATTAAGAACTTTCATCAATATTTGACAGGCTTTTAATAATCAACTAAAAATAATTTTTAAAATGAACTTTTATCTGACTTATTAAGATTTCAAAATTAGTTATTAATGTTTAATTTTATATATATGAGTTTGCTAATTTAATTAAATCATTTAAATTTTTTAAAATATTTATTGACTAAATTATTTAAATGTATTAAATTTAAGTTGGGTGTAGATAGCTGCCTAGATTCATTAAGGTTTAGTTATTTTTTTCTTGATTTTCATATGATTAAAATATATAGATATTGGTAAAAATGACACCTCATGCTGAGTGTCCAAATGTTTTCATTTGTACATCTTTCAATTTATTGGTGTCAATGTGGCAGTTTATGATGAGTGCCATTGGGTTTATTGTAAATTTCCCTCTGCAATTCCATCAATAATTTTATATTTTAATCATTTATATCTATTTTGAAAGGGTTTTAATTTCAGGCTATTTGTCTCATGGTTAGGTAGATGCTGGTGGTGGGATATATGGGTGTTGATATCAATGTAATGTGAATTGTGTTTAGCATACAGGGAAAAACCCAATTGAATGCATGACCCAAAGAGATAGTCATTTCACTGCAATGGAAGCAGACATATCACCATTGACCCCTTTTTAGCTCTATCAATAGGGACTATAAGTCAGAAGTAAGATCACTCTCCCCCACACACAACATTTCTTTTTAATCATTTTATATACATGATTCCTTCACCATCCAGATGCACATTCCTGTACTGGATGAAGATCATGTCCTTCAAATAATATCATGCAGCAGATGCACATTCATGCCTGCCTGGTTTTATGCTAGCATTTTAATATTGCATTGGTTGCATTCATATAGCAGGAAGCAAGTGTTGGTCTGGTTTCAAACTTTTAGTCTGAGATTGAATGATTGTTTTGAAATTTTTTTAACTGAATAATCTATGTAGCAGTCTACACTCAACATTATAAAACACACTTTTATAAAATGTCCATCTGTGCGGACTTTCTTAAATAACTTTAATTTAAAAATAATAACCAATTTAAAATTAATATTAAAATCTAAACAAGATAAATTTTATTCCTCAATTTTATATATATATATAAATATATATATATATATATATATATATATATATTATGCATTAATAAATGTTTTTTGTGCATTATTACTGGCAGTTACTTATTTTATTTTTTAATATCAAAGATATATTTTTAAGAAGTATTTATTATAAATTTCCGTGTCTCCCTGAGCTAGTGACATGGTTTAACAGTCAATATAAAATAAAGTTGGATCTTTAACAGCACATATCTGCCTACTATATAAATTTTCCAGGATCCAATAGTCTGGTGGTGCCCTTGTACAGCAGATAGAGTGAGACCACACCTTTCAAATCTGTTAGCAAATAACAAAATGGATTCTATTATGTATAACATGATAATGTAATCACCATATATGTAAATATATATTGTTTAAATATTTTTGATGATTTTTTCCATAATTGATTTAATAGACATCAATTTTAATTACCCGTAATAACTGCTAAGGCACTGAAAATTTAATTAAAAATTAAAACAGATATCAATCATTATAAATTTACATAATTATGAAGAGAAAATATTGAAAGAGAATATATATATATATTGTAAATATCGATAAGTCTATCTATATTTTAAAAATTGTCATTTGTTATTAAAAAAAAAATCTCTTTGAGTTGATGTTTATATATGAAGTATTATTATTGTTTACAACTTTTTTAATCATTTTATATGATGGAAAGTAATTAATATAACCGATAAAACTAAAAATAAAAGTAAGCCCCGTCTCGGCGTTCTCGTTCATATGGCCTTAGATCTAATCTAAATGCCGTACAAACCACCCGTTACAACAAATCACAAAATGAGTAAATCAAAAAGCCATTACAAATATCAACAAAAGTTTAGAAAATATTGCTTACTAACAAACAATAAATTAAATATCTAAACGTCAAGAAAGCTATTGATACAAGAGCGAAAATTAATCATTACCTCTCGAAAACTATACTCAATACAGAAGATACTGTGAGCAATTTCAAAAATACATAACAATTCAATTAAAAACTATATCTGGAAATAAACAAAATTACCAGCAAAATGCCTGACAAAGAATTTTAAAATGCATTTTCCACCAGAGATAGAAACAAAACCAGTATAATGTCAATTTACGTTTGTCAACAGTAAATTAAAAATAAAAAAGAAGAAATAAATTATAAAACTGATAAGTAAAAACAATCAATTTTAACTCCGCTAATCCATTTACTTATCAGCTTTAACATTGCAGCTAAACCAATTGCAACAATATCAATATTGGAAAATCTTTCATCATAATGCGGGGAGCATCTAAGGCCCGATAATCTCAATGAATTATATTTGAATCTCACGCAAGAATTAGACATGAAAAGAATGGAACTGCGCTTGGGAAAATGTCTCTTTTAATATAAACAATATTAACGATGTGTATGTTCTAAGAATAAACAATGAGTTCAACAACGATACTTAATATCTCTATATAAATGGATTTGCAAAGCGGAGTCTCAATCTTAGCCATAACAAAATAAATATGTCTTTATATAAATTCCTATTAGAACAATACTACAATTTCTGTCAATCAAAAACACAGTGTGAGGCGATACATGATCATAATCATGTACTAATAATGATAAGTAGAGTTTAAAGCGTGGGCAGGCAGATAATTACAAAAATACAAATCTTTAAGGAAATTATATACTATGTATAGACATGGCCGTCGGAATTACTATCTGGCAGGTTGCGCCTTACTAAATGAACGAGAAATACAAGACATCTTGAGTATGGTTCGGTTAAACTAAACTATTAAATTCGAGATCAAATCTGTCAATTCACGCATTAAAGTACTGACATACCCACTATTATTACGAAAAAGGAGGCTCTCACACATGGTTTGATCAGAAGAATACAACCACAATGTTTCTTTCTTACTTTTCAAAAAAGTTTTTACCCTCATTAGAATAGCATGAAACAAGAATATGCACACATGAAAATTTCTAAATAATCTGAGTAGACGAGTAACAAGTCCTTAAATAGACAATCATCATGGGACTGAATTCAAACAGATATTCAGATTCAAATAAATCCTCCAGCAAGCCTTCCCGCAAATCCCAAAACTATATTTCAAAATGAAAATATTCAGAAAAGACGTCAACCTTTACATAATGAGTAGTAAAATCAGAGAATCTCAAACAACAACAAGCTCTAATGCCAATCAGTAAACACGGTTCATCACTCAGCATCAAACATTGCAGAGCAACTATACTCTGAAATAATATTAGGTCAAATCTTCTACAAAGAAGATGATAATGCTGACCAGAGCTCACTCTAAAGAAAATCGAGGCGAACCCCAGGGGCGATTGAAGATGTAATACACTCAAAACGTCAAGCAACTTCTTCAATGTAACTCTAACCAGCTTAAAACAACTGATAACAACCTGGACAGAGTGAACCACAAACTATCTGCAATTCTTCAACTCCTGCGAGAATTAACCTACCCAGGCGAAAAGATCCATCAAACACCCAACCCGAAAGTCAGCATGATCGAAGATTCACAACTATTGGCAAACGAAGAGTACTTATGAGTGGGAATTCGAGGCATCATGACAGTCAACGCTATCAGAGGAGTAACACGTCTTATTGATATAATACAAATACAAGTAAAAATTAAAGAAATCTATTCGCTCCAAATCAATCTGATGCTCCCATTACTATTGAATCTGTAATCAATACTTCTAAATCATGAAAAAGGAACTAGTGCAATTGATTCTCGATGAATCTCAGACAGATACTCTACTCGTGGAACACTGAAGACTTCATGAATCGCATTCCTCAACCAACAAATATCTGAAATATCTACGGATTCAATCGCAAGTCTCGACTTTAACATCGGGCCTCATTAATATGAGATGTCCATTTTTGAATCACTGCTGGGCGGTGTTTAATATCATGACCTGCAAAATAACTATGCGCTGTCGTGGCATCAACTTCAATCTATAGAGGATTCTTATATTAAAACTGGCTCTCACTCTGCTCCTTGCTAAATAAATAAGGTGAATAAACATCATATAAGGCTTTGACTATGAAATATTATCTCTTCTCTCTGGTTACTAGTTTTTCCATAAACCGTGATGGAATTCGATATTCTTCTTAGCAAATCAGCATAAGTTTCAGCATTCTATTCCTAGATGCCAATATTATTATTATAGAAATAGATTATTGGGGTATCCGATATCATAATATATTTGCTGCGGCAGGCCTCAATATCTAAGTAGTTCATATCTAAATTCATCATGTAAAACTCTACCGATGGAGACTTTACCACCTACAATGACTTCAACAAGAAGATTTGCATCTAATAAATAAATAGATAATAATGAGGAAAGCCCCGCGAAATCTCTCTTTCATGCTAAAAACTAAAAGTCTAATTGTCTGGTTTACACCCCAGACCTCCGTTTCCGTCTTGATGCCTTGTAACCCACACTGCTCGATCATGCTCTGATGTACAACTCCGCGTATCATCCTACGCTATAGATGGACCTGGAAAAATCATGTGATACCCAATCAAGTGAGGAGTCGCCATATTTCAGAAGGCGAAGCATCCTTTCCTCCCTGCTGAGAGGGCTGACAAGCTGCCGGTCCAATATTCAAATCACCACACCAGAAAATCAAAGGACCAAAGATGGTCTTCTGTGACTTACAACAGGCTCATTAATCTGCAATAAAGCATCACAGCTAAATTTCTAAATACAGAAAGAGTATCTTCATAAAAACCTCTGCAAAATCAAAACCAAAATCCCACTTTTACGAAAATATATTTCCATCAGAAAAAGAGCTGTCTTTCAACACCTTCTTTTTGAACCTCAGATGGGCACTTTAGATTACATTAAAAACGTCACTCCACATCCATTTATACTAATAATTCTGTCTCATTGGCTATCAGCATGACATTATACAATTAATAAAAGATGGAGCCCCTCAATGAAGCAGCTGGTTGGATGCTTCATTTAGCAAACATGCTCAAAATCCCAAATTAAAGAAGATATCATCACTCCCTGACAGCATTCATCCCTGGCCTTCCGCGATCATCCCAGAGCCAGCTTCTCAAGCACCTCAGTCAACTGTTCCAATTATTAAAAAATGATAGATCACCTAGCTCGACTACAGAAATATAGCAGATGCTTACCCTGTGGCACTTGTGCCTTTATTAAAGCAAAACCACGCTAAACGTATCCGGTAATATCCATGACCCCACTAAATATCAGATTATAGGAAGTCGGTGAGTAAGAACGAAATCCAACCTCAAATTCTTGCTCATCAAGTAATACGAGGAAAAAGGATCTTCATGCTATAATCAACTCTTTGCACTGTTCAATCATATCAGAGTACTCGTAAATCAAACCTATTGCGTCCAACTGGATATTTACGAGCGTTGATTCCGTACAGATCAACACGCCTAATTCTGATGAATACGACATTCCAGCGCAATTGTTGATTATCAACTTGTCTGCTCGAGCAACGGAGAGATTTTCTCTATGCCCGATGGCAAGATCCTCCGGAACCCCGTAGAGTCGATCCCTCGAGATCCGCTCAGTGTATACTCTTCATAGCATACATCAACTATAATACCGAGTGAGGATATAAGAAAAACCTCCCTGCAGTCTTCCTTCCTTCTCTCAATAAAAGATTTCAATGTATTACTTATACATAGATGACATCGTAGTTGTGCTTCCCGCACGTGCGCTCCCCCATCTCATGAACATCTTAAACAGAGAAATACAGTAAACTTGGCCTACAAATAAGAGGCCTTAAATCAACTTCCATCTGGAAGATAATGTCAAGCCAAACATATCAGCTCTTCCTTTTTCTGCTAGGCTACAGAAATACCTTGGCTTCCCAATCTTCCAAACCTCAATGGCAAGAGTGATTCAAGATGCAGTATCCCTCCAATCAACAAGAAACAATCCTGCTCTCACAAATTAACATTATATGGAAAGGTGCTACTCCTCCTTTCAATTATAATATAAAAATCTCGTATTATCTTCCATTCATTAAATCCTTAAACAATTCAAATAAATTAACGATTATGCACCAAACTTTCTGGAAGAGAAGGATATTGCCATTAGCAACTGCGAGATATCCAAGCGTGCGTATGGACTGTCATTCCACTCAATACAGGCAATCATTTTACAAAAAACTCACAATATCTACATAATCTGATCCTCTGCTCAACATTATGAAAAAATTACATATTCCTTTCCAGTTCATGGGTGCTAATAGATCATCTACAACATAACCCGTGATGTCCTCTAACCCTTAACCAAAAGATGCTTTGTGGGCTACAATCTGTCAACTGTGTCAATAACTTGGCCCGACAAAACCGGCTAAGGAGCCAGGCTCATTTACACACTTCAACAGACTTGTTCTAGTTCATCATTAAGGTGTCTTGATGCGCTCTACAAATTGGTACAATATCACCGAGAGGTCTTTTACTAGCATTGACCTATATGTGGTTTTTATATGCTGCATTGAACCACGAACAACCCCTCATAAAAACATCCAAGGCAAAATACTGAAGATATAATCATAATCGAATTCTTACATAGATCTGAAATGATTTTCTCACTTGAAAATGCCGTGGCTGATGGAATTTTCATGTAAGGCTCTCTATCTTTTGTCCTTTTATTCCATATGAGATGAGTGAATACAAAAACTCTCATGCTACCATTGTTTTACCAGACTCTCCAAAATCAGAAAGTCAGAACCTCACTTTATACTCAGTAAAGTCTTTGATGACATAGTCTCTAACAGCTCTATCCCTTTTCTGATTATCAACCTCCTACCCAGAGATTTTAGAATAGGCAATATTAAAGAAAATGAAAATTAAGGTATTATTAAAAGAAACTAATGGCGGGATTCTCAGTTTCTCATATTCTACACAAATATCATTATACCTAACCACAT